>WOXC01006651.1:0-337818 GCA_011680675.1 Gymnobelideus leadbeateri | reverse complement strand
TAGGAACAGCTGCCCTCTGGTAGAGACTCAAGTGTGGCTCTAAAATATGATGCAGGCATGAGGGAGAGTTTATGCAAAGGCTTGGAGTTGAGAAATTGCATGTCACATTTGGAGAACTGAAAATACGTTATTTTGGCTAGATGAAGAAATGCATGAAGTTATCAAAGTGATTTTCCTACATGTCACCCCCTTACTAAATAAACTATAGTGGCTCCCTATTACCTCTAGGGTCAACAATAAGCTCCTCTGTTTGACTCTTAAACCTCATTCCTCCCTATCTTTCCAGTCTTACTCTATGGTCTGGTTCTAGCCTGACTTGCTATTCCCGATGCCCCCATATCCTCTCTCCATTCCTGTAACACTTTTACTTAGAATCTTTGAATATTGTTGTTCTTCAGTCATGCCCAACTCTCTGTGACCCCATTAGTTTTTTTTTTAATGCTCTATTAATTTCTGGTTTAAATCATTCATTTCCGCCAGATTTTGAGTTACAAATTTTCTCACCATTTTTCCCTACCTACCACCCCAAAATAGTGGTCCCACAGGATATCCCCACTTCCAATCTTCTCTCTCCCATATCTTCTCCCATAGCACCTTCAACTTTTCCAGTAGGGCATGGTAGATCTTTATGCCCCAGTGCCTGTATATCTTATTTCTCAATTACATGTAAAGTAGTATTAATAATAGTATATATATATTAAACATTTGATTTTAAACTTTGAATTTCAGATTCATTCCCTTCCTCCTTTGTCACCCCTCCTTACTGGGAAGATAAGCAATTCAGTATAGGTTGTACATGTGTAGCTATGCCAAACATTACCATAATAGATATATTGTAAAAGACTGACTATATTTCCCTCCCTCCTATCTCACCTCCCACTTGTTCTATTCTCTACTTTGATCCTGTCCCTTTTCAAAAGTGGGTTCTTCCAACTTCCCTCCCCCCAGCCTGCCCTCCCTTCCATCATCCCCGCTTTTATCCCCTTTACCTCTACTCTCCTGTAGGATGAGATACCCTATTTTGTGTGTAGGTCATTCCCTCCCTAAGCCAAATTTACTGAGGATAAGGTTTTGCCTTTTTGCCTTCCTGTTCTTCCCCTCCATTGTAACCATTTTCCTTTGCCTCTTCTATATGAGATAGTTTACCCCATTCTGTCTCTCCCCATCTCTTCTTGTTATAGTCCTCTCTCTCCTCTTAATTTCACCGTTTAAGTATCATTCCTTCCTATTAAATAGCCCTGTGCCCTCTATCTATGTATACTTGTAAACATATACACACATTCACATATGTATTCATATGCCCATATGCCCTCCTATATAGACACACACACACACACACACACACACACACACACACACATTTTTATTCCCTTCAACTATTTTCATACTGAGAAAAGTTTCATCAGTTACAATTATCATTTTTCCATGTAGGAGTATAAATAGTTCAACTTTGATAAGCTCCTTATGATATCTTTTCCCTGTTTACCTTCTCATGCTTCTCTTGCTTCTTGTATCTGAATGTAAATTTTCAATTCAACTCTGGTTTTTCCATCAAGAATACTTGAAAGTCCTCTATTCCACTGAATTACCATATTTTTCCCTGAAACATGATACTCAGTTTTGCTGGGTAGGTGATTCTTGGTTTTAATCCCAGATCCATTGACCTCTGGAATATCATATTCCAAGCCCTTCTATCCCTTAGTGTAGAAGCTGCCAGATCCTGTGTTATCCTGATTGTGTTTCCACAATATTGAAATTATTTCTTCCTGTGGCTGCCTGTAATAGTCTCTCCTTGATCTGAGAATTTCAGAATGTGGCTATAATATTCCTAAGAATTTTCTTTTTGGGATCTTTTTCAGGAGGTGATGGGTAGATTCTTTCAACCTCTATTTTGCCCTCTGGCTCTAAAATATCAGGGCAGTTTTCCTTGAGAATTTCTTGGAGGATGATTTCTAGGTTCTTTCTTTGATCATGGCTTTCAAGTAGTCCAATAATTTTAAAATTTTCTCTCCTGGATCTATTTTCTAGGTCAGTGGTTTTTCCAATGAGATATTTCACATTGCCTTGTATTAACTTTCATTTGTTTGGATCTGCTTAAGAGCATCTTGATTTCTCATAAAGTCACTAGCTTCCATTTGCTCCAACCTAATTCGGAAGGAATGATTCTCCTCAGTGAGCTTTTGAGATTCTTTTTCTATCTGGAAAATTTGACTTTTCAAGTCATTCTTCTCCTCATTGCCTTTTTGAACCTCTTTTACCATTTGAGTTAGTCTATTTTTTAAGGTGTTATATTCCTCAGACAGGCCATAGACACTCATTTCATAATTTTCTTGCATCATTCTCATTTCTCTTCTCAATTTTTCCTCCACTTGTCTTATTTGCTTCTTAAGGTCCTCTATGGCCTGTAACCAGCTCGTATTTTTCTTTGAAGCTTTTGGTACAGGAGTTCTGACTTCACTCTCTTCCTCTTGTTCCATGCTTTGATCCTTTTTGTCACCAAAATAGGAGTGTAAAATTGGGGTGCTCTGTTTATTTTGCTTCCTTTGCCTGCTCATGTTGCCACTCAGTCACTTGACCCCTGGGCTTTTTGTCACAGTAGGACTCTGCCACCAGATAGGGGAGTCTCATGCCAAATGCTGGGGTTTTCTCAGCTGCCAGAGGTATTAATTGGGTGTCCTCTCTGAAGCCTCCACAATCTTTGGCAAGCTGGTCACACACCCCAGGACCTTCACCCTAGACCGCAATCCAGATCCAAGCATGCTAAAGCAAGAATGATTACCCTTCCGACTGGTCACTTGGTGCCCCTACAATCTGCAGAGTAGGAGCTCTGAAGCAGCCAGGAGTCAGTGGCTTCTCACCCTGGGGGCAGAGGTCGACCATAACCCCAACTACTGGATCCCAAAGTTCACAGTGCACTGACCTCTCACTATGTCCTTCGAATCTATGTGTTGATAATTCTGGAAACTGCCACAGTTGCTGGTGATCTTAAGTCCCTCCAGCCAGTGATTGGTCAGGCCCCCCTGAGGCTAAAGCCTCTGGCTTGCACAGGGCCGGGGTTGGCTCCCAAAGCACTGTACTGGCTCATTCCTGCCAGCCTGCCAGGCTTTCCTCAGTGGGAGATTAGCTACTCTTTGTCATTTTGTGGGTTCTGTAGCTCCATAGTTTGTTCAGAGTCTCCTTTTACATGAATTGGGGGAGGTCAGAAGCTCCTTCTTGTTAGAAGATAGTAGATGTAATGGTGGCAAGTCCTTTTTAATAAACATAACTGCTTTCAAAATTTTAAAAAATTTTTAATTTAATTTTTTTAATTCTAAATTTATTTTTAACACACTACACTTATATTTTTAATTCAATTTTATTTTAAGCTCCTAATTTTCTCCCTCTTCCCTTAATTGAGAAACCAAGAAAAGCAAAACTCTTTGCCAACATGTATAGTCAAACAAAACAAATCCTTACATTAGCCATGTCCCTCCTGCCAAAAACAAACCAAAACAAACAAAAGAGAAAAAAAATCTTGCCTTAATGTACATTATTAGTTTATCATCTCTCTTCCTAGGAGTGAGTAACATATTTCATTGACTCTTCTGGAACCATGGTTGATCATTGTGTTGAACATAACATCTATGTCTTTTGAAATTGTCTGACTTTCCAATAATGTTTTCTCTTGGTTCTACTCTCTTCACTTTGCATAAGTCTTTGCAAGTCTTTACAGGTTTGTCTGAAATTATCCCCTTCATCATTTCTTACAGTACAATAGTATTCCATCATATTCATGTACCACAATTTGTTCAAACATTCCCCAAATTAATGATCATCTGTAATGACAGGCAAACGAGTACTTTCCTTCTTGTTTCAGTTGTTCAAATACTTAGATCCCTATTTCAGCTCTTCAAGTGCCTTTGAGTCTCACCTGTTATTATATCAAGTCTTTGTTAAGAACAGAACCTGTGAAACACACAGTGGGAGGAACTTACCAAAGACTAGAACAGGAAGGACATAAGAGGAGGGGTGGAACAGGAAGGAGCATAGGATATAAAAGTTTGAGCATGAGCTGGGACAGAGCAGAACTGGGAGGAAGGATGCCTGTGGTGTTGGCACTCTGTTCTGTGTTGATGTTACTTTCTCAGATCTGTTTTCTGGCAGAGGACATTGCTGTTGTTACAGAAATCCTGGGACCTTACTGCTGGTTCAGAAGCCCTGAAAGAGGACTTTCCTGCTGTCTGTTTACAGAAGTCCTGAAGAAGGGTTTAACTGACATTTTCAGGGGCCCTGTAAATTTAATGATGGTTTGTGTTTGGTTTCTCAGACAGAAGCCCTGTCTAGTTCAGTTGGTCTGTGTTGATTTCACAGGCAGAAAATAAATTGATGATAGTGCCAGCAACATGTGTAAATATTGTAACTCTGCTAAGCTTGATGTGTGTAGCTAGAGTAGGAGCTGTAACGGGTACTGGAATGGGAGCTGGGACAGGAGCTGGAACTGGTGCTGGGAACTGCCTACCTGTAAATCCAGGTGACAGTTGGGTGAATTCAGGCAAGAGCTGGGAGCATGGAGTTTGGGTGTCAGTCTCTAGTCAAGATGAAAGAAACTTTACTTGGGTACTTACTGCTGGCTGACAAGATTAAGACAGTGAGACCTAGGGGTGGGAGACCTTTGTAATTTGTACCCTTTAAGGATAATTGCTCCTTAAGAATGATTGAGTTAAGGATGATTGGAAGCCAGTCTCCAGTCAAGATGAAAGAAGACTTTAGATGGGTACTTTATATTGTTTGATTCAGATTGTGATTTACTGAATGATATATTTTGTCTAAGACTATGTGGCCACTTTAGTAATAAGCTGTTATGCTATATTGTTGTGAATGTTGTACTTTGGTTTCCGTGAATGTTTTGCTTTAGTTTATTACTGAAGAAATAGAGAGTTCCCTATACTATGTGATCAGAACCTCAAAGCTATCCACAGTAGAAGTCCTCAGGAGAGCTGCTTTGACTTTACATCATCCCCTCAGTTTCTAGTTCTTTACTACCATAAAAGGCTTTGCCATAAATATTTGTGTCTATGTCCCTTTACTCTTTAAAAAAAATCTCTTTGAGGTAATAGTGGTATTACTTGATCAAAGAGTATGCACAGCTTAACAGCTTTGGTGACATAGTTCTAATCGCTTTCCAGAATGGCTGGATCAGTTCACAACTCTACAGACAGTGCATTAATGTACCTATTTGTCCCACAGACTCTCCAGCATTTGTCATTTTCCTCTTTTGCCAACTTAGCCAAACTGATGAATGTACCTCAGGTGTACTAAGGTGGTATCTCAGGGCTGTTTAAATTTTCATTTCTCTAAATATTAGTGATTTAGAGAATTTTTTATATCACTATTGATGGTTTTAATTTTTTTCCTCTGAAAACTGCTTATCCATATCATTTGGCCATTTATGAACTGGAAATAACGTTTATTCTTATAAACAATAACTTTTATTCTTGTAAACTTGAATCAGTTCCCTATGTATCTTAGAATTGACTAATGATTATCTTTTGTATATAACACCACCTCTCCTTAGTTCTACCTCAGCAACCAATCAAAATGTTCCTCTTCACCACATCATAAACTAAACCAGGAGAAAACATGCTCTCCTTTGCTACATATAATGTGTTCTAGTTATATCCCTTTATAAATATTTAGGAAATAATAACAGGTTTTAATCAGTCTACTTAAAGGAGATTGCATTGCAAGAAGTGGTTTTTGTTTTATTTTGTTTTTCATTAAATGACAACAAGCAAAACACAAAAACAATAACAAAACCAAACAAGCTTATAGGACCAGAGACCTAGATCAGAAAAGAATCTTGGAGGCCATCAATTCCAACTGAGGCACAGAGAGTTCGTAATTTGCCTAAAGCCACACACAGGTAGTAGGTAGCAGAATCAGCAATCAAACTCAGTTTCTCTATCGCTAAATTTGTTGTAGTTGTTTTTGTTTTGTATATACCACTGTTGTTTTTATCCCCAACTACATAAGTAAGTCATTATACCTTTCTGGGTTTTAGTTTCCTCCTTCATAAAATGAAGTGAATGGTTAAGGTACACTCCAAGTTCACTTCCACTTCTTAATCCTATGATGATCCTTTAATAGTATTAGAATTTAATTTAACATCTGGAAACAGAATTTACTTGTCCTTCGTTATTTTTGTTGCTCTCATTTTTATTTTATTTTATTTTTTAATAGCCTGGCAATACCAGCACATTTTCATTGCATTTTTTTTTCCTATTTGAATGTGTCTCCACACTTTCAAATTGCTGGAGGCTGCAAAAATTGAAAATGACAAGAATTCAATTAACTGATTCCTAACTAGAGTCCAGTGGTTGAATTGCTTAGAAGATTATTTGTTAGCATTATTAATTTAAAGCTTTAAAGACTCCTAGATGAAATATGTGTAATCCTTCACCATATTCCACTCTCTCTGAAGAGATCATAACACACAGTATTATTGATCCATTAGATTAAAACAATTCTAAATTTTTCTTCCAATCTATATTTCTTAGTTCAGAGATATATAACTGAAGTGACATTTTTCCCTTTGCCAGCTGTACCATTAATAAATATGCTTCTGCATTCTTACCGTGAGATGACCTTGTTTACCACAGAAATGCACTTGAGACTATCTTTAAAATTCCATAGAACTTCATAAGTGATTTTTGAATATGTTAACATCTTTATTTAGTTAACTTATTTAAATGATTTCTTTGATAATTAAATTATACAGTGGGGGAGGGCTATTTAAAAGACTTTATCATCACTTCTTTCTATAGTGTGAGGAAAATAGGCCACAGAACAAGCAAACCTAAAATTATTTCCACTGATTTTAGTCATCTGCTAACTTTATACAGCACAGGTCTGTTTAGCCTAAATGTGCCAACACTTCTTGAAAGACTTACTACAGCCCAAGTGACCTCTTTTCTTTCTATTTATTAATTAAAATTCTATGGATTCATAGAAGTTTAATGCTTATAGGAATTTTAGACATATTCTTGTTTATTACCTTTATTTTAGAGATGAGGGAGCTAATTGTGGCAATGATAAAAATGCCGCCATCACTAATAAGAATAAGAATAATATCTGTATAGCTCTTTGAAGTTGGAAAAGTGCTTTGGATATGTCATTTCATTTGTCTTAGAAAAGAGGTATTCAAAGCAGGGTGGAAGGGAGAAAGAATGGAGGTTTGGAAGCCTTGTGAGCTGGAGCTTTGAAGAATACCCCTCTGCTCTCCTAAGACATAGAGAACCAAATCCTTAGAGTGTGCTATAATAAATGCCAGAGAAGTTTAAAATTGTCTCCAGAAAGGGAGAAAATATGTAATGAATCTGGATTAGCTTCTTATAATATGGAACAGATTGAATGTCCAACCTGAAATGTTGTCTTAAATAATTGGTATACCCAGAATAATGTCTTAGGCTGAGGAAAGTGTAAAAGGTGCATATTTTTTAAGGGAAAGATTATATTATTGTTCATTGTTATGTCCACAAAGTTTAGTGTAGTGCTTTGTGTATATTCACATAAAAACAACCAAAGTACTGTGAATGTATTGGTGTAGCTATTGTCTCAAAATAGTTTTAGATACTGAGATAGTCTAGTCCTTGGTTGATAGGCATGGCATAGCTTTCAAGTATTCAAGGTCCCCTCTGGACCAGTATTTGAGGAAGAAACTATCTTGTTTTGTCTTTGTACACTACCAGTCCCCGGCACAAAGTAGGTGCTTAATATATGCTCTTTGAGTAGAATGAGGCATCAAAGTATGACAGCATAGGCCCAGCACATAGTAGGTATTTAATGTGCATAAAATTTATGTAATTCAAAGAAGAAAGGTGAAAACTAACTTCACTTTTCTTATAATTTTATCTAGGAGCAGACTTAAAAAGTAGTTTATTGTTTTAAACACAAAAATAAACATTATATCAATATTTTAATGACAGATAGGAATGTATTTAATAAAGGATAATATATCCATGTTATTTGTGTCAATAAAGTATTCAAATAACTTATTAATTCCCTTCAGAAGGTGACTGAACCTGATGATTTGCACTCAGGACAGACTTTGACAGTATGGTGTATTCTTTTTTCCCAGGACCCTACATAATCTCCTTAAAACTCATAGTATCTCTTTGTGGTTTAGACTTTTCTTAGAAGTTGAATATACTTTCAGGACTGGTAAATGAGTAATCCCCTTCCCTTTAGCTATGGACTGGGTGAGCAGTTCACTGGCTTTCTTTCTTAGTAGAAGACTGAGCAATAGTTATATGAACAATCCCTTCCTTTTCTTAAGGACTACATAGAATCAGAAAACCCCCTTACCCAGAAAGTTCAATCCTTAAACTCAAAATTTGGGATTACTTCAGAAAAGAATCTCAATATCATTCTAGCCCAAGAAATTACCCTTATTCATTAGAGGTTAGATTCCAGGAACACAGAACCTAAGGAATTAAAACTTCTCTTTGACCATAGTAGAGTTGAAGTTTCATAAAACTGTCCATGGGTTGTACTCTCTTGGGTCCTGGGCAAGTGCATGCTTATCTTTGTGATGTAATTCTGTGACAAGATGCTATTAACTGCTCTTGGGGAGAGAAAATTGTGTATAGTCACAGGGTGCCTAATTACTGCCAAAAGATATGAAAGTGGGGGGAGGACAGTGAGAGAGACAGAGGACAGCACGCATAGAGAGCAGAGAGAGACAGAGACACATAGAGAGAACAAGTGCCCTCTATCCTGACATCTCACTTTTATATACAATGAAGGGGGGCTGCTTCCCTGATGAGAGTTTCCCTGAGATTCAGTCAACCACGGATTAAGAATCCTCTGTGTACTATCAGGTGCCATTGGTCACTGCCTCTATGGCCACACACCTCTATGAGGAGGTGTCCTTCAGATACCACCAAATAAAGGCTCATAGACTTATAATCTCAGCAAGTTTATGGAAGACCTCATTAAAATGATCTAGGACTACATTTGTGAAATCTCTTTTAATATAAAGATGACTCTATTTGTATACCATGCATAAGACTTGCAGTTTTTAGTATTTTTAAATTTTGATTAGTGGTGATGGATTTCACTGATTTAGCCATATTTTTTCACCCAGGATAAATGATCCACATGAGGACTGAGCCCTTAACCTCATTAGCACTTTAACCAATAGAGTCAAATAATCATAGTGGCCTCCAGTTCAAGGGTAAGTGAATTTAAGGGGTAGTATTGAGGTACAATAGCTGTGAGAGTTCAGTGTCCATGTAAGGCCTGGTAAGAAGCTAAATAAATCAAGTAAATTGCTTTATAATTATATTCCTTTTCTTAAACGGGTCACAAATTAGTATAGACAGTACAGGACCTTTTAATGGGTCTTGAAATCTTCAGAGAGGAGCTAACAAAAAGCACTCATACAACGTCTGACTAAAAGCCACGGAATAATAGGCAGAGACACAACAGGGGCCTTTGTCGAGCTAATATCACTGAAGACTATTGTATATTTTGGTTTGGTTCAGCAATTCAATAAGCCAAGTTGAGTCTCAAAAGAGCATTTAACACTCTGTCCTAATTTGTTCCTCTCTCTCGTGAAATTACCAATAATGCTAAAAAGACATGCCATCATCTCCTTTTTGACACTGTCATGGGTTGGTCAGATCTAAAAGCCAGGAGAACTGATGAGAAGTTTAGCAGTGTCCCTTCTAAGAGACAAAGTGCCTATTTAAATCTCTAGACATAGAGAAACAAAATGAAATGATTTCTCAGTCTCTGAATAATAACAATAAGTTAGTTAAGCCACAGCAACTGAACTTCACCGTAGTAAAGTTCAAAACTCTATCAAAAGCTGTCTGAGGGCCTAAGTGGGGAATGAATTATATGGAATTCAAACTACCTTGCATTTCAGCGAAGAATTTCTGGATATTAACTTTTTTTTTGTCCACTTTGTTGTTTTTCTGGTAGTGACAATTTTTAAGCCTATCAATCAATACATATTAACCATGTGTATACACACACACATACATGCACACACAGAGACAGACACATACACACACAGATATAGACATGCACACAAACACACACACACTCACACAGACCTAGAGAAACAAATATATAATCTTACCTAAAACCTTAGCATTTAGTAAAGTAAAATCAACCAAAATTATAAGACAATGAACAAATAATCGAATATTGTGTGTGTTCACTTCCAAGCCCATCTGAAGATCTGCTCCTATGACAAAGATAAAGTGGCAAAGAGGGCAAGAAAACCTTAAAATCCAACCTCAGATAATTTCTAGCAGTGTGACCCTGTGCAAGTCTCTTAACTTCTGTTTGCTCCAGTTTCTCCAGTGAGAATAATAACAGCAGAGCTGTTGTGAGGAGTAAATGAGGTGATATCTGTAGAGCATTTAGTATAGTGCCTGGCTCTTTGTAAGTGTAATAAGTGCTTATTTGCCAGTCTTCAAAGATGCTCAATGATTCTTTTAAAAAATCTGTATCAGGGGCGGCTAGGTGGCGCAGTAAGAGCTCCGGCCTCGGAGTTGGGATGACCCGAGATCGAATCCGGCCTCAGAAAATGAGCACCCACACATAAATAATGACTAGCCGTGTAACCTTGAGCAAGTTACTTAACCCCAATTGCTTTAAAAAAAAATCTGTATCAAAGAGACAGATACCGAGGTCTAGACAGATGCAAAGGGATAGACAGAGAGACAAAAACAAAGAGAGACAGAGGCAGAGTCAGAGAATGAACACAGCAACAGAGTGAGAGAAAGAGGGAGAGAGACAGAGATAGAAGCACTGTTTTGGTTAGAGGATAGGACTCTAGTCTTCCAGCAGCAGTCAGGAAGATTTGGGTTCAAATCCTGCCTCAGATATGTATTTGGTGTGTGACCCTGGGTGTGATCACTTTATAGATTTCTTCATTTGTAAAAAAGAAATGAGGAAGATTAAGTGGCCTTTAAATTCTCTTCTATTAAAAAAAAAATCTTTTGTGACACTTCATATAGGTCTTTCTATATTTCTTTATATTCATCATTCTTTTCTTTTTTCCTTTTTTTTTTTTTGGAGGGGGGGAAGATAGGGCGGTTGGGTTTAAGTGACTTGCCCACGGTCACACGATTAGTTTTTTGGTCTGTGTATTAAGTGTCTGAGGCCATATTTGAATGCAGGTCCTCCCAACTCAGGGCAGACACTCTATTCACTGCATCACCTAGGCACCCCATCATCATGCTTTTGTTTTAAAGAACCATATCATTGAATTCCATTTAAAGATTATAATGTATTCAGCTGTTCTCTATCCAGTGAATATCTTGAAATAAATCCTGAGTTTTGGAAAGGACTTTAGAGGAGAGTCCTCAACCAGTGGTCAAGAGAGACTTGGTTTTTATTCCCATCTCAGGCACTTCATAAATGTGTGACTAAAAAAAAAAAATCACTTAACATGTCTAAGCTTCATTTTCTTCATCTGTAAAATAAGAATTTTTAATTCAGTGACCTCTCAGTCACTTTCAGCTCTAGATATGTCATCCTAAGATCTCATCTGAACCATATGACATTCCTGAGAGAAGGTCATTCAGCCTTTCGTGAAAACCTTCAGTACTTACAACTTCCTCAGATAGCCCATTCCATTTTGGTGTAGCTCTGATTGTAATGAACATTATTATTATTATTATTTTGCTTTTTGGATGGGGGAAGGTAGGGTGATAGGGGTTAAATGATTTGCCCAAGGTCACACAGCTAGTTTTTGTGTTGTGTCTGAGGCTGGATTTGAACTCAGATCCTCCTGACTCCAGAGCTGGTGCTCTATTCACTGAGTCACCTAGCCACGCCAACATTATTATTTTTTTTTTAATTTTTGGTCTTTATTAATTTGTTTACTTTTAGTTTACAAGATTCAGTTCCATAATTCCTTGAGTTTCAAATTTTCTCCCCCTCCCTCCCTTACCTACTCTCCTGCCATGGCAGCATACAATCAAGTATAGGATCTGCAAATTCTTTCACATTAGACATTAGTCAGGTTATAAAGAAAGATTGTATCAGATGGAATGAACAATGGGAAAGAGGAAACAAAACCAAACAGGAAAAAGAAAAAGAGCAGGTAGTTTGCTTCAATCTGGATTCAAACTCTGTTCTTTCTAGTTCTTTCTCTGAATGTAGACATCTCTCTCCATCATGAGTCTTTTGGAGTTGGCTTATAACCCTGCATTGTTGAGAAGAGTCCAGTCTATCAAAGTTGGTCGTCAAACATACATTATGTCTGTAATTGTGTACAAATTTCTCCTGGTTCTGCTGTTATCACTTAGCATCAGTTCATATAAGCCTCTCCAGGTAAATATGAAGTCCATCTGCTCCTTGTTTCTTATAGCAAAATAGTATTCCATTACATTCATATATGACAACTTGTTCAGTCATTCCCCAATTGATGGGTACCCCTTAATTTCCAATTCTTTGCCACCACAAAAAGAGCTGCTATAAATATTTTTGTACATATGGGTCTTCCTCCCACTTCTATGATCTCTTTAGGATATAATCCTAGAAGTGGTATTGCTGGGTCAAAGGGTACAAAATTATTTATAGCCCTTTGGGGCTATAAATTCCAGATTGCTCTCCAGAATGGTTGATCAATGGATCAATTCACAACTCCACCAGCAATGCATTGGTTTTCCAATTTTTCCACATTCTCTCCAGCATTAGCCATTTTCCTGTTTTGTCATCTTAACCAATCTGACTAATGAGATGTGGTACCTCATAGTTGTTTTGATTTGCATTTCTCTAATAAATAGTGATTTAGAGCATTTTTTCATAAGCTTATCGATATCTTTAATTTCTTCCTCTGAAAACTGCCTGTTCATATCTTTGACCATTTATCAATTGTGGAATGACTTGTATTCTTATAGATTTGACTCAATTTTCTGTATATTTTAGAAATGAGTCTTTCATCAGAACATTGGTTGTAAAAATTATTTCCCAATTTTCCACTTCCCTCCTAATCTTGGTTACATTTGCTTGGTTACATTGCTTGTACATTGTACAAACAGTACAGAAGCTTTTCAATTTAATTTAATTTAATTCAAAATTATCCATTTTACATTTTATAATGTTTTTTAATTCTTGTTTAGTCATAAAGTCTTCCCCTCTCCATAAATCTGACAGGTAAACTATTCCTTGCTTTCCCAGATTGCTTATAGTATCAGCCTTTATACCTAGATCATGTAGCCATTTAGACTTGATTTTGGTATATGGTGTTAGATAAAGGTCTATAACTATGTCCTGTTCTGCCATACTAAATTCCAGTTTTCCCGGCAGTCTTTGTCAAATACTGAGTTCTTATCCCAAAAGCTGGGGTCTTTGGGTTTATAAAACAGTAGATTACGATAGCCATTGACTGCTGAGTCATATGTACCCAATCTGTTCCATTGATCCACTACTCTATTCCTCAGCCAATACCAAGTAGTTTTGATGACTGCTGCTTTATAATACAGATTAAAATCTGGTATGGTTAGGCCGCCTTCCCTAGCATTTCTTTTCATTAATTCTCTTGATATCCTGGGCCTTTTGCTCTTCCAAATGAATTTTGTTACTATTTTTCCTAGCTCTATGAAGTAGTTTTTTGGTAAATTGATTGGTATGGCACTAAATATATAATTTAATTTGGGTAAAATTGTTCATCATTATTTTTAATAAAACCTAAATTTACCTCTTTAAAACTTTCAACCATTTCTCCTATTTTTGCCTTCTAGGGCTAATCAGAAAAAATCTAATCCCTTTTCTTTCTTTCCTTCATTCCTTCGTTTCTTTCTTTCCTTTTCTTTCTTTCTCTCTTTCTTTCTTTCTCTCCTCTCTCTTTCTTCCTTCTTTCTCTCTTTTTCTTTTTTGCTTTTTGGAGGGCAATTGGGGTTAAGTGACTTGCCCAAGGTCACATGGCTAGTTTTTTGTGTTAGGTGTCTGAGACTGGATTTGAACTCAGGTACTCCTGACTCTAGGGCTGGTGCTCTATTCACTGCACCACCTAGCCTACTCTCTTCTCTCTTTCTCTCAGATTAATGATTCACTTACACATTTTTATTTGGAAATAAGTTTCAGAGACAGCAGATATCTATTTATTATAAAACAAGAAACCCAGGAATAATTTATAGGCATATTTGCATTATTGTTATTAATTAATACTTATTATTTATTAGCTATCTGGTAAAATTGAAGGAAGAATGACTTTGGATTTAAAAAGACCTAAGTTCAATTTCTGCCTCAGATCTCAACAGTGTGTGTGTGTGTGTGTGTGTGTGTGTGTGTGTCTATTTTAGGGATACTTTGGTACCAGCATAATCTAGAAAAAAGTACTTTTTGGAAAGAAGGAGCTTCCCAGGTTTCACACCAACTAGTTGCTTCTATCCAATCTATCCTTTAGATCCCAATCTAACTGCTCCAAATTCCCATACAAATTTCCTTGAGATTTTCCAGCTCCCTTGCTAATGGTCTTAGCTGTAAGCCTTTCAACCAAAACTCAGTCAAAGAAAGAAAGGAAATCTCTATCTGTCCCCCTCACACCAGCACATCACTTCCAACCTTACTTTTTCCATGACAGTCTTTCAGATACCTGAAGATAGATACCATATCTCCCTTAAGTCTTCTTTTCTTCAGCCCAAACATCCTCAGGCCTTTCAGTTGATCTTTTTATGGCAAGAGTTCTAGGTCCTTCCATACTGCCTTTATGGGATGCTCTTTTTAAAGTGTGGCATTCTAAACCAAACACAGTTTTCCTGATGTTATCTGCCTAAGACATAGTAGAGAAACACTATCACCTCCAAAGACTTGGACTCTATAACTCTCAATTCACTCTAAGATTACATTAGTGTTCAATCACATCATGCCGTTCGTTACTCAGTGTGAGTCTAAAGCCAGTAAGAACTACATATATTTTTTCACATGAATTACTGTCTAGCCATAACTTCTCCTTATTACTTTTTTAAAATTAATAAATTATACCCAGTTGTAAAATTACACTTCTTTCCATTGTTTCATCTTATTTGACTGCCACCTTCTAAGAACTTCTCTTGAATTCTATAACTTAGAGCTAACCCTACTCATCCATCTGAAATTTCATTTTATTTAAAGTGATAACTTAAAGGTCAATTTTTGCCTTTTGTACATATTTTTATTTTCTTAGTAGTGTACATTTTCTTTTCTCCCCAGAAAATTTTTATCTTTGTATCTCTACAACTTACCATAGGTTCTGGAATATAGGAGGCACTTAATAAAAGTCTGTTGATTTGAGTTTAATCTAGTTTTCTGTTTTCTCTAGCTTTGTAACATTTGCATAAGGATCTAGACCTTCATTTAAGCCATTGATGAAAAAATAGTGAATAGATTATGGGAAAAAAAATAGCAAACAGCAGAGGGCCAAATGCAGATTCCTTGGAGTACTACATTGTAAACTTCCTTCCAAGTTGACATCAAACCATTAATGACTACCACTTAGTTTTGGTCATTCAATCAATGCTAAATACACCTACTTATATTTATTATTATTATCATTATTATTATTATTATTAGTAGTAGTAATTTATTTTCCATTCAGTGAGCACATAGTAAAATCTTTCTAGGTGGTAGACATAATGCTAAATTCCATTAATGCAAATGTAAGAACTAAACAATCCCTTCCCATAATTTTTCATCTTTTTGGCAAGAATGAGAGCCTTTGTGAAATATTTTGCTAAAATTTAAATAAATACTATTTACAATATTTTCTTCACATATATCTAGTACTGTTCAAAAAGAAAAAAAATAATATTCTTTTGGCATGATAAAACCATACAGGCTCTTGTGTTTGCCACTTCTCCAGATGATTACAATTTCAATTGTCCTCTCTCTAGGTCTTTGATCTTGTTTTTCAGTAATCTGTTTTTATAGCATATGCTATAAGATGGACAACAGTGCTCAGCTTGCCTTCTGTGATGGACTTATAGTTGCCAACCTGAGATCAAGGCTGAAATCCTGATAGTGAAGGGCTCAGAGCAGAAATGCATATGAACTAAAGGAAAAGCATTAAGGGTTGATTTTTTTTCTACTGAACTACTGCCAGCAACTGCAATGTTGCTACCAAGAGACAGGGTAGGACATATTCAATAAATCTAGTCTGGCTGTTGGCCAGGAGAAATTATCACCCTGTTGAAGAATCTGCAGCTTCTCCTTAGGGAGGGGAGGAAGGGGCGGGGGAGAGGGAAAAGCAAAAAAGAAGCATTCTGGTACATTTCAAGCTGCACATTATACATTAAATTAAAATATATGTTTCATCCATTTAGCAGCCCGAATAATAAAAAGCTGTATACAGCTGCAACAACCCTGCACTATGCATTTTAATGACTGATTTGTGAATACACTAGAATTATAGCTGCTATTCAAATGTTTTCTTTTTTCATCCCAAACCCCTCCTTTAAAAAAATGCATAGGCAAATACTTCATAATCTTTTAATAATTTGTATTAAAGAGTTTTAAAGCCCAGGAAATGTGGAAATTATTTGTTTTAGGGCCAGTAAATATAACTGGTTTGTCAATATAGTGTGCAAATAACTCAAAATATTTGGAGCAGCTCCAGAGAAAGAAACCCAGCCTGATTTTTGCATTCAGATTAATTCTAAACAGAAAAAGTGATATACAGTTCAAAAGGAGGTATTAGACTATAAAGCACCATTCCATTTCCCCCTAGGAATGATGATGTACTGCTCAACTAAACTTTAAAGTAGTTGTACAGTCCCCATGCTTCTCAGCTGTTCATGCTTAAATCAGTTGGAATTATCTACCCAGAGAAACCATTACAATTTTTGGTTTATTTTTTCTTTCTTTATAAAAAAAATGTTAAAATTGCTGATAAAGCAAAATGATCCTCAAAAAATGGAAGCTGGATTCTTAGAAAGACAGCACTATGGTGACACTCTTTTTGGAAACTTGGTTGGTTTCCTAACTTCTGGTATCTATTTTCAAAACAAAATGCCATTTTTTTGTGGATGGAACTCTATACTTTTTATGTGAAGACATATAAAACCAAACTGGTAGATTTGCCTGACTTTTTTATAGGCTCTAAAAAATAGGAGACTTTATTCCAACTTGCAGGGAAAAAATCGTCAGATTATGACAAAGGTGACAACTTAATACTTTTCATCAATTTGTCACCTAAACTGTGACTCAGTTCTGTTATTAGTGGAGCTGTTGACAACTTATGAGGCCGTGGACCATATGAGACAATATCATTATTTAATATTTGTTTAGATATTGGTTCTTAGTTTTAGGAAATACATCAGGGAAATATCAGATTCTTTGGAATTTTCAGCAAAAATGACCCATTTTCTATTCGTGGTACAAACATTAATTTAATGCCTACTATTTGCAGGGCCTTGTAATTGGTACTAGGGATATAAATTAGGAAAAAAAAATAATTAGGGGCTTGTGGCACTCAGCATGAACTCAAATAAATATGATGTAAAATAGAACATGAGAAAGGCAATGGATAAATTTAAAGTACTGTATGAAAATTTAAGGAGGCATGATAGATCCTTCTCATCTGGGGGTATCAAAATGGGCTTCATGAAGAAGCTCACAACTAAACATTTAATTTTTAGTATCCTTGAAATAAAAGTGGGATTTTTATAGATGGAAATGAGTGTAAAACAATGCAATATTCACAATGCCCATGGTGACTATAAATATGCTCGTGTAATTGTGAATCACAAAATATAACAGGCTCTCCATGGAGAGGACATAGCCAAAACATTTATTCAAATAGCATAAAGCCAAGTCCCCAAACCAGAAAATCAAAGTCATTACAGTAGCCATGAAGTTGGTACATGTAGTTAATGCAGTGAACACCCACATTCCAAAGCCTTAAAAAAAAAGGTCCCTCAGGCAAAGATCCTCCAGCAAGGATCCTCCTTTCCTCACTCACAGTAGCTGCTCAGCCTCCACTGCTCGATCCCAGCAGTTCCGACTCACAGCGGTTCTCATTCCTGGCAGTTCTCAGCAGAAGTCCTTAGCAGAAGTTCTGGCTGGCTCTCAGAAGAAGTTCTGCCACCACCAGTCTGTTCTCAAAAAAACTCTTCCCTCTCCAGCCTGGGCCTCTTATTAGTTCCTCCCTGCCCCACTCCTTCCTGCTAAGTCAGCAAGTTCATCCCACTTGTGGGATCCACAAGTTCTGGGTCTTAATACTTGACACAATTACGAACTTGAAACTAAATGCTAAGTACCTGTTAGCTTGCTAATACAAGGGACATGTAAGATCTTCAAATCCCATTACCATTACAATGAGTAAGGAGGTTATTCCAGACACTGAGGATATCCTTTGGGGATGTAGGGTTAGTAATTAGTAGTTAGTAGTACAGTATGGTCAGCATAAAGACAACACAGAGCAGGGGAAGAGACTGGAAAGGTGGAGCCAAATTAGGACTTCCAAGGCCTGGCAGAGGAGTTTGTAATATATTTTCTAGGCAATAATGATTTAGTGAGGATTTTTGAGGAGGGTGGTGATATGGTCAAACTTGCACAATAATAAAGGTATTTAAACAACTATGTGAAGAATGAGTTGGACAGAGACTGGAGGGAGAAAAGACCAATTAAGAATTATTATAGTAGTCCAGGTGAAAAGGTAATGAAGGCTTCACATGGTGGTTGATGCATGAGTGGAGAGGAAGGGAGAGATTTGAGAGACACTGTCGAAGTAGAATCCACAGGACGTGGCAACTGGTTTGCTACTAGACTTTGGGAAAGTGAAAAATCAAAGAAAATGATGATCTTTTGAGCCTGATAATTAAGGGTATGGTGGTACCTTCAATAGGAAAATTTGGATTTTAAGCTGTTTTATAGGGAAGATCATAAGTTCTGTTTTGACCAGGTTGAATTTGAGGGCCTTGTGGCAAATTCAATTGTAGATAATCAGAATATATTTAGAGATGAACTGGGGATCATGAGAGAGACTGAACATGAGCATTTTTTCCCTAAATATGATTTTATCAGTGTGGGGAGTTCTATTTACCCAATGAAGTAATTTCCTTTACTAATGTTACTCCACAACTATCATACAACTTGCCATCTTAAAGAGTTGCTTGGGGTACTTAGAGATTAAGTTCATCCTGATTATTTTCATTGTTTCTACAAACACACATGCACACACACAAACACACACATGTATACATATATGTTTATGAGTATATACGTATATGCATATATGCATATGCATGTGGTGTGCATATATAACATATATAAATATGCATATTTATAAAGGATTATTGAAGCTGTGGGAGAGTGTGTGATTAACAAGGAAAAGAGTATAGAAATAATGAATTAGAGAGCCAAAGATAGAGTCTTAGGGGAAATCAGTACTTGGGAGGAAGGAAGACAACAGTGGACCAATAAAAGAGGCAGAGAATGAAAATAGTAGGACATAATCTTGACCCCCAAATCAAGGGAAGATAGAGCATTGCTGCAAGAGGTTCAAGGAGGATGAGGATAGAGTGGGTATCCAATAAAAGTTGGTTGATAATGATAGTATTCAAGGATTTAGATTCTCTCTCTCTCTCTTTATTTTTGGCCTAGACTTGTAATTTCATCTACTGCATGGTGAGATGTCCCCTGAGTAGGGAACTTCTCATCTAGAAACTCCCTCCAGCTATAAAAATGGAAACCTTATATGCTCTCAAAAATCTTAGAAAACTTCTAGGGGCCATGAAAGAATGACTGTTGTGCTCACGATGATCATGGTCAAAAAGCTAACAAGGTAAAAATTGAACCATGATCTTCTTGACTTCATGGACAGCTCTCTATCCAAAACATTCTCCATGAACTCTCACACTTTTCTTTTTGATTATGATTACCTAATGGAGGGGGTATGGCAGTTTCCTGTACCTACCTAGAATAGCACCCTTCAGACTAGACTTCCAAACACCATGCTTTCTTACTTAGGGGAGTTATTCTCTTCAGTTTTAGAACTCTACACTGAGACTGAGTTGCTGTATTGGTAAGTGAATGTGTGCAAAATCACCTAACTTTCTATAAAAGGCTCCCCTTTCTATTGCTCCTATATCTACTACCTCTTTCTTTTAGAATAGAAATTCCTTCAAGACATAGATTGCCTCAATTTTATGTTTGTGTCCCTAGAGCCTAGGATAACTCCTGGTACATAGAATTAGCCTAATAAATCACATTGTTTTCATTCATACCTCTTTCTCTGTAGTTTGTAACTATGAGCAGCTAGGTGGCTGTGAATATGCTACATGTCTCTGGCTCCCAGCATATACCTGCTCATCTTTCTGATTTGATGACAACAAACTAAAGTATTTTAGTCAATGTTCACAATCTTGTGTCATGCAGTGTGGTTGTGCTCAGCTCAACTGAACCTGGAGAGCACAGTTCATATACCCTCTTGTCTAGAATTTACCTTCTACCTCTTTCTTTATGCTTTGTCTTATCCTTCAGACAGTGTCTTCTGCGTATATATTTGTAACTTACTACTGTAGCAGCAAGCACCCCAATATCCCCAGGGTAGCTGCCAATATAGGTTCTTAGATCTGCTTTTCAAAGGGAAAGCAACTCAAAATGGGTTAACAAGCTTTCAAACAAACACACATTACCTAGTTCAGGGGAAAAAGGTCAGCACCCCGAACTTCAGAGTTACAGAACTTACAGATCACACAGACAGGCTTCCAAACTGTCCAACCAAATCACAGTTACCAGAGAGGGAAGCATCAACATCTGGGTTTTCAAAGCCGGGGGGCTCTCAACAACAGCTTCCCAGAGTCTCATCTGGTCAAATCACACAATATTTCTCTCTTTTTTTGGGGGGGGGCGGGGTTAACAAGTTTACTTTAATCAAACAAACACACATTACCTAGTTCAGGGGGAAAAGGTCAGCACCCTGAACTTCAGAGTTACAGAACTTACAGATCAAATAGACAGGCTTCCAAACTGTCCAACCATTATATCAATACCAAATCACAATTACCAGAGAGGGAAGCATCAACATCTGGGTTTTCAAAGCCGGGGGGGGGCTCTCAACAACGGCTTCCCAGAGTCTCATCTGGTCAAATCACACAACACTTCTCAAAGTGAGCCCCAAAGCAAAGCCTCCCATCAGGGATTATATAGGCTTCTCCTGGCTCAGCACACAACATTTCTCAAAGTGAGCCCCAAAGCTAAGCCTCTCATCAGGGTTTATATAGTCTTCTCCTAGCTCAGAGATTGTAACAACCTCCTTGACCCACTGCCCAATCACAAAGTATCAAGGTGTGGGCTTCCCTGAAAAACAAGCCTCCTCCCACCATAGGCTCCAGGTGCACTTAAGCTAGGGGCAGGGAAGTTCTTTAAATTTGCACTTCTATTACAACTACCCACTTACTATCTTTCAGACAAGAGATGCAGACTCAACAGACCCCCTCTGGATATCCAATAGCTGATCTGTTCCTGTATTTGCATAGGACTTTTTCAGATCCTGAACCTACTGGCCTCATCAGATTGCTTAAGAACCTCTTCTGGATTTTCTTCTTTATGCACTCTTTTACTATCCTATGCTAACCAGACATGCATTTTTATAGTATGATACCCATGAATTTACCCTCCTTCATAAACACACCTCATATCACATCACATCACAACCACACAGACACAGACACACAGACACACACCTACATTCCAACAAATTGTTGTTCATTTTGTTGTACAGATATGTAGGTATCTTTATAGCTATATCTGTACATATACGTATCCATCAAATCTGTGCCTTATTTAGAGATACTGATGTACGTGTGTGTGCATGTGTGCATATCTGGAATAAATAGCTATTAATCAGTTTAAAAGAAATAACACCCAGTTAAGTAACACCAGGAAGTGATGATAAATGAACCTAGGAATTATGGGACCAGGTAGAACTGAAATCTCTGACACCTAACCCAAAAAAGAGAAATATAAATTTAATTTTCTCAGTTTCACTGGGGGTTTATTTTTGGTCTTTGCACATAATGCTTTGCTGTGTTCTTCTGTTCAATCTATGAGGTTGCTTTTCAAGACCTGGGACTCTCACAATTAATCATCTTTATCAGAGAAACACAGTCCAAGTCTCTGAAATCAGAACTAAATAGAATGTGAGTCCAAAGGGTGAATAGGAGTGCCTAGGTTTGAAGTCTTTCAGCTACACATGGATACCAGCCTGGAAAGCTGATTCTGCTGCTAAAGTGATTTACCACAGAAATCTCCAAGTAATAATTATAACTATAATAACTATCATTAATATGGCACTTCAAACTTTCTAAGGTGATTTATATTCATCTTATTTGATTCTTATAATAAACTTGTACAGTAGAAGCTCCCATTATTCCCATTTTATAAATGAGGAAAATGAAGTTATGAGAAGTTAAATGATATTCCTGGCATATAGTAGGCACTTAATAAATACTTCATTGAATGAATGAATACATAGCTGTAGCATATATATTGTTTTTCTCAATCCTATAAAATTATTATTTATTATTCTTTTAAAATTATTATTAATAAGCTAAAAGTCCTTACTCAATTTATAATTTTTGGGAAAAGATTTTTAGTAGGATTGCTTAAGAGGTAAGTGAAAAAAATTAGAGGTTTCTATTATCTTAGGTGTGAATCCTATTGAAGCATAAGAGCTCTCTTCAATTAGGGTGCTCAATGGGGAAAACAATAACAAAAACAAGGAACATTGTTCTTAGTATTAAACCTCAGTAATGCCCAGTCATCCTGTTAGAAAAATGACTTTAAGCTACATGGATCATGTAGATTGCATGATAAAGTCTACTGCCATCAAACCGGGGAAATCTATTATTCCCCTCTCCCACTAAGAGGCTGTTGGAGTTTCAACTTCACACTGTAAAAACTTCAGATTTATTTTTGTTTACTTGAGTCTTAAAGCTTGAGTGGTTTCCGATTTGGGGAATGTAAATTTTGCTTCCCTTTAAACTAAGTAATAGTTCTATTTATAATTTGTCATAACTTTTATACTTTTTTTTGCATGTAAAATAATGCAATACCTACACTCACTCCAGTGTTTCTAGTAGGATACATTTTCTAACAGTTTGATGAAGAAGAGAATAGGGAAGGGTAAGAAGAAAAAAAGAAAGAAACTATTTAAAAAACTATGGACACTGAAGAATTTGTTTTTAGAATGGTTGCAAGCCTTATTGATGCATAAAAAAGATGTGAAAATAAGTTCTTTCATTTGTAAATTCATAAAGAAAATGCCTTCATAGTTATCTATGAGCTACTATTGCAGAAATGTGCTGAAGACTTTAAGACAATCCCCATTTCTTTATATCTCCTGGAATTATTATTTTTTAAAAATTATTTAGAGAAATAATAAGTAGTGACTTAGGCAATTGATACTCAGATGACAATTACAATGGCAATTTGCATTTAAAACAGGCAGCTCCCCCTATGGCACACAGGAAGCACTTGGTACAAACTTAACCTAATCAGCCATTGGATGTCACTGTTGCTCCACTCAGCTCCTGGCTAAAGACCATTTCTCTTATACCAAAAAAAAAAAAGAGGAAAAGGAAAGAATGCTACCTTAAAGAAAGTATCATTGGTACAGTGAGTTTTCCCTTGTCTTTATGACTCATTTCCTTTCAAAGATTTGGAATTTTTGGTCACATGTGGTGAAACAGCTGCAATCTTCAATTCTGTGGGACCCTGGCCTTCCAACAAAACTTATACTATAGAATAACACTATTCAATTCAAGTCAATATAGCAATGATATAATAAATGCCTAATATGTGCCAAACATTTTGTACAGTGTTGGGGATAAAAACAAAACAAAACAAAACACGTCTTGATCTCAAAGAGGTTATACCATCCTTGAAGAATGGGGAAGATTATAATACAAAAATGTAAAATTAATGCAATCTATGTGTGTACATATAAACATACATGCACAGACACAGGTGTGTCTATGTAGTTATGTATAAACACATACATAAATGTGTGCATGTGTATATATTATATATGTGTACATATGTGTATATATTGTATTTATATGTATATATTCATGTACATACATATCTATATGTGTATTGTGTGTGTGTGTACGTGTGTGTTTATTCATTTACTTGAATTGAGCCTTGAAGAGAGCTAGAGATTCTAACAAGTGGAGATGAAGAGGGAAATTTTACTTCAATTGAGTTTACTATTCGAGGAAATTCAAAATCCAGTTACTTTTTGTTATTTCTGAAATGAAAGACTTACAGGACCATTACTTCCCAAATGCCAATGGAAGCAGAAGGCTTTCTGGAACCTTAAGCTATTCACCAGCACCTTTTCAGAATAATACCTGTGTCTTCAGTGCTTAGGTTTACATCCTCCTCTGATGTACCTGTGACTTTTAAAAATGACTTCCATATATATGAATGATTGCTATGCTAAGATGAATTTCTAGATTGCAGGGGAAATAAGTGTTTTCTATTTCCTTCCATACACCCCTAGAAATGAATGTCCCAGCTGGTATCACAAATAGAGAAAGGCACCTATAGGAAGAAAGCTTTTTCTGTAACTTTGATGTAGTTTTCCCTTCTTTCCCTCTTCCTGATCCCCTCACCCTTCATTCAGCTCCTACCTTCTTTGGGAGTGGAAGCAGAGATGAGGGAAATACTTATTCCGTGGGTGGCAGACCATAAAGAAAAGGGACTTTGTGATCTTTATCCAAAGATTATTGTTTCCAGTTCAGGACTTAGTGAAAAAATACTATATACTATTTACTATTTTGATATCTTTTTACCTCTTTGCCTGAGTTAGTAATATTTGTCTTTTGATTCTCAGGATATTTTCTTGGAAGTGGATTGGTAGAAAGTAATCTAAATAAGGGTATCCCTTTCATAGAAATTGGATAGATCATTATGAATTGGAGAGTGAAGGATGGGGGCAAATCAAAAAACAGTGCTGAAGTACAGAGTACTTACTCCCTAATGAAGAAACTTCTACCAATACAGATCAGCATCTTCTTTGCAATTTATATAGTCCTTGAGGATAGTTCAAAGGGGCATTGTAAGGTGAAATGATTTGCCCAGGATCATAAAGTCGAGATTTATCAGAAGCAGGAATCAAAAATATCTTCACTTTGTTATGTTTTGTTTTGGATGTGAGAGTGGAAGGCTGGTAAGCTCAGATATGTGATTTCATCAATGAATGACACTCTCTACTAATGCAGCCAGATGGTTCAGTGGACAGGGCACTGGGCCTATGATCAGGAAGACCTGAGTTTAATTCCTGTCTCAGACACTTACTGTTATATAGACTTGGGCAAGCCACTTAATCTCTGCCTCAGTTTCCTTGCCTGCAAAATGGAGATAATAATAGCTCCTATGGTGCAGGATTGTTTTTGAGGACTTAATGAGATTTGTTAAGCACTTTAGCATAGCGCCTGGAACATAACAAGTTTAATAAATGCTCATTCCTATCTTTTACTTTACCAGTGTAGTTTGACTACTCCTTTTTAGCTCAGAATATCAAGAATGTTGCATAACTACACTGAGAGGTTAAATGATCAGTTGATGGTTATAAACCAGTAAGTAACAAGGGCAACACTTGAACTTGAGTTTTCCTAACTTTAAGACTGGTTCCTATCAACTATATAACTCTGCTTTTCATTTTATAAATATGGACAATATTCAAAGTAGTTTCTCATTTATAATTTTTTCCTTCTTCTGGCAGGCATATTAAGTAGAAAGAAATACTGTCATTCCCATTGGACAGATGAAGACTTTGTGATTGAATGGCTTAAAACCTACAAAGCAAGTGGAATGATAGGTGCTAGAACCCGGGTCTCCTATCTCCCAGAACTGTGTTCTTTCTGTTAGGCAAAATGGGCTCAAAGCACATGAATGTCCATTTCATCTTTCTTTCTCTAGCTATGTCCTATGCTCTTATACTTTCTCTTTAAAAATATGTTTTTGTATTACAAATATTTATATATTGCTCCTCCCCAGTCAGATATTTTTTGTAGCAATTTTTAAAAATTGTTAATTTAAACTAACTGTTCGATATCTTTCCCTGAAAATTCATGCAATATTTCACATGTGTAGCACCTCAACTTCTCTCCTAGAAGTTAATTAAAATATATTTTCTCTCCTACTTCCTACTTTATTGAAGAAAGAGAAAAGTTAAATTCATAAACAAATTCATTGTAACAAATATATAAATTCCCTCATTAATTATATACAAAAAAGTATGTCTCATTCTGCACCTTAAATATATAGTAATTTTTATGTTTCATCATAGATTCTTTGGAATCATGAATGGTTATTATATTTATCACAATTCATACAACTTTTAAATTTATCTTTGCAGTGTTGTTATTATTATATAAATTATTTTCTTCTTCTTTCTGTTCAGTTCGTTCCTCAAAAGTTTATAACACTCTTAAAAATTTTTCCATTTTATAATATTGCTGTTATAAATTGTCTTCTGGTTCTGCTTACTTCACTCTGCATAAATTCATATAAATCTTCCCATGTTTCTTTGAAATCATCTATTTCCTCATTTCTTATAATACATCATTATTCCATAACATTTACATAGCACAGCTTATTTAGTCATTCCTTGATTGATGGGCACCTTCCTAGTTTCCATTTTTTGCCATGGCAGAAAGAGCTGATAGGCACATATGTGTGTATCTATATTTAAAAATGTGGAATCTTTTAATATTTTTAATCTCTTTGGGGTATGGGACTAACAATGGTATAGCTGAAATAAATGACATGCATTGTTTAGCACTATTTAATAATTGTTGATTTTTAGGGGGCATAATTCCAAACTGTTTTCCAGAATGGTTGTACCCATTTGCAATTCCAATAAAAGTATATCAATGCAACTGTTTTGCCTCATCCTATTTGTCATTTTTCTTTTTTGTCATCTTTGTCAATCTGATGGCTGCTAGGTGGAATCTCAGAAAATTGCTTTTATTTGTCTTTCTCTACTTGGTGATTTTGAGTATCCCCCCCCCTCCCCAATATAGGTATATATTGCCTGTTTCTTCCCTTGAAAACTGCTCATGGCATTTAATGAGTCAATATAATAAAAATGACCTTAATTAATTCACTTATTCAATGCCATTCTCATCAAAGTACCAAAGAGTTATTTTATAGAAAGAGGATGATAAAATTCATATATAAGCAAAAATGATCAAACATCAGAAAGGAAGTAATGAAAACAACTGGGAACAAAGCAGTGCCAGATCTCAAACTCTGGTCTATATCTGGCCATTGATCCTAGATAGCTCCAGAGGAGAAAGTGAGACTGGTGAATTTGCACAGTCCTCTTTCACTTAAATACAATTCATTTGCAAGTCATGGCACCATCTTCCTCATATGATGGTCGTCTTCGAGGTCAAGGGACAAACCACAACCTGTGAGTAGCCCAAGCTGGCCAATGGGGATCCAGCTGACCAGTTTCAGTTGGGCAACTCAGCTCCTTTCCTCTCATTTTCTCTCCTCTCCTCATAGGATATCATGACTTCACCTGAGGGTGATATGCCCAAAGAAAGGTAAATTTTGAAGCCTGAAACCTGTGTAGCTATCTTGGTGTTGACTAGCTAGATTTCCTCCTATGCCTTAAACCCAACTCACTCTGGTTCTCCTGGATTGGCCAACTATAGGTCTCTACCCAAGAACTGATTAGTGGTTATTATTTGGGCCCTGGTGACTCAGAGTAAATGTAAATAGTAAAGGTTTCACATTTCTCCAGAAATCCTGAGGGTCTTCTCCTCATTTGATTTTTTTTTTTTTTTTGGATCAAAGGTGCCGTCTCTTCACTCACTTAATAAATAGCCCTAATCACTGAATGGGCATTGCCTCAGTGAAAGTGAGAACTTAGAAAGACCTTAAAAAGACAAGATCTCCCACTGCATTGTGGGCCATCTCCAGTTGTCCTGACCTATATCTGCCCACCAGACCCAGATGGCTCTGGTGGACAGAGTGAGGCTGGTGACTTTGCACAGCCTTCCCTCACTTAAATCTAATTCATTTGCAACTCATGCCATCATTTTCCTGATGTCATGATCCTTTTCAAGAATGAAAGACCAATCCCAAACATAGTGGTAGCTAAAAAAATAATAGAGGGATAGATCATATATTCTACTAAAGAAAGCTTAGAGAGGGAGCAGAGTCAAGACGATGGAGAGAAACCAGGAAGTTGCCTGAGTTCTTCCTAGTTTCCCTCACAAACAATGTTAAATTAAGCCTCTAAAGAATTATTAAGTTATAGAATCCCCCAAAATATAGAGCAAAACAATTTTCTAGCCTAAGATGACTTAGAAGGAATTCAGGAAAGATCTGTCTCACTTGGGTAAAATGAGAGTGGAGTCCAGCAGAGGCAGTGTCTGTGCAAGCCAAAAGGAGACTCTTAGCCACCACACAGATCAGCAACCAAGGTTCTGAGGTTGTAACTCAGCAGGCCAATGGTACAGTAGAACAGCTGTGAGGCATCCAGCCCCAGTGCAAAAGGTAAACTGTCAGCCCCAGAACCCAGGGTACAAAAGGCATGACTACCCTGGGTCACCAGAGCATAGTGGCAAGTTGCTGGCCCCAGAGTAGAAATCCAGTGATCAGGTCCTTGAACCCTAGTGCAAGAAGCTTGGGACAGTGCCCCCTGTGTCCTAGGAGGAGAGCTGAACTTTTAAAAAATGAGCAAAAAACAAACAAAAATCCCTGACCCTAGAAAGCTACTATGGTGACAGGGAATATCAAAATACAAACCCAGAAGAAGACAACAATGTCAAAATGACTGTATGCAAAGCCTCAAAGGGGAATATAAATTAGTCTTGAGGCCAAAATGTCCTCTTGGAAGAGCTCAAAAAGAATTGTAAAAATCAAGTAAGAGAGGTTGAAGGAAAACTGGGTAAAGAAATGTGAGTTACCAAGAGAATTATGGGGGGGAAAAAAGTCAACAGCTTGGAAAAGGAAGCACAAAAAATGACTAAAGGAAACTTCTTACAAAATAGAATTGTCCAGATGGGAAGAAATGTATTCACTGAAGAAAGCAACTCCTTTAAAAGTAGAATTGGCCAAATGAAAATGCAGGGACAAAAGCTAACAAGAAAATAATTCCTTAAAAATTAGAATTGAGCAAGTGATAGCTAATGTCTCTATGAGACATTAAGAATCAGTCAAAGAAAGCTTTAAAAAGAAAAAAAAATAGAAGAAAATGAAAGATACTTCAATGAAAATAAACAAACAAACAAAAACAGACCTGGAAAATTGATCCAAGAGAGTTAATTTAAGAATTATTGAACTACCTGAAAGCTATGATCAAAAACAGATCCTGGTCCATATCTTTCAAGAAATTATCAAGAAAATTGCCACCATAACCTAGAACAAAAAGTTGAATAACCATTAAAGAATCCACTAATCACTTCCTAAAAGAAATCCCAAAATGAAAAGTTTAAGGAATGTTTTAGCCAAATTCAGCCAGAGGTATCCTGTCAAGAAGAAAACACCGTAAACAGCCAGAAAGAAACAATTCAGATATCAAGGAGCTACAGTCAGGACTTAGCAGTGTTTACATTAAAGAATCAGAGGTCTTGGGGCGGCTAGGTGTCGAAGTGAGTAGATAGCTGGCCCTGGAGTTAGAAGGACCTGAGTTCAGATCAGGCTTCAGACACTTAACCCACACAAACAAACAAACAAACAAAAACCTAGCTGTGTAACCTTGGGCAAGTTACTTAACCCCAATCGCCCTCCAAAAAGCAAAAAAAAAAAAAAAAAGAATCAGACGTCTTGGAATATGATATTCAGGAAGGCAAAAGAACTTGGATTACAACCATGAATCAACTGACAAGCAAAACTGAGCATAATTTTTCAGGGGGAAAGACAGACATTCAACGACATAGGAGACTTTCAAAATTTCCTGATGAAAAGATCAGAGCTGAACATAAAGAAACATAAAAAGGTAAACAGAAATGAAAAAAAAAAAGCTTAGAGAAGTTTTGATCAGAGTCAATGGAAGGTAGAACCACACTGGTAAAATCACAAGTCCTGGATGTAATGACTAAATAGTGCAAAAAAAAAAAAAGTGTCTGCAAAAGTACCCTACTTAAATGATGTTTGAAGTCAATTTTCTCTTGACTTATGTGCTATCATATCCCTTTTCAGGAACATAACAGTTATTTAATGTACATAAGCAAATATATCTAAAACTCTTCAATTTGATAAATACAAAGATCCTATCTATTGGAATAAAGATTAACCATATGACAAAAACTGCTGGGGAAATTAGAAAACGTGGAAACATAATTTCGATTCATTGGAAAGCATGTGAAATATGGAAGAAATTAGACTTAGACCAGTGCCTCATTCCTTATACCAAGATAAACTCCAAATGGATAGATGACTTAGATACAAAACATCACACTATAAACAAATTAGAAAACTGTGGAAAAATGCATCAAATAAGGGAAATGTTTATGACCAAACAACGGATAGTGAGGATTGCAGATTTTAAAATGGATCATTTTGATTACATCAAATGGAAATGTTTTTGCACAAATACAATAAAACTCTGGTTAAAACAAACTAACAAACAATAAACTGGGGAAAAACTTGTAGTAATGGCTGATAAAAATACATAAGAAATTAATCCAAACTTATATGAGTAAGAACCATTTCCCAGTAGGCAAGAGTGAGAATAAAAATGTATCTCCTGACATGAGTTTTAGTGTCCTTTCCACTATACCATACAGTGGTATTTTTATTCTTCTAAATTTTTTGTGGAAATTTGTCAATACTTATACAATATGGATATTAATTAATATTAATTATATTAACATTATTAATGTACAATGTATAATAATGTAAAATTAATACCATATTAATGAAGTAAGAGAGGGACATTCCAAAGCTATCACTGGAAGTAAAAGGAAGAAAGATTTGTATTTCTGTTATTTTTTGAATGGAAGATATTTGCTTGTTTTCATGATTAAAAGAGCTTGAACTTTTATGAAATGCTCAAACAAAAAATATGAATATATTTTGTTGGAATGTGATTTTAATTAGGCTATGTTGGCATTCAAAGGGTTTTTGTTGTTTGTTTTTTTGGTCTTTTTTTTCTCTTTTGTATTTTTTATTAAAAGCAGTATTATGTAGTAGATAGAATGGTGAGTTTTGATTCATGTAGTCATGATTTCAAATCCAATCTCTGATATTTGCTGGCAATGTGATTGTAAATCTCTTTATGCCTCAGATAACTCCCTAGACCTTAGGTCTAAATCATAGATTGAATACAACATACAGTTCTTCATCTTTCTATTGATAATTTCTAAATTAGAAATTGATTTTAAAAATGATCATCAAATATACCTTATAAAATATATTACACATTTACTTTCTTGCCTCCTCATGGTGTAAAATGACTGAGCTTGCAAAGATTATGCCAGCAGAGTACAGGCCTGCATAAGCACAACCAAGGAAGAAAGCCTTTGAGCATGGTATAAGCGAACTAGTGTATTTTTGTCACCCAAGGACCAGCTAAGCTAACCTTGGAGATTCATCACAAATATATTAATAGCATGATGGATGATACATTATTTCAGTTTCAGAAATTCACAGATACATTCTACTAAGGAAATCTTAGAGAAATTTTGATCAGAGTCAATGAAAGGTAGACCCATACTGGTGAAATCACAAATCCTGGTTGTAATGACAAAGTACCATTTAAAAAAAAAAATAAAGTGTCCACAGAAATACCCAATTTAAAAATGATGTTTATAGTAAACTTTACTTTGACTTATGTTACTGTCCTGCCCCTTTCTAGGAATAAATAAGAGGAATTAGCAATTTTTGCCCATGAGAAGTAGTTCAGTAGAGTGTTAGGTTTTGATTCAGAAGACATGAGTTCAAATCCTTACTTTCCAACTTCTGAACTCCATAGGCAAATCTTTTAACTTTACTGTAATTCTGTTTCCTCAGCTCTAATGTGGGAAGATTAAACTAGATAGCTTATTAGATCCCCTGAAACTCTAGATACTAATTTAGGGGCATATTTGTTGTTTCTGCCTCCATTAGTCTATCCCTGGCTTCAGTCCCAATGAAGGTAATTTTGTGCCTATAAGTAGAAGTATGCCTTCTAAAATAGAAGAGACAAATAAGAATATGTTGAAGAGTCCATAGTGACAATTAAATTATGTTTGAAAACAATGGGCATGTTCCAGATAACTGAACTAGTGTTGGATGTGTAATGATTAGAACCATTTGACTGAGCCCATGGAGATAACAGAAACTTTCAAAGAGATTAATGGGCAGCAACCATTTTGTTGATGAATCATGTCTGTGCTCAGAGTGTGGCATTAATGTGTACTCAGAGTAGGCAGAGAATGGATAGATCATATAGAAAGGATACATTTAAGATGGGGAAGAAACCCAGAATGACAAGCGCAAACTAAATGATGGAAGAAATCCCTCACCCAGAAAATCTGATTGACTATTTTTTGGCATTTCTATAAGATACCCATATTTATTTCAATAGTACCACCCATGAAAATATTTTAGAGGTACTAAACAAGAAGACTGGATGAGTAATGACTCTACGCATATTTTTATGCAGCCTTTTCTTAATTCAATATTACATCCGATACCCCAATACTTGAATGAGTATACTTTGGCATTCTTCTCTTTTTAGCAAGTAAAACTTCATTTTTCTTTTTGGAGCCACAGTGTACTTTTATCTTGAGGACCAGGCACTTTAACACTATTGGGTCCTGAATCAGAAAATATTCTATGGGAAAGGAGTCCGAATTTCTTTTGATTAAAATAGTATGGAATAAAGAGACCTGCTAATGTTAAAAAGAAGATACATTATTACTTAGGTAGATTTTAAAAAAAATCTATCATATGACATTCTTAAAAATGTGATAACCTTAGGAATTTTATACATAGGCGGTTAGTCTGTCAGTCAACTAATATTTATTTATTACTTATTTTGTTACCAGGAACTGTGATAAGTTCTAGGGATACAAAGAAAGGCAAAAATAAAAGAAGACAACAACAACAAAATCCACACAATCCAGTATCTGCTCACAACGAGCTCATAATCTGGTGTAGAAGACAGCATGCAAACAAGTAAACATGGATAAACAGGCTAAATTGAGGTAGTATGAAAGTGTAGGCATATTAAGATTAAAATTAAAGAGGACTAGGAAAGACTACTTTCAGAGAATGAGACTAGCTGAAATTTGATGGAAACTAGGGAAGCTAGGAGGTAGAGATGAGAAGGGAAAGTGCTCCAGGAGAGGGAACAGGCAGTGAAAACACTCAAGAGATAAAATATCTTATTCAAGGAGCAAAAAAGAATCTGGCAGTGATACTGGCTAGTACATGGATAGTACAAGGAGTACATGGAGAGGTGTGAGGGTTTAAGAAAATGGAAAGGTGGGAAGGTTTCAATTTATGAAGGGCTTTGAAAATCCCAAAATGCTTTTCATATTTGATCCTGGAGGTATTAGGGAGCTACTGAATGAGATGGAGAGGACTTGGAGGAAGGGAATATTATCTTTAGACCTGTGAGACTTCTCTGCTGACTTGCAGTTATGAAAAATCCAACTGCTTATTGGATGTCTTGAACACGATATCCTGTAGCCATCTTAAACTCAATATTCTCCAAAATGAACTAATCATCTTTCCCTCAAAATCCTCCCCTCTTACTAACTTCCTTATGTTACTGTTAAGGGTTCCACCTTCTTCCCAGATATCCAGAACTCACAATCTAGATATTTTCTTTTATGTTTTACTTTCCCTCACCCCCCATATCCAATCCTTTACCAAGAAAGGCCTTTTGATTTTACCTTCATAAAATTTCTTATTCATGTCCTTTTCACTTCTAGGACCTAAGAGAAAACCCTCTGGCATTCAAATCTCCTCAAAACCTCCCTACAAACTTTCTAGTCTTCTTACATGTTACATTCTTTTACCCCTACTTCACATACTCTGTGATTCAGTGACACTGGCCACCCTGCTGTTTTCTAATAAGACACTCCATTGCCTAACTCTAGGCATTTTCACTTGTTGTCTTCCATGCCTGGAATGCTCTCCCTCCTCATCTCTGTTCCGTGGCTTATCTCAAGTGCAAATTAAAATCTCGCCTTCTACATAGAATCTTTTTTAATCTCCCTTAATCTAGTGCCCTCTCTTGATTATTTTAAATTTGTCATCGATAGTTTGTTTAAATATAGTTGTTTATCTATGATCTCCTTCATTAGACTGTGAGTTCCCTGAAAACGGTAACTTTTATCTTTATTTGTACCCCCAGCGCTAAGCCCAGTTCCTGGCACATTGTATATTTTTAATAAATGCCTAGACTATGAGCCTGCATGATTGGGAGGATGCTGGTATCCTCTCCAATAATACAAAAATTAGGAAGAGGGGAGGCCTTGGAAGGAGAGATAATGAAGACAATTTTGAAATTTCAACAATTTTTAAATGTCTTATAGGAAGTTGGAGATGCTAGACTGGAGGCTAGCATTTTTTTTAGGGCTAGACAAGTATGTCAGAGAATTATCTGCGTGGACATGAAAATTGATAGGATCATCAAAATGGAAGTAGAGAAGAGAGTCTAGGACAAAACCCTGTAGGATATCCATACTCAGTGTGACCTACATAAAACTCCCAAAAGAACATTCGAGGACTCTTTTGGATGAATTGAAAAGCCAGAAGTTAGACAGCAAAGAATTAAGAAGAGAGTAGAAAGGAAATGAAGGACCTAGTACAGTGAGCCTTCTCAAGGAATTTGTTCAGAACATGGAGGTGTTTTTAGGTAGTAGTGAGGTAGCTAATAAACAGGAAACTATTGAATATTAGTAAGTGGGTAGAAATGATAGAGTGGACAATCTGCTGGAGAATAGAGGATGTCATAGAGTTACTTGTATATGTAGAAGAATTTGCCTTGGCAAGGAAAAAGGCCACCTCTCCATGTTAGCCAGAGGTGAAGTAGGAGATGGCAGAAGAAAACATCTGAGTGATGTGAGATGAAAATCGGGAAAGAAGAGGCCATCTGTGAATCTCGTTAATTTTCTTCTGAAATGAGGCAAGGTAATCATTTCAAAGATTGGTAGGGGTGGGGGACATGTGGAAGGTTTTAAGAGGGATGGAAATGCTGCAGAAAAATACTGTAGTGAATAGATTAGGAAAATCAATTGCAACAAGGCAGTGACTGCCATATTTTGGCTGTCCTCTTCTTCTTCCCTTCTAGTGGAGTCACAAGTATGGTTTCAGTATTTTCTTCAACTTTGTTCTACAGTTTGTGAGTAGGAAGGAAATCAGTGGATGGTGTGAGTAATCCGTGGGAGAATGGGAGACTTGCAGGGCAATTACTTCAACAGGATAAGGGGGTAGGGGAGAGTGTAGAGTTGAATAGGAAAGGAAAAGAGTATAGATACTTTAGAGGCAATGGTCTAGGAAAGAACTAAGGGTCAACAATTAGAGGCAGTGATAAGGATAAAGAAATAGTAAATGGTAAAAATAAAACTTAATGGTATCCTTCCTATCTCCCATTTAAAGAGATTTCATGGAAGTAAACGTGCTTTGGTGAGGAAGTTTGGCTTCCTCACTTAGGAACTCCCAAAGATTTATTCTTGTTGTATGAAATTTGTTGGTCTTCAAATAGGAAGTAGTCTCCTAGCCAAAATGGATGAAAATCAATGATGGATTCAATACCTCCTATTCCCTCCTTAGGGATAGAAGAAAATAGGATACATTGCTTCTTTTTAGGAAGAGTGCTTGGGACACTGGAAACAAATGTGTGTAGGGGTAGGGAGAATAATTTCTTAGAATTTTCTTAAACCTGGTATTTTTTTAACAGAGGGCCAAAGGTAGCATTAGCTAAAATATTGTTTTCCTAATTTTAGTACTGTGCAGTTTTCATCATTGTTGTCATTCTGAGCTTTGCTTCTAAAAATTTCCCTATTTTTGTTAAGGGAGCCACCATTCTCCCAGTTACTCATATTCACAACCTTGAGGTTATCCTTGTCTTCCCTCTCCCTTACCCTCTATATTAAATTAATTGCCAAATAATGTCAGTTCTACCTCACAGCGTCTCTTGCATCTCTCTCACATGGCCACCACCCCAGTTGTTACCTCTTCCTGATATATGGCCCCAGGGTCCTAATTAATCACTACCTTTAATTTCTCTCTTTACCAATTTGTCTTCCATATGACTGTCAAATTGATATTTCTCAAGGACATTTCTAACTATGTCACTCTCTGTTCAAGAATCACCAGACTCTCCCTACATTGAATGGTTTCATGGATAAAAATAAGCAATGTATCTTATTTTCTTCTATCCCTAAGGAAGGAATTGGAGATACTGAATCCATCATTGATTTTTATCCATTTTGGCTAGGAGACTACTTCCTATTTGAAGGCCAACAAATTTCATGGTTTCTAGGATAAAATACACATTTTTTGTTTGACATTTTAAAGTGCTTCATAATCTTGCTCTGATCTATATTTTTCTAAACTGACTTCATATGACTTTTCATCACACACTCTCAAAAAAGCCTTTGACTGTACCTCATTCACAACATTACAGTTTACATCTCCCATGTTTCAGACAGGGTAACTCCATGCCTGCTACACACTCCTCACATCCACCTCTTAGAATTCCTTCATTACTCAACTTGAGCTCCACTTTCCTATCCAGTCTTTTCTGAGCTTGCTAGTTGCCTCTTCTTTTCTCATCAAAATTACTTTGTATTTATTTTGCATGTCTTTCATATCGATTGATCTGCAAACATGTTGTCTGCTGCCTCCACCAGATCCCTCAAGGGAATCTAAGTTCATTGAGGGCAGGGACTTTTCATTTTTGTCTTTGTATCCCCAGCATCTCCCACAATGTTTTGCACTTAGTAGGCACTTAATAGATGATGAATTGAATTGAAGTGACTTTGTATATATTTTGTATAGAATTGTCTAGACACATAATAACATAAAACTATCCATATATACATAATACCTAGCATTTATATAGAACCTACTATATGGGAGGGGTAACTAGGTAGCACAGTGGATAGAGAGTCAGGCCTGGAGTCTGGAAGATTCATCTTTATTAGTTCAAATCTAGCATCAGATACTTACTAACTGTGTGACCCTGGGCAAGTCACTTAACCCTATTTTCCTCAGTTCCTTATTAGTAAAATGAACTGGAGAAGGAAATAGCAAGCCACTCCAGTGTCCTTGCCAAAAGTTAAATAAAAACAAAGACGAAACAAAACAGACAAACAAAAAAAACCAAATGGAGTCATGAAGAGTTGGATATAACTGAGATGACTGAACAGCAACAACACTGTGCTCCAGTCACTGTGCTGTCCTTTTCCAATTATTACCACATTTTATCCGATAAGCAGTGTGCTCATCCTCATTTTGTAGTTGAGGAAACTGAGGCAAACAGAAGTGAAATGACTTGCCCAGGGTAGATATAGCTAATTAGGATTTGAGGCTCGAGATGAACTCAGGTGTTCTTGACTCCAGGCCCAGAGTTCCATCCATTTTGCCAACTGGTTGCTATACCATTTCTCCCCAAAAGATTGTAAACTCTTTAAAGGCAGGTAAAATTTTATTTTTTCTCTAAATCTCTAGCTTCTGGCTTGGGTCTTTGCATGTTCAAGACACTTAATAAATGCTCATTGAATGAATGAATACTTAATTATATGAATCTAATGGAAGGAATGACCAGCCTTTGGTCACTTTCTTGTATGGTTGTTATTTTGTGAGTGGTTCAACAAATAGGTCTCTCCATCCCCTCACCTTATCTCAGTAAATGCTGTTTAATATGATTATGTGATGTCACCCTGGACAAGAAGGCCACTTAGTCTGAGGATTAGGAGGCTGTTTACTTTTATTGCCTGGAATATGTACCCACAGAGTTGATCAACTGATCTTTCATCACTGGCAGCTGAGTGCTGCTGCAGCTCAGGTATTTAAGATCTTAATGGCAGAAGTAAAAAAGGATATTTACGTAGTTCATAAAATGACGCCCTATGCTTCCTTTCTGTATTTTATGGCACCTCATTGCAAATGGAGAGCGGATTCAGTGGTGCACTAAGTTTTATATTATGCCTGACTTCCACCATTATTGAATGACCAAGCTGGTTTTAAAATTTCCTGAAGTAAGCCACCCATTGCTTTTGATATAAAATGAAACTTCTGCCTTAAATACCAATAAATCCAAGGAATATTATGCAAATTGAAAAAAAAATCTACCCTTGTCAAGAGGCTGTCAGATAACACCTCTCACTCCAGAGGACTATTTGTAAGCACAAAGAAACATCCAGAAAGAAGTAATAAATTGCTCCGGTACTCTGTTCTGGCAGCCGTTAATAAATCAATATGAAGGGGAGTTCTGAAGGGCAAAATGTTGCTGTCGGTGGGTGTCCGATTTAATTTTGCTCTAAATTAATATTTCGAATATGATAAGTGAGCTGGCAGGAACAGATTTCATGATTAATTCTATCGAGTCAGAAATGCTTTGATGGCGCTTTAATAGCAGCTCCATGGATCTAAAAGTCCCTGAAACTAGCTCACGTGGGCAAGCCTGCGAATTGCATGATAATGTGGATCCCACCCAAGGAGGGGATTTGCTTTTTATTTGAAAAGCTCAGACGTACTTTAGTATAGATTCATTTTATTGTAGGAGATTTATTTCTATTTTTTTTTTCAGAGAGACAGCTGAATGCTACATGTGTTAAAAGAGTTAATAAACAGTGTCTATCAAGGTGCTATGTAAGCCCTGTCTCCCTCAAGTCACTTGAATCAGCTGATATTGATGTCATTGCCCTCTGGATAATTAGGATCCCAAGATCCAGGAAATGCTATGTAAAGAATGATTTGAAACAGAAGAGGAAGCAAGAAGGGAGGCCAAGTCCCTCATCTCCATGACTCACTTAGACAGCAGTTGCCTCAGTCTTTCAAGTGCCATAGTGGTTGAAAATAAACCAAACATCTAGAGGTATGTTGGACTTAAGAAGGGGAGATTTAGGGAGGTATAAGAAGGCATGACAACTTTCTCAAAATATTTGAAGGACTATCATAAGGAATATGAATCTTGAGATCATGCCACACGAGAACTGGTAGAAAGGATTTGGGGGGGGCGTTAAGTATGCAGCAAAGAAAGTTTACAGAGTGCATGATAGCTATCTTGAAGGATTTAAAAGTTTGTTATGTGGAAGAAGGTTTTGACTTTTTGTCAAGTGTTACTATGCAAAATTGTAAGCAGTGAGTGATATTTGCCAAGAAGCAAAGAAAACATGTATGTCTATGTGTGTACATATCTTTGTATATGTACACACAAACATATACATGTGTACATATATTTATGTATGTATGTATGTATGTATATATATGTGATACATATATGATTAATATGGGTTCTGGTTTTGGAATACCAGATCAGTTTATATAATGACAAAAATTGAGGAGCACATAAAAGAATTAAGAAGGCATTAATGTGCTAATAAAGTATAAAGCCATATCTACACCTTATTATGAGAGAAGCTAGGTTGGTCATGCAGTGGATAGGGCACTGGACCTGAAGTAAAAAAGACCTAAGTTCAATTCTGGCCTCCAACACTTACTAGCTGTGTAACCTGGGCAAGTCACAACCCTGTTTACCTCAGTTTCCACATCCATAAAATGAGTTGGAGAAGGAAATCTCAGATTACTCCAGGATCTTTGCCAAGGTCATGAAGAGTCAAAAATGACTGATAAGTGAACAACAACATACCTTGTTATCTCTTTTAAAAACATGAACAAAGGGGTGGCTAGGTGGCACAGTGAATAGAACACTGGCCCTGGAGTCAGGAGGACCTGAGTTCAAATCTGGCCTCAGATACTTAACACTTACTAGCCATGTGACCTTGGTCAAGTCACTTAATCCCAATTGCCCTGCCCTTCCCCCTGCAAATAAAAAACAAAACCATGAACAAATATCTGTTATTGCATTGCTAGTGGAACTTAACATCAGTTAATTGAACACTGGCTTATACCATTGATGGCATAATCCTAAAATCCCCTTATCCGTGGAAGCATTAGAAATTCAAAGAAGGAAGAGCCTTCAAGGAATGTGATCTTTAGCATCAGAGAGAAAGGACCACCATGTATGATTTAAGGGGGGGAAATTAGCTGTTAGTTGGTAATTGACCTATGAAGAAGAGAATCCTTAGGGAGCCAAGCCAAGAGACCAGTCCAACAGAGATGCTGCACCTAGTGGGAAGATGTATGAAAACACAAGAGAAAGGACATGGAGGAAGCAATTCTAGTGGAGATGCAGTGTGCAAACTTCCAGTGAAGCTGATGTAGCTCTTGCTTCTTCAGCGACCACAGATACTAAAGACCCAGAAAAGAAGTTCTTCCTCCATAGGCCTTGCCACTGACAAATGTTCAACACAAGAGATAGATATGGTTTTGTCACTAGAAATATTATTAACTATAACTATTAGTAGAATTAAATAAATTACTATTGTTAATAATAATAATAATAATTAGTATTTATATTTTGTTGTTCAATCGATCAGTTATATCTTATTCTTCATGACTCTGTGGACCAATTGTGGCATTTTCTTGGCAGAGATATTGGTGTGGTTTGCCATTTCCTTCTCCTATGGTTCCAGTTGATTTTTTTTGTCAAATAATACGAGGTTAAGTGATTTGTGTAGGATCACACAGGTAGGAAGAGTCTGAGGCTGTATTTGAACTCAGGTCTTCCTGACTCTAGTCCCAAAGCTCTATCCACTATTCAGCTGCCTCAGTACTTAGCTAGCTGCCTAGTACTTAAGAGTTTGTAGAACATTTTATGTATTCTATCTTTTTTGATCTTTCATGAATTCTGTGAAGTAGGTGCTATTATTAAACCATTCTACAGATAAGGAAACTGAGGCTGAGTTGGTTAAATGATTAAACAAGATATATTACCATTTCCTTTGCTGATACATTCTAAGGAACATCTCACTGATGTAGTTCAATTCTCTTTTTAAGTTGTTCTTAGATATCTGCAGTAAGAAATTTATTTTTCAGGAAACTTATTTATGCTAACTTGGAGTCAAACTAAAGCAACATGGAACTTTCTCAATCTCATGTAGAACTTTAAATGTGAAATCTTTACTTTTTGCTTTTCATTAGACTTATTCAGATTGAATCTGAATAGATTCAGCAAACACTTCTTGACGACCTACTATGAGTTTGGCCCTGTGCAAGGCATTGGGTATATAGAGATGAAAATGAAACCATCCCTACTCTCATCCCTATGTATGTGTATTTGTGTATATATGTGTGTGTGTATATATATATATATATATATATATATATATCGATGTATATATGCATATATACACACAGACACATATTGAAAACCAAATAATTTGGGGAGACAGTAGAGTCCCTCATTGGATTTGAAGGAGAATCAGAAAAGACCTCATAGAGGAGGTGGCACTTGAACAGTCTTGAAGGAACCTAGGGATTCTTAGAGGTATAGATGAGAAAAGTATACATTTTAGATGTGGGACAGATTATTCAAAGGCATGGAGTTAGGAGGTGGAATGTGTGGAGATTCTAGGAAATTGGGCCTTTTCTCTACTCTAATATGCTCTTGAGATGGCTCTCTTGGTAAGGTCTAATCTTTAAAATCAATTACCCAATAAACATTTATTAAGTACCTATTATTATTATATGCCAGACATTGTACTCTAGGTATTAAGGATATATAAAACAGAAATAAAATGTCAAAGAGACATCAAAGAGCTAATGTGGTGTCAAGGGAAATATAAGCAAAGACATAAATGCACAAATAAATGAATGGATGGATGAATAGATAGAATGATGAATGAGTAAATAGTAAGAGGTGGCATAGCAAAATGGATGGAAAGCTGGTCTCAGATCCAAGAAGACAGGAGTTCAAATTCTGACTGACAGATAGATAATGATTATGTGACTGGGCAAGTCACTTAATCTCTTTATGCAACAGGTAACTCTCTAGAACTTTAACTTTCTGAGAAGCCTCTGACCTGCACTAGTACAGAGATTTTCCTTATCTAGAAATTACATGTATTAATGAAATCACAAATCACAGGTCAAATACCAATCATTATCTATCTATCTATCTATCTATCTATCTATCTGTCTATCTCATAAAGAAAACCAATGTGAAATTTGTTTGGTCTGATATAACCAGGCTATGATGAAGGATTATTTCATTTATAAAAATAGCTAGCATTTACATTTAATGATTATAAATTCAAAAAGTGTTTTTGCATATATAATCAAATATTTATAACACCTCTGTGAGAGAGTTGCTATTATTATTCCCATTTTAACAATAAGGAAACAGGGGCAAAATAATGAAATTGATTGTCCAGAATCATATAGCTTGTAAGTTATTTTTTGAAGCAGAATTGAAATGCAGGGCTTTCCAGTTCCAGGGTCAGTACTTTAGCCACTATGCAGGTTAGCTGACTAGAAGAATAAGACAGCCATGATTCTATGAATGATCATAAAGGCAGCTAGCAACAAGTACTTTTTTTTTTTAAAGAAACACATGTGATATGTCTTATAGTCAATTGATAGCTAGCCTTATCTTCTACCCCTTTCATATCTGTGTCTCTAATACTAGACAGAGGTTATTGATTTTCACAATAACGACCATTCAGACCATTAGTCTTACACTTTCAGATTTGGAGGAAACATTAGACATTATCTAGGCTAGGGTATTCTATATGTGAACAGAGATTCTCTCTACAACATCCCCCATAAATAATCATCCATTCATCTGTCAGTTCAAACTTAAGGTTTTAATTCTGTTGGCAGTATTTTTTCTAGAGAATAGATGTGGAAAAAATATAGACAGATGGATAGATAAATAGAATGAATAAGAGCAGCATGGTCTAGTAGAGGAAACTGGACTAAGAATAAGGACAACTTATCTTCCAAATCTGAAACATAATAAATATATGATCCTGGGTAAGTCACTGTCTGAGACGACTCTCAAAGACTTTCAACTGAAAAACACTGGCCAAACTGCATTGGTAGAAGAAATTTCATCATTGGAGGTTCCCTATAAGAATTAAATTATATATACTTTCAAAAAATAACCCAAAGAAGCATGTACACACATGTGTGTACATATGTATAGATGTGTGTTTATATTTGAATGTGAAGGTGATGGCATTCTCTCACAGTGGTTGTGAGAATCTGTGCATTGTCCATAGACTTGCAAAAAGCCAAGGATATAAATGTTAGTAACATTCAAAGGTCCTTCCTCTTGCAGGCATGTCTCCATCTACAAATCATCCACGGACTTCAAACAGAGTTGCACATTGTCATTATCAATCAGTGTTTCTTGAATGCCTCTAGGGTGCATGCCATGGTGTGAGGCCCAGGTGAGGAGAGAAAAAAGAGATGCATTCAGAGAACTGGGCCTGACAAATGGAGCTTAGAGAGAAAGCTTCCCCCTTCCCCCACCTCCCAGAGTAGTTAACTGTTGTCAAACTACAGGGGAGGGGGGACGGAAATGTGGAACATATTAAAGAGAATCACTCACCATTTGAACACTGTTTTTCCTTTGGATATGGTAAATTCTTTTGACTGGGCACAAGAGATTTTGAAGAATTGAATTCTTGTTTGAAAACTTTTGTGGGGAAACATGATTAGAGTCTTTGGTAATAGAAAATGACACCAGCACATGGCCTGTCAGTCAGTTCAAACACTTGGTTTTACTTTCTTAGATGATATTTGTTCCAGAGAAGTCTACAGAGACTATAGCCTGGTGGGCCAGAAGCCTCATCATAGATAGCCTAGGCCTTCACATATTCATTTTCCATTATCTTGCAGACAAATCAAAACCAGCACCGGCCAGGTATCTGCATTATTCAAGCATGCATCCTACAACTGCCAGTTAAGAGACATGTCAATTGTCCCCAAGCTAATCTATATGAGAGTGTGTTTAGTTTCCTGTATGTGAAAGAATGAAAATGACAAGATGAAAATGAAAAATCAATTCCTTTACTCAGATAAACTATTTTGATTATAAGCTAAAATGGAAAGTTTTAGGGAGGGCTGTTTGGCCCTTAATTTCTATGAGTTGCCACAGAAACCCAAAGGACTCCGATTTCCTGAATCATTCCTAGAAATTAATATAATCTTTTAATTTGAGTGTCAGTCGAGTGAAAGACTTCACATCCTTGACTTTGAAGTCTTTATTTTGCAAAGGGGAAAAAAATCTTTTAATTAGGCCACCTAAACTAAATTTTCTTTCAAACAACTCACTTTTGCAGTTCCTTTTTTCTTCAGTTTCCTTTGATGTCTCAAAATACATGTCAGTGATATTTAAGTGTATTTATTATGCACCGGCATTAAACCTTTTCTATTAACATTCATTGGTACCCTTGAAAATTGATTAGTTAATTAAGTGGAGAAGGTCTCATCCATAGAGCTGTTCGTTTGTGTTTTGTTTATTGTTCTCCCTGAGTATAATCCCATGTCTTTTAAATTTTCTACCAACAACATCTGCTCTTTAGAAACTTTGTGCATTCTTAGCTTCACTAGTGTTTCTGAGTGGACTTATCACAAAATTAAAATTTGTCAATCAAGTGTTCCATGTAAAGCAATAGAGAAGGCAGGTAGGTTTTCTGTATTTCATGTCCATAGCTTTCACATCCCTTGCAAAATGGAGTCACAAAGGACAAGGGTATTATGGATTTGTATCAGTGAGCAATTAAAAAAAAAGTATGTTTAGTTCTTTATAAACTAGTTTATCTGGCTTCCTTCAAAACTCGATTGAAGATCCATTTTCTACATGGAGTCCAAATGCCTTCACTATTTCTTCCCAATTACTTTATATTTATTTTATATATGTTTTATAGGGAAAAGCACGGAGACTTGGATCTATGATTTCATTGGTATAGGAAAGGATCAGATAAGGAAATTTCCTGTTCCCCTACAAAATGGCACCTTCTTTGCAATTTATAGTCTTAGAGCAGGGATTTTTAACCATTTTTGTATATGGACCCCTTTGGCAGTTTGATGAAGCCTATAGACCCTCTCTGAGAATAATGTTTTTAAATAATTGAAGGAAATACTAAATTTTAGTTTGAAATTAGTGAAAATAAATATGTATTTTTTTCTATATGAGTTCAGGGACCCCTGAAATCTATCTTTGGATGTGTGTGGACTACAAATTAAGAAACTCCTAATCTAGCATATAGCATTATAGCCATAAAAAATTGAGCCATAATACAGAAAAACAAAAAAACCCCTAAAATTTGTTGAAGTGTGTATACCTGATAGGAAGTAAGCCTGTTACTGTGACAAACTCAAATTTGTTTTCCTTTCAGGAGAATTCAAACCCTTAGCACAATAGTTCGGAACTCCCTATAAGTCAGTGGACAGAAAGGTGGATAATGAAGCAGGGTAGTCAGGGAAGGGTTGCCTTTCTCAAAATGTTTCCTTTTGAGGATAATCCAGTTTCTCAGAGTAGTAATATGAGTCTAGAGGTGAAGATGGAATTCACTAGAATGTCCAGAAGTTGACTTTCTAGCAACCCTAAGTTTCTTTCCCTTCTGAAGGGAGAACAAGCCCTCAGGGAAGTACCATATGGCTGGAGCTCTTTATTAGGCTCTGGGAAGGTGACATTAATCAAAACAGACAGAATTGTAGCAATTGTTTATGGGCTACTAGGAGTCCTCTGTGTTTTTTGCATTCTCTGTGGGGTAAAATAAAGGTTGTCTTGCACCTGGTATGCATTGTAATCTCGACTGTTTACATAGGACCTTTTTCATTCACATCTCCAGAGACCTTGAAGTGAACTATATTTTGTGGTTCCCACAGAAAGATCCAGGTAGGGATAAAATGACCCAAGGAGGTATAATTTGGAGCTCTGTTATCCAAGATAAAACCTGATCAATATGTGCCCAGAGCTTGGAGTGCTGGGCCATGGATTAGAAGTGCAAATTACAATTACAGATTTTATTAATATTATTGTGAGTATACTTATAAAGATTTTCCTATTTGGTATAATTCGAAGAGTTCTGTGGAGACTTTGTTCACTCCAAAATATCTTTAACACAAGCCTGTCACTTATATCTGAAATTCTAAGTTTAAAACTTCATGCCGGGGCGGCTAGGTGGCACAGTGAGTAAGAGCGCGGCCTCGGAGTTGGGATGACCCGAGATCGAATGTGACCTCAGAAAATGAGCACCCATACACAAATAATGACTAGCCGTGTAACCTTGAGCAAGTTACTTAACCCCAATTGCTTTAAAAAAAAAATTAAAAAAAAAACAACAACAAAAAAAACCCAAAACTTCATGCCTTGGACTTAGGCACTGGTGACATCTTTGGAATGCAACCACAACAACAAATATTTATTAAATTCCTATTGTGTGCTTTGCATTGGAATTGTCATCATTCCCCAACTAGAGAATGATACTTGTGAGTGCTTGTGCCTCAGAATAAACTAGTTTATGATAATTTTCCCTAAATATCTAGTAGTTTAGGACAGTTAACTCACAGAATGAGATACTTAATTGATGAGGTTTTTTTTTTGTTTGTTTGTTTGTTTTGGGTTTTTTTTGGAGGGCAATTGGGTTTAAGTGACTTGCCCAAGGTCACATGGCTAGGTTCTTGTTTGTGTGTGTTAAGTGTCTGAGGTCACATCCAGACTCAGGTCCTTCTGACTCCAGGGCTGGTGCTCTATTCACTGTGCCACCTAGCTGCCCCTGTTGATGAGTTTTGACAAGGAGAAAGAGAGCAAGGATACTATCTGACGGGAAAGGAATGGAAAGTGGTGGTTTGGATAGCAGTCCTTAAGAGGGAAAATTTTATTAAAATTTTTATCTCTATCTTTTGTTTTTAAATCATATTTATTTCACAAATACACCTTTTCCCTTTCCTCTCCTCCCCTTCTCAGCAAGTCATGCCTTGGGAGAAAGTTTTTTTTTTTTTAAACAAATGCTTTATTAACTTCTGTTTTACATCATTCATTTCCACCAGATTTTGAGTTACAATCATTTTCCCCCCATTATTCCCCTACCCAACCTCCCAGAATAGTAGTCCCACAAGATATCACTTCCTCCAATCTGCTCTTTCCCATACCTTCTCCCATACCCCCATCGACTTTTCCATTAGAGGAAGGTGAATCTTTGTGTCCCAATGCCTGCACATCTTATCTCGCTATTACAAGCAAAAGAGTATTAATAATAGTATTTATATATATTTGAAACATTTAATGTCACGACCTCGAATTTCAGATCCATTTCCTTCCTCCCTTGTCACCCATTCCTTCTTGGGAGATAAGTAATTCCGTATATGTTGTACATGTCTAGCTATGCAAAACATTATCATAGTAGATATATTGTAGAAGGCTGCTTATAATTCCCTCCCACTCATCCCACCCCCCACCTGGTCCATTCCCTACATAATCCTATCCCTCTTCTATAGTGGGTACTTCCAACCTCCCCTCACCCCAAGGATGCCCTCCCATCCATCATCCCTCCTCTCATCCCCCTTCCCCCTATCCTGCTGCAGGTTGAGATATCCCATTTAGTATGTATGTCATTTTCTCCCTGAACCAAATTCAATGGGGATGTGGTTTTGTCTTTTTAGCCTTCCTTATTCTCCCCCTCCTTTGCAACCACTTCCCCTTGCTTCTTCTAAAGGGATAGTTTACCCTACCCTGTCTCTCCCCATCTCCTCTTGCCACTTTCCTCTCACCTCATAATTTCATCCCTTGAGTATTCTCCCTTCCCAACAAATTCAACCTATGCCCTCTATCCATATATAACTGTAACCATATACACACACATTCACATATGTATTCATATGACCACACCCTTCTTCCATTATTTTCATAGTGAGAAAGATATCATCAGTCACAGTTATTGCTTTTCCATATAGGAATGTAAATAGTTCAACTTTGATAAGTTCCTTTTGATTTATTTTCACTGATTACCTTCTCAGGCATCTCTTGCTTCTTGTGTCTGGATGTCAAATTTTCTATTCAATTCTGGTTTTTTCTCAAGAATGCTTGAAAGTCCTCTATTCCACTGAATGACCATATTTTCCCCAGAAACAAAATACTCAGTTTTGCTGGGTAGGTGACCCTTGGGTTCATTCCCAGTTCTTTTTCCCTCTGGAATATCATATTCCATGCCCTTCGATCCCTCAGTGTAGAAGCAGCCAGGTCCTGGGCTATTCTGATTGTGTTTCCACAATATTGAAATTGTTTCTTCCTGGCTGCTTGTAGTATTTTCTCCTTGATCTGGGGATTCTGGAACCTGGCCATAATATTTCTGGGAGTTTTCTTTTTGGGATCTTTTTCAGGAGGTGATCTGTGGATTCTTTCAACCTCTATTTTGCCCTCTGGATCTAAAACATCAGGGCAGTTTTCCTTGAGAATTTCTTGAAGGGTGATTTTCTAGGTTCTTTCTTTGATCATGGCTTTCATGTAGTCCAATAATTTTTAAATTGTCTCTCCTGGATCTATTTTCCAAGTCAGTGGTTTTTCCCATGAGATATTTCACATTGCCTTCTAATCTTTCATTTGTTTGGATCTGCTTAACAGCGTCTTGATTTCTCATAAAGTCATTAGCTTCCATTTGCTCCAGTCTAACTCTGAAGGAATGAATCTCCTCAGTGAGCTTTTGAGATTCTTTTTCCATCTGGCAAATTCGACTTTTTAAGGCATTCTTCTCCTCATTGCCCTTTTGGGCCTCCTTTGCCATTTGAGTTAGTCTATTTTAAGGTGTTGTTTTCCTCAGTCAGGCTGTTGACCCTCATTTCATATTTTTCCTGCATCCTTCTCATTTCTCTTTCTAATTTTTCCTCCACTTCTCTTATTTGATTTTTAAAGTCCCTCTTAAGGTCCTCTATGGCCTGCAACCCGCTCATGTTTTCCCCTGGGGCTTTTGGAGCAGGACTTCTGACCTCACAGTCCTTTTCCCGCTCTATGCCCCAAAATAGGAGTCTAGGGTTGCATTTTTCTGTTTCCTTTGCCTTGGCATGTTGCCACTTAATTGCTTGACTTTGGGCTTGTTGCCACACTATGGCTTTAAGGCCAGATAGAGGAATTTTCGTCCCGAACGTGTGGGGGGCAACTTCCGTTTCTGGCAAGCTGTAAACCCACCCACAACTTCTACCCTAGATCACAATCCAGATCCAGGGAGGTTAAAGCAAGAGCGATTACCCCCCAAGACTGATCGCTGGATCTCCCCACGATTTGTAGGCTGGGAGCCGGAAATGCCTCTGAAAACTACAAAATGGCGTGTCTCCTCAGCGGCTTCTAGCCCCAGGGGAGGGAGCTGACGCATTCCCCAAATACAGGTCCCAAAGTCCATAGGACACTAACCTCTTACTTTGTCCTAGGCATGTCTATGTTGATAATTCTAGAGTCGCCACAACTCCTGGTGTTCTGGGGTTCCTCCAGCCGGCTGCTGGCTCTGCTGCCCTGGGGCTAAAACCTCAGCTCATGTGGACCTGGGCTCGGCTGGGCTCCTGCGCTCTGTGCTCTTCGCGCTGCCGGCTCCCAGACCGCTGCGCTGGTCCTTCCTGCAGGGCTGCTTGGCTGTCCTCAGCGGGAGGTTAGCTTCTCTGTGTCGTTCTGTGGGTGCTGGGGCTCCAGAAGTTGTTCACAGTCCTTTTTTACATAGTTTGTGGGGAATCTGGGGGCAGAGAGGCTTGGAAGAGCTGTTTCTACTCCGCCATCTTGGCTCCGCCCCTCAAAAGTTTTTAAAATAACTTAGAAACAAGAAGTTCAATGCACTGATAATCTGGAAGAATATGGAATATTCCATACCCAGACCCTCACTTCTGCAATGAAGATTGTGAAGTACATTTTCTCATCTTTTTTTCTGGGGGTAAGGTTAGACATTATACTTCAACAGCAGTCAGTTTGCTTTTTTTTTGTCCTTAAGGTGCAGAGACCTTGAAAAGTATTTAAAGTAGAATTGCATCTTCCCTCCCTTCTTTGTAGAGACATGTGAAATATTGCATATGATGTTGGAGTGAGTTGATGTGTTATCTTTCCTGAAATGCTTTTCTTTTTTTCTTTCTTCTTTGTTTTAAGGAATATCTCTGGGTTGTAAAGTCGAAAAGGATATATTGGGAATTGACAATCATGTTAAGGGGAAAATTAACAATAACAATTTAAAAATAATTTTAGCAGTAAAATTTGATAGTAATAATGATAAAAGAGAAAGTGGAGGCTGGTAGCCTCCCAGTTTCCTTCACATTTTTGCCTCAGGTCAGTCACGGTTTGTATTTTTGCAATTTGTAATTCTATAAAGGAAAACAGACAAGTTTGTCACCATATTCCATGTCAAACAAAAATTGTTTTTTTCACCTGAAGCCTACGAGCCAAGAGCTACTTCTGACTCCCAAAAGACTGGTCTCTAAAGTAAAGTCAATCCTGGAATGGGAAAAGCAATTGACTGACCACATAATAAATACTTCCAAAACCAAGAAGGGACCAGAGTGTGAGTGTTAGCCTTTGTACTTTCAGTGGTTGAGAGTTTGTTGGGGTTTAATCTTGTGAACTAAAAAACAAAACAAAACAAAACAGAACAGAACAAAACTATTGGTCTAGAATAGATACTGAGGGAAGAAGAGTATAGAAGGGCCAGAGAGCACTACAGAAAAGCAAAACATAAAAGGCAGCTTTTAGAGTAAGTGCTTCCTCCCCCATTCCCCCCCACAATGCACACACACCCTTCCCCTTATCTCTTCAGAAGGCCCCAGAGAGACTTCAAGAAATGGAAGGGAATGGGAGGTTAAACTCAAGAAAAAAACTATCAAGCATTTCTTCAGATTTTTTCATCCATTTATGTACTCAAAAGTTCCAGAATTGTGTGGTTGAGTAGCTAATTGATTTCTTCTTTGATTTTCATTATTAGATACTTTAAGGCTGGGAATTTGTCGCAGTTTCCACTTTACCTGCTTTGTTAGATATATATCTTGTCTCTCTCTTCCCTCTGCCCTCCGCCCCATTTAAAGGAATACACCGTCAACCTACAGAGGCCCTTCTCAGATTCCTTACATTTTAGATGGGCAAGAAAACTCTAACTTTTGATAACAACTTAGGTGCCTTTTAATAAGTGAGTCTGCAACTTCAAAAAGGCCAATCAGTTTTCACTTCTAGTCAATGATTGTTCAGAAGACCATCTGAGAAGATTTTCCCTTTCAATTTAGCTGCTTCTTCCCATCCTTCACTGAGTACTTCCTTGCCCCTTTGACTCAGGTCACATTCATTTATTCATCATTTATTCATTCATTTAAGACTCATTGTATTCCTAGCACCTAGCTCAGAGCCTACAGTAATAGGTTCTAAATAAATACAAGTTGAACAAACAAAATAATGAAGTATCTATTATGTGATAGCCCCTGGAAGAGATGGGAAGTTAAATAGGCTATATCTTTGCCCTCAAGGAGCTTAGCATTTCGTAAGCAAGATCTGGAGTCTGGTACTGAACAACATATATAAAGGGTCAAGTAGTTTGGCAGATTTCGTCTGAAAAGAAATATTTCTAACAATGCATAAATATATAACTACTGCCTTCATAAATACATCACAAAGATGTATTTTAAAAAACAACAACAGTTCTCTTTGGAAACAAAAGAATAAACTAGAGCATGTAAAAACTAAATAAAAACTCATGTAAAGGGCATTATTGATTGTTTAATGTCAGAATATTTTTTCTCCCTTCCACCCTCATACCCCCAAAAGAAAGCCCTTGTAAAAAATTGTGCACAGGAGGCATTTATTTTAATTTAAACCATTTCACAGACTCTGTGATAAAAAGGAGATTCTATTTCAATCTATACCTGACCAAGGATCCTCTCAGAAACAACGACAGCAAGTAGACATGCTCCCATATAGCAGCTCATACTCTCCCAAAACAATCCACTCTCTTTTTGGATCCCTCTAATTCACGCCTGTGCAGCATAAAGCAGGCAGGCAGCAAAAAAACAAAACAAAACACTGAGAGTGCTCCTCCTTGCCATGTGACCAGTGTTAGCCAACCATCATCAATCTGTTTCTAGTCTAACCTGTCTGCAGCCGAAGTTTACAAGCTGTGCAGGCCTGATCTAATTGTCAAGGAAGGGAGCTAGATGGCACAGTGGATAAAGTCTGAGTTCATATTTGACCTCAGAAACCTCCTAGCCGTTCGGCGTTGAACAAATCTCTTAACCTCTGTTTGCCATTAAAGAAGAAAATAGTAAACCTCTTCAGTATCTTTGCAAGAAAACGCCATGGACAGAGAGGTCCCTGGGGTCATGAAGAGTTGGACCTGACTGAAATGACTGAACAAAAACATTAACAGCAAATTAAGGAGGTTTTCCCCCTCAGCTCCCAACCCTTACATTTAAGCCTGATTCTTCCCCTTTGCAAATTTTATTCACTGTTTCTAGTTCTGCCTCCTCTGGGTCAAACAGAACAAATGTAATTGTTCTTGTACATACTTTCTTTTTTTTTTTAAACAAATGCTTTATTAACTTCTGTTTTACATCATTCATTTCCGCCAGATTTTGAGTTACAATCATTTTCCTCCATTATTCCCCTACCCAACCTCCCAGAACAGCAGTCCCACAAGATATCGCTTCCTCCAATCTGCTCTCTCCCATACCCCCTTCGGCTTTTCCATTAGAGGAAGGTGAATCTTTGTGTCCCAATGCCTGCACATCTTATCTCCCAATTATAAGCAAAAGAGTATTAATAATAGTATTTATATATATTTGAAACATTTAATCTTAAGATCTCGAATTTCAGATCCATTTCCTTCCTCCCTTGTCACCCATTCCCTCTGGGGTGATAAGTAATTCAGTATATGTTGTACATGTCTAGCTATGCAAAACATTATCATAGTAGATATATTGTACAAGGCTGCTTATAATTCCCTCCCACTCATCCCCCCCCCCCCACCTGGTCCATTCCCTACATGATCCTGTCCCTCTTCTATAGTGGGTACTTCTAACCTCCCCTCCCCCCAAGGATGCCCCCCTCCCCATCAATCATCCCTCCTCTCATCCCCCTTCCCCCTATTCTGCTGCAGGTTGAGATATCCCATTTAGTATGTATGTCATTCTCTCCCTGAAACAAATTCAATGAGAATGTGGATTTGCCTTTTTTTTTCCCTTCCTATTCTCCCCCTCCCTTGCAACCACTTCCCCTTGCTTCTTCTACATGAGATAGTTTACCCTACCCTGTCTCTCCCCATCTCCTCTTGCCACTTTCCTCTCTCACCTCATAATTTCATCCTTGAGTATTCTCCCTTCCCAACAAATTCAACCTATGCCCTCTATCCATATATAACTGTAACCATATACACACACATTCACATATGTATTCATATGACCACACCCCTTTCTTCCATTATTTTCATAGTGAGAAAGATATCATCAGTCACAGTTATTGTTTTTTCCATATAGGAATGTAAATAGTTCAACTTTGATAAGTTCCTTTTGATTTCTTTTCCCTGATTACCTTCTCAGGCATCTCTTGCTTCTTGTGTCTGGATGTCAAATTTTCTATTCAATTCTGGTTTTTTCCTCAAGAATGCTTGAAAGTCCTCTATTCCACTGAATGACCATATTTTCCCCTGAAACAAAATACTCATTTTTGCCGGGTAAGTGACCCTTGGGTTCATTCCCAGTTCTTTTGCCCTCTGGAATATCATATTCCATGCCCTTCGATCCCTCAGTGTAGAAGCTGCCAGGTCCTGGGCCATTCTGATTGTGTTTCCACAATATTGAAATTGTTTCTTCCTGGCTGCTTGGAGTATTTTCTCCTTGATCTGGGGATTCTGGAACCTGGCTATAATATTCCTGGGAGTTTTCTTTTTGGGATCTTTTTCAGGAGGTGATCGGTGGATTCTTTCAACCTCTATTTTGCCCCCTGGATCTAAAACATCAGGGCAGTTTTCCTTGAGAATTTCTTGAAGGGTGATTTCTAGGTTCCTTCTTTGATCATGGCTTTCAGGTAGTCCAATAATTTTTAAATTGTCTCTCCTGGATCTATTCTCCAGGTCAGTGGTTTTTCCCATGAGATATTTCACATTGCCTTCTAACCTTTTGTTTGTTTGGATCTGCTTAACAGCACCTTGATTTCTCATAAAGTCACTAGCTTCCATTTGCTCCAGTCTAGCTCTGAAGGAATGAATCTCCTCAGTGAACTTTTGAGATTCTTTTTCCATCTGGCAAATTCGACTTTTTAAGGCATTCTTCTCCTCATTGCCCTTTTGGGCCTCCTTTGCCATTTGATTAGTCTATTTTTTAAGGTGTTGTTTTCCTCAGTCAGGCTGTTGATCCTCATTTCATACTTTTCCTGCATCCTTCTCATTTCTCTTTCCAATTTTTCCTCCACTTCTCTTATTTGATTTTTAAAGTCCTTCTTAAGGTCCTCTATGGCCTGCAACCCGCTCATGTTTTCCCCTGGGGCTTTTGGAGCAGGACTTCTGACCTCACAGTCCTTTTCCCACTCTATGCCCCCAAAATAGGAGTCTAGGGTTGCATTTTTCTGTTTCCTTTGCCTTGGCATGTTGCCACTTAATTACTTGACTTTTGGGCTTGTTGCCACACTATGGTTTTAAGGCCAGATAGAGGAATTTTCGTCCCGAACGTGTGGGGGGCAACTTCCGTTTCTGGCAAGCTGTAAACCCACCCACGACTTCCACCCTAGATCACAATCCAGATCCAGGGAGGTTAAAGCAAGAGCGATTACCCCCCCCCCCCAAGACTGATCACTGGATCTCCCTGCAATTAATTGCAGGCCGGGGGCCGGAGCTGCCTCTGAAAACTACAAAATGGCGTGTCTCCTCAGTGGCTTCTAGCCCCCAGGGGAGGGAGCTGACGCATTCCCCCAAATACAGGTCCCAAAGTCCATAGGACACTAACCTCTTACTTTGTCCTAGGCATGTCTATGTTGATAAATCTGGAGTTGTCACAGCTGCTGGTGTTCTGGGGTTCCTCCAGCTGGCTGCTGGCCCTGCCACCCTGGGGCTAAAACCTCGGGTCAAGTGGACCTGGGCTCCGCTCGGCTCCGCTTCCTGTGCTCTGTTCGTTTTGTGCTGCCAGGTCCCAGAACGCTGAGCTGGTCCTTCCTGCAGGGCTACTGGGCTGTCCTCAGCGGGAGGTTAGCTTCTCTGTGTCATTCTGTGGGTGCTGGGGCTCCAGAAGTTGTTCAGAGTCCCCTTTTACATAGTTTGGGGGGAATCTGGGGGCAGAGTGGCTTGGATGAGCTGTTTCTACTCCGCCATCTTCCTTGTACATACTTTCAAACATTTAAGAATAGCTTTTACATTCTCTACTGGCCATCTTTTCTCTAGACTGATCATTCACAATTCATTTAATCATTCATAGTATGCCAGCTATGACCAGTGCCCTTGATGAGGGAAAGGTGATAAGGATAGGGAAGGGTAATGGGTTCTGCCAGGGACCCTGATCACTATCAGTGACCAGAAACCTTGCCAATCAGTCTGGAAAGAATTCACCAGGCTCAAGCAAACTTTGAAGCCGATATTGTAAAGTTTATTGTTACGATGCACAGCACATCGGGCAAGGAGTCTTAGGGAACCTGCAAACTTAAAGAAAACATAGGCATAGTTTTGAGTAGACAGTAAATCAGGTGTCAATTATGCTAACTAGGTGAGTGAGGGTGGGATCAGGGAGGAGTTAAGGAGTGGTCAGTGCTTTAAAAGACCATGCACTTTTAATATCAACTTCGAAGGCATATTGCGCAAGATTCAGTGGGAAATAGCCCAAGGGGTTATGGAGGTGTGGTTTTAGGCCTGACTCTTCAATAAAGTTAATCCTCGGTCATGGCCACTGAGGAGTGCCCAGTCTGCCACCCATCAATCTCTAGCTTGACAAGATGGATGTTAGGAACCAAGGCCATCAAAGATGCAGTATGGGTATAATTGGCTAAGGAGTTACCCTATAGATAGGGTAACGAAGGATTCATGGTGCACCTGGCCACTCTAACTAAGGGAGATAACATTTGCCTAAGCTAAAATGTTTATAGATAGTTTAGTGAAGGATTCATAGGTAGCTTATTATTGTTTCAAGCAGAGATAAACAGTTCATGAGTTGTTGCTGGGCAGAGTGCTGGCAGGGGGAAGGGGCAGAGTTAATTCTCTGAGGCTGGGGGGGGGGTGGAAATGTGATAGTACAGACTGCTTTTACAAACTGATTCTACAGACATAGATCCCAAAGCACCCCATTTGCAAACTGATGTTACAGATTGATATCACAGACTGATGTTACAAACATAGATTGATATTACAAACATATATACATCCCAAGCACCCCATCACCCTCATCATCATGGTCACTTTTCTCTGGATGTTCTCCCACTTTCTAAGGTGCTTTCTAAAATATAAAGTCCAAATATGAACATAATGTTCCACAGATAATAAGAACATGGAAGAAGACAATAGAAAGACTGCATACATTTTTTTTAAAGTAGCCTAGAATTGCTTTAACATTTTTGACTTATTGTTGTAAAACTGCCAGATCTTATGTAAGAATAATTGTCTAACCCAGGGGTGGGGAACCTGCAGCCTCAAGGCCACATGTGGCCCTCTTGGTCCTCTAGTGCAACACTTTGACTGAATCCAAACTTTATAAAACAAATCAAAAAGGATTTGTTCTGTGAAACTTGGACTGAATCAAAAGACCTCACCCAAGGACTTAGAAGGCCTCAAGCCCACAGGTTCCCCACCCTGGGACAATTTGTGTGCCATTTGTGAAGTTTGAGAAATTGACAAATATAGTACTTTATCTAGGGCACCTATAAGGAACAGTAGTTACAGTGTTGGGCTTCAAATCAGGAATACCTGAGTTCAAATTCATTCTCTAAAACTAGTATGTGACCTTGAACTAGTCATTTAACTTCTTTATTAGTTTCCTCAACTGTAAAACGCAGAAAATAATAGCACCTACCTCTCAAGTTTGATTTTGGTCCCAACGATCCAATAAGATAATATTAGTAAAATATTTAACATGGTGCCTAGAACATAGTAATTTCTTATGAAAGACTTATTTCCTTTCCTTCTCCCTGTCTTTCCCTCCTTCATTCATTTTGTCCCTCCCTCTCTTTTTTCCTTCCTCTTATACTTCCTTCCCTTCTTCCTCTTAAATTACACATTGTTACGTTTGGCCTACCTCACTAGAGTCAACCATACAAAATCTTTTTTTGGATGCTAACGTTGTCATCCAAATTATTAGACATTCCTTTCAGTTTCATGTCATCAGTAAATAACCATAGCTGCACCTTTATCTGAGTCACTGCTAAGGTTTGGGAATAGAGCTGTCAAAAGAAGCATATTCTATTACTTTGTTGAGCATCACCAGAAGATTTCATCAGAATCTGAGAATAATGGAGCAAGAAGGCTTTTTCATGATGGTGTAAGCCAACCCTGTCATTTTACAATTGAAAATATGAGGACTGGCAGAAGGGAAATAGATTCTCTAAGATTTCTTAATGAGTTCATGGTATTCCATGTATGGAATACATGAATGATCGATTTTTTTCTCCAAGTGTCAGGATTCAAACTCAGACTTCTTGATTTCTGGTTCAGTGTTCTTCCTACTGCACATACTGATTTTAGAGCAGACATATATTTTAGCAAAAATAATGCTGCTCCAAAGCAGGAAAACTGTATTAACAGATCCATGTTTACTCTCTCTTTGATTAGCTTCATAACTTCCTTTAAATAGGTCATCTATTGACTATTTCTTTCTAAAATCTTTTTGGACATTTCATTTCTTTTAGAAAACAAGAAAAGTGTATCCCTTGTGTGGATTCATAGCATAATGCTGATTTGGTCATTTACACTATTGATGATGAGGTAGCTAGGTAGGATAATATACGAGGAAATAAACTGTCTGATGATATTAAAAATGTCTTGCTTTTCATAGAGATTCATTCCACTTAACTATAAAAGAAAGCCTTTTAATTAGACTTTTGAATCCCATTAGGAAAAACAAATACCAATACTTAACTGTTCAAATATGACATGATGGAAAATTGTTAACATAATTAGATTTTTAATAGTGTTAATGACTCTTGCATCTTATTAATAAGAATTAAAGCTAATGTAATGCTATATGATGAAAAATTGCTACTGTATGCTCTTCTATATTGAAATGTAGAATGATTATGTCTATTTCCACATGAAAGGGTTTTAATTTTTATTTCCTTTTAGTTACGCTATAGCTCACATAGTACCTTGACATAATATATTATCTTTGACATGATATGACATGAGGTCCTAAAGTATATTTTCTCATCAGTTACCCTAAGCTGAGCAAGATGGAAACTTTGAGCCAAGTTAATGCACATATGAAAGAGTAGTATGTTCTTCCTATGCTCTTCCTCCCCTCCTCTGCAGGAATGCCTGTCTATAATAACAATAAGAGCAGCCATGACACTACTAATTAACATTTATGTAGTCTTTTACTGTTTGCAAAGCACTTTGCCTATATTATTTCATTTGGTCCTTGTAACAAGCCTATGAGGAAGATGCTATTAACATCCCCATTATAGATAAAGAAAGTGAGGTTCAGAAAATTATGTAATTTGCCTAAAGTCACTTAGTAGTAACCCTCTGAAGTCAGATTCAAGTCCAGTCCAAGTCTAGAATTCTACATACCGATTCTTTATCAGTCCAAATCTAGTATTCTATATAATAAATCATGCCACCTAAATTGTTTCCCACCTCTAGTCCCCATTAATCCTTCCCTTGTAACCAGTCATTATAAAACACCATGTAATTTATCCGTTAAAAAAAATATTGTTTTCTCTTTCTCACTTGAATGTAAACTTTCTGAGGGCTGGGGATATGTCATAGTAGTCAATTGGCAAAGATTTATTGGACAATTCCTTTTAACAAGAATTAGGCTACTGAAGACACAAAATAGGGTACCTGCCCTAAATTAGATTGTTTATCATTTTGAACTACATCAGTCAAAGAAGAGTTTATTGAATTCTAGAAACACCATATTTGAATTTCTCTGAATTCCTTTATTCAGCTAAGTGTACCATCTTGTCATCACTATAAAAAGATGTTTGCTTCCAAGTTGGACAACAAATATAATATCTAGGAAAATATCCAATATCATAAACAGATAACATGCTACTATACTTACCAAACCTGCCCGATATAGCGAAGTGTGTCAGAGGTTTAATGTAATGACTTTTGATGCCACAGGGCTGTGTCTGTTCTAGATCTTAGTCTCATCAAACAATGATTCAAATATATCTTCTATGCCAGGTGGGTATTTGCTCAGAAAAAGAGAAAAAATACCTCAACATGAACTTTGTTTAACTCCCTGATAAAACATTCAGTTAACCAGAATGGCAAAATCTCATACTTATGGTAACAATACTTTAATTGGCCTTGAATCTCATGTGAATCAGTCTTTTCTTACTGGAGAAGAAAGCAAAGTCTCCAGATCTCCTCCTATATGACGCTTTTCCACATTGGTTCATAAATCCATCATAGAAAATTAACAAAAAGTGCTGGTGGAATTTCTCTGTTTTTCCTAAAATCTCAAGGACTTTTTGATTGCACATATATTTGGTGATGTCATTTATATAACTTTTCCTATAAGTCAGTTTGAACTGGCTTTCTGATAGCCAATTCTTAAATTTTAGTGTGAGCACTTATACCTGGGAAATACACAAATGGCTATAAATGATTTATTTTGTTGGTTTTATTTTATTTATTGTTTTGTAAACTGTCATTCCATAAGAACATGATGGAGAAAAAAATGTTAATAATACAGTCTAAAAAGACTTAAAAGTGTGTCTTGGATTCATTTTCCCCCTAGAGAGCCAATTGTACTAGCACATTTTGATGTACAAGGTATTTATTGGTAAAATGATTCGGTGTACCATGACTATTTCCATTGACTAACTTTGGATCAGTGGCAGTATTCCTCACAGCCACGAAGCATCAGAAAGGGACTCAGCATTGAAGATATGAGCTCTTGTAGAATCAACATATTTGCAGTAACTTAAAATCATGCATAAATTTCTTAGTAAGATAACCACCAATCTTGTCATATGCACTGTCTTTCTAATTTGTATAGGTCAGTGTACTAACTCAAAATTCTTTCCATCCAGTTCAATATCAGAAGTCTAATACAGATGCATTGCTTTCCCCATTTCTCCCTCACCCTCAAGTAGGGATGATTAAACTGATCTCTTTCAAAAACTATGGTTTCATAATTAGGACGATTTATGGTATCTTAAAGCTTGATGAATGAATATGTCACCTGTGAATCTGAACATTTGGAAAGCTTTTCCATGTATAAGGAATCCATATCTGTTTGAATATTAAATTCAATAAGAATTTAAAAATTGCTGCCATGTGCCAAGTCCTATGATAAGTGATGGAGAGATAAAGACAAAAATGAAATCATCACTGCCCTCAAGGAGCTTATTTAACTTGAGGGATTCAATATATGAACAAGGAAATAAATACTGAGTATACAGAGAGTAATAAGAAGTAGTTTCAGAATAGCACCCAAAACAGGATGGATTAAGAAAGATTTAATGTAAGAAGTGGAAGCTGAGCTGTACTTTGAAGGAAGCTAACAATTTTGAGGCAAAAGTGAAGCTGTAATGTGTTTGAGACAGGATAGATCATATCTGCAAAGACACAGGCACTGAAGATGGAATGCAGTATATAAACTATTATTGGCATAATATGAACTGATGGAAAGGTAGATGGGGACCAGACTGTCAAAGTCTTTAAATGTTAGGATGAGAACTTCATATTTTATCTTAGACAGAATATGTGACCACTGAAAATTCTCAAGTGATATAAGACCTGTGCTTTAGGAATATCAGTATGGCAGCTGTGTGGAGGTCTGATTTAAGAGGAGAGATGTGAGAGTCAGAGAGACCAATTAGGAAATCAGTGTAATAATCTAGGTGAGAGGAAGTAGGATAGAGGGTACATAAGTTGAAAGAAGAGGATGGATACAAGACTTATCATGGCATACTCAGTGATACTGGCAAATACTCATGATGGACACATGTCTTTCTTTGTCATGTCCTATAGGATGTTACTTCTCAGTGGACCACTAAGCATTTTTACCTCCATAATCACATCTGTCAGTAAATCTTTACTTTAGCATATACTTTCAAAACACCTTGTTTAAGAGAAACTCCCATTTTGTTTTACTGAGTCAAACACTTAATAAATATCAACAACAGAGTCATGGTGGGATTTTATGTTTTGTAATACTTTTCAGGCAGAGTATCAGCAAATATTTTGCTTTTCTTTAGGGTTTTAACATTTCCAGTGTGACTTTCTGATTATCAACACTATGTTTCTATAAAGATGTCCATGAGAAATATATAGTTTAAGGAAGCCTATCTGTTTCCTACTTATGTTTTTCTTAAGAATACTCCGTGCACACACAGACCATTCTCATAGATTTTATAGAGATGCAAAAGCAGTATATAATGTATCAGCAGTTGCTACTGACCTGGTTGGCATTTGGGGGGAAAAAAGGAGCAAAATGACCATTTACTGTTATCTAATTTTGTACTTTTCTAGACATCTTGAAAATCAATCTTTGATTACCTTATCATTTTGCTAATTCTACCATGGATTTTGTCTGCAAATGTTTGGTGACATCTAGGCACTCTTCCTGACTTTCTTTTGAGCTCTGTAGCTACTTTCTCGCACTGGCTACTCAAAAGGTAAAGTGTAAATGTGGTGATTCCATAATTGTCTCTGATAAGAATTGTTCATTGTTGTTAGAATGTCCCCAGATCTGTTATATCTTGTCTGCTTGTTGTCCTACTTGCAATTTTATCTTCATATGCCATTGGCATAATTTGACTAAGCTAAATCCTGAGCCAAGTTCTCTAGGGGCTTTTTATCCCCCTCAACTATTGTTCACTGCTTTGTGAGGTGATAACGTTCATAATTGTGTAGTAACATTCTCCGAAATGCTTTCCTAATAATAGTGATAGAAATTGGACCTGTGATTTCATTCATAAAGGAGAAAATTTCCTCCACCGCTGTAAGTTAGTACCCTTTCTGCAACTAATAGTCTAACCGAGTTGCCTAGAGCACTGAGATAAGTGACTTGTCCAGGGTCACATAGCCAATGATAAATGATAAAATATTGGTGAAACTCCTAACATAAGCACATAGAAGGGATTTAATAAACAGATATTCCCTTCCCATCCCTTCCCTAAAGATATTGAATTAAAAAAATGCTGCTGCCTGTGGAGGCCACATCCCTTTGGCTTCTCTTGGTCAAATGCTTAATGAATGAATCTGACTTTTTAAGCTTTCTTGTTGTGGCAACTCTTCAGTTTAGCATTTCTAAGAAATGATATTAAATTCAATATCTTTATTTTTTCCATTCCCCATTTTTCTGAATTGACAGCTTATTTAAACTGGTTGGGTAGGCTTTGTTGTAATCACATGCAGAGGCTTATTCTCATCTTTAGCCTTTCTTCTAATTTAGTATTGACTTGACCTTTGCTCTAACTAGTCGATGATCTGATTGCACCGACAGCTGACTCTGAAGAAAAAAAAAGAAAGCTGTTACAGCTGTAACCAGTCATTCTCTGTCCATTAAGACAGTAAATTTCTTACTTTTTCTCCTTCTTTTCCTTCCTTCCTTCCTTCCTTCCTTCCTTCCTTCCTTCCTTCCTTCCTTCCTTCCTTCCTTCCTTCCTTCCTTCCTTCCTTCCTTCCTTCCTCTCTCTCTTTCTTTCCTTCTTTCTTTCTTTCCCTTTCTTCTTTCCTTTCTTCCCCCCTTCCTTTTTGGTTCTATATGCTTAATCACTGGTGTGTCCTACATCTTTTCTCTTTTTTCCCTGAAGAAGGATTAAGGATGAATCATAATGATAGCTTACATTTGTAGTGCTCTACATTTTACTAGGCATATTCCTCAAACATGAATCAATTCTAAGTCAGAATTACAGGTATTATGTTCATTTTTCAGTCTTCCTCAGTATATGCAGGTGGTAAGTGACAAATCAGACTGCCTATAGTGTTGACGAGGTTACTGAAAAACCTTTGCACTCTGGACCTACTTTCTAATCAGACTTATTGTGGCTAAGCTGGGACACAAATCCCCACTTTTTGAATTGAAGTTCAATGCCCTTTCCACCATATCATGTTGCCTCCAATTACATAAATTCATTCAGGACATGCAATGCCATCTATAAAAGAAATCTGGGAAAAGAAAAAGGCTTCTTTCTTAATAAAAACGGTTTTAGAGAAAGAAGGTGAACCATTCATGGATGAGGTCAAGGAATAAATGATGGGATGACTGCCCAAGTATGTGGAGTACAAATAAAAAGTTTTCTGGACCAACACATTTTATTGCCATTCCTTTTTTTCTTTTCTCTGCATGTGATTCAAAGAAATTTTGTTGTTGTTGTCATCGTCGTTGTTGTTTTAAAATTGTAATCTGTGTAGGTATCCCAGAACTAATTATGAGTCACCCAAGTGTAACCAAGGAGTGCTGAGTGCTCCTGAAATAGGACAAAGAAAATTCATTAAGAAAATAATGTTGAGCTTAAGGACTCAAGAGGTTATTAGAAATGATAAACCAGAGACCAAATGCCTTTGGCTAAAACTGAAAATGAACCCAAAGTGAAACCAGTCCAGGGATTCCAAACATTTGTTTCTCTCCAGGGCTCCCTCATACCCCATTCAAGAAGCCAATGTATAGCTAATGAGTTGGAAGTCTGTTGTCAGAGTTAATGTGCTATTGTTCTACCCAGTGGGATGGTTCTGTGCACGTGTGAGGGTGAGGGAAGGTCAGCATTTCTCCTAGAGCCAGCAGCTTGTGAACTTAGATTTTTCAGATCAAGTATATCTTCATTTTGAATGTGAGTCATCAACTTTACTCTGTTTTCTTTGTGAAAGGACATTGTGTGCTGGCCCTAGGCTACCTTTTATTCTAGCACAAAGTAATAATAGACAGTGTGTAAAGATTTGTAATCAGAAGGTAAACATTTTGGCACTGTGTACAAATAACTCCTCAGATACTTATTCAGAAAATATAGCAAGGTCTGTACCCTTCAGAAGGGGATAAACTGAAGGGGAAAAGAGAGAGAGACAGAGAGAGAAAGAGAGACAGAGAAAGAAAGGGAGAGAGAGAGAGACAGAGAGAGAGAGACAGAGAGAGAGAGACAGAGAGAGAGAGACAGAGAGAGAGAGACAGAGAGAGAGAGAGAGGGAGAGAGAGACAGAGAGACAGAGACAGAGGTGAATATGAAAATGTTTTCTTGAAGCCTTATCTTCTTCTCAGGGCTACTTAAGTTGGTTTCTCTCCTTTATTCTCTCCTTTAACACCATTCATTAATTCATTCAGCAAATGATTATTGAGAACCTACTATATACAAGGATCCATATTGTCTGGGGGGGAAGTGAAAACTTCTCAGAACTTCTCTCTTCCTTCCCCCTCCCCTTTTTCTGCAGTTAATCCGCCCTTTCAGGAGGCTTTTAGATTTCCTGCCTCTGCAGGCCCCTCCTCCCTGCCAGTGGGGTGTCGGGGACAGCCTGAGCTCACTTCTTCCCATTGCTTTGGGACCCTCCCCCCTTTCCCTTGCTGTCAATCAGCATCCTTGTTCTTTGTAAGCCATATTGTCGGGTTCCTCTGTTGTTTACCATTGGGGAAGATTTTCAAGCAGAGACTTGAGCCCACCTCTCAGCCAATGGGAGAAGAGACCCCGTTAGATTATAAATTTTTGTTCTGCCTTTTGTAATGTGCTTCTTCCTCATGATCAGTCTTGGGGAAGACCACCCTTTTCACCCGGGTGAAGAGAATTCATTCCTCTTCTTATCCTAAGAGATCTCTGTGTTCTTGATTAAATGTTGGATGAGGTTTTTCATCACAAACAATATTAAGTGTAGGGAGGACCATCATCAATATGACCTAGTGGACTTTACCTCAAGTCAGGAAGCCTAGGTTTGAATTCTGACTCTACTACTTTCTGTATAATCTGAGGGAAGTAACTTCACCTCCCTAGGTCTCAATTTCCTGATTTATAAAATGAAAGAACCAAATAGATTAGAAATAATTTTCAGTGCAAGGACAACTATTCTGTATGATAGGGATGCATGAATGAGTTACAATCATCATCAATGGAGGAAACATTGCATTAATGAGTTCACAGATCCATGTTAATATCCCATTATTTCCGATGGGTAAGATTTTAGAATCCTATGGACCCATTGCTTGAAGAGGTATGCTATCATCTAGAATGGAAAATAAAAGGTCAGACCGCATCTGCCTTAGTTAGAAGACTCTAATTTTTAATCCTTCTTTAGTTAACAATTGCCTTTATAACCCTGCATAGATCACTTCACCTCTCTAAGTATCAGTTTCCTTAGCTGAAAAATAAAAAAAGATTAGAGGAACTGATTTCATAGCTCTACTATTCCTATCTTCTGAGGCTAAAACTAAAAATTCTGGCAAGTGCCCAAAGTAATGAACTGTTATTTAGTATTATGATGATTACGAAATCAAATTTACTCAATTAAGGAAAGAAGCATCATTGTGGTTCCCATTTTTCTGATATTGAGTTATTAAATTTTTGTATATCTCATATTTTTGTAAATATTTATTCATTTCATTTACATTGTCAGTTTAATTGGAATATAAGTGGGCAAAATGATTTCCTTTATTTCTTTTGTTGCAGATTCTTTCCATTTTTCATACTGTTGAGTTTTTCTATTTCTTTTTTTCCCTCAAATAATCAAGCTATTTAAAAAAAAAACATATATAAATTCACAACGAAGAATCACACAATCACAAGGATTTACAAGTAAATTCTATAACACATTCAAGGACCAATTAAATCCAAAATTATATAAGCAACTTATAAAATAGTAAAAGAAATGATCCTACCAAAGGTCTTCCATGGTACTAATATAGTCTTGATACCAAAACCAAGGAATATCAAAACAAAGAAAAAATATAGACCAATTTCACATTGGTTCCCATATTAATAAAATTGAAAGATTCATAGTTCATCACTTTATTAATAATGTGTTTAAAAGATACTAATTCATGTCTATTGGTAACAGAATCACAGGGAATAACATCTTTTAACTATAGCTGAAGGAGTACAAAATCTGAAAGATCATCTAGTCCAGAATCCTCATGTAATTAATAAGAATAGTAAGAATCAAAGCAAAAAGAAATGTCTTTCCCATAATCATACAACAAACTAGTGGCACTAATTTGGACTAGAACAATCCCTTCCTGCCCATGTATTTCCTAAGAAATCATACTGCTTTTCTGTAAGTATAACTGTCTTATTGGGGACCTTGTAAAGGAAGGATGCATGTTTTAGATAAGGATGGGCTTGATGATCTCCCATAATTCCTTCTGACTTTGGGATGTCATGAATTTATATTCATGTTTAAAGCCTGTCTAAATATCTGGCTTGAAGATGTGAAATCTAGCCAGAAATCTAGTGATAATTGACATGGTATCTAAAGTGTAATGTTCTTTTTGACCCATTCAAGTAAGATTCTACCCTTGAAGTTTAGACTGAACTGAACTGGGTGGAGTTTTTCAGGTCTGGCTTATCGTTTGTTACTGTTATTTCAAGATGACTGACTAATTATTGTATGATCAGAGCTTTAGCTTCATATGTTTTAACAAAGTAACCATGAGGCAAAGGATCCTGTCAACAAATGGAAATAGATTAGAAAGCCCTAAAAGTATTTCTCCATAGTTTTTTCTTTTTCATAGACTGCTCTTTAAATTGTTCTGTGTTTACAAAACCACTTCATACTGTGAGTTAGTAAAAGGATAATTCTTAATCATGAACTCCAGAGGACTAGAATTAGATGAATGTTGCAGAGCTTTTATTAAAACTATGGAATTTTACTTAGAGTTCAAAGGGACCTTACAGATAGCTAGCCTATTTCTCTACTTTTATTCATTCATTAATTCATTAAAAAATGAAGTTCATACTAATGTAAGGCTCTGTAATAGTGTATATAGTAACATAATCCCTGCCTCTTGAAACATTTTAATGTTGTAGGGTTGACAAGATAGATATATGCATATATACATATTACCCATAATATGTATATATGTCTATATACACACATGCATACATTCATAATCTATATACACATATACATATATGCACGTATATATAAATACACATACATACACACATATATGTGTGAGAAAGAGAGAGACAGAGAGAAAGAGAGAGAGAGATAGAGAAAGAGAGAGAAAGAGGCCTGGAATCTGGGTGACCTGAGTTCAAATCCAGCCTCAGACATTTATTATCTGTGTGAGCCTGGGCAAGTCATTTAGCCTTTGTTTGCCTGTTTCCTCATCTATAAAATGGGGAGTAGTAATAGCACCTACCTTCTAGGGTTGTTGTGAGGATCAAATGAAACAATAATTTTAAAGCACTTAGCAAAATGTCTGGCACATACTAAGTTTATATAAATTTTAGCTATTATTAATTATATTTACATATCAAAATTACTTTTGCCCAAACTTGTGGATTTATCAATTTAAGGAACTATTTTGGATGGGAAAACTCTCTCTACCAGTGAAGATTAAGGACTGCTCTGCAGTTTATAGTTTTAAAGGATTACTTGATGGTATTGAAAAGTTCACTGAGTTCTCCAGAGCCAGCCTCACAGTATATTTCAGAGGTGAAACATGAATCCAGGGGGTATTGACTCCCAAATGCTAAATGGTGCTTTTTCTCCTAATTATTATGTCTACCAACAAGCATTTATTAAGTACATATTATATAGTAAAGTGTAAATTCTTTTAAAATATTTTATTTTGTTAAATATTTCACAATTGCATGTAAAAAAGTTAACAATTTTAAAAAATTGAGTTCCAAATTGTTTCCATCCCTTCTGCCTCTCACTCTTCCTAGAAAAGGCAAACAATTTGATATCAATTATCATGCAAAGTCATGCAAAACTTATTTCCATATTAACCCTGTTGTAAAAGAAGACACAAACAAAATAAAACTACAATTTTTAATAAAAAGTATGCTTCAATCTGCATTTAGAGTTCATTAATTTTCTCTCTGCATGTGAATTGCATTTTTAAACAGGAATCCTTGGCATTGTTTTAGATCATTGTCTTGATCAGAGTAGCTAGGTTTTTACAGTTGATCATCCTGACAATATTGATGTTACTGTGTACAATGTTCTCCTGATTCTGCTACCTTCACTTTGCATCAGTGCATAAAAGTCTTCCCAGGGTGTTTTTGACATTATCCTACTCATCATTTCTTGGAATGTTTCTCTTGAGTCTTGAATTGAAAGTCAAATTTTCTATCTATCTTTGTCTTTTCTTCAGGAATGCTTGAAATTTTTCTATTTCATTAAATATCCATTTTTCCCTTGAAGAATTATATTCATTTTTGCTAGTTAGATTATTCTTGGTTGTAATCCTAGTTCTTCTGCTTTCTGGAATATCAATCATATTTTAAACCCTACCCTTCTTTAGTGACTGCTAAATTTTATGTGATCTTAAGGATGGCTCCACCATATTTGAATTGTTTCTTTCTGACTGCTTGAAATATTTTTTCCCCTTTGACCTGGGAGTTCTAGAATTTGACTATAATATTCCTGGGATTTTTCATTCTAAGTTCTTTTTTAGGTGACGATTGGAAGATTCATGCAATTTCTAATCTACTCCCTGGTTCTAGGTAAGTTTTCTTTGAAAATTTCTTGAAATATGATGTTTAGACTCTTTATTGGACTGTGGCTTTCATGTAATGCAATAAGCTTCATGTTATCTTGCCTCTATTTTTTTCATGTTAGTTGTTTTTCTGATGAGATATTTCACAATTTATTCTATTTTTCCATTATTTTAGCTTGATTTTTACTGTTTCTTGATGTTTCATGGAGCCATTACCTTACAGTTGCCCAATTCTAATTTTATTTTCTTCAGAGAAGCTTTGTACCTCTTTTTTTCCATTCAACCAATTCTGCTTTTTAAGCAGTGAATTTTTGTACCTTTTCCTCCCCATTTGTCCAATTCCTTTTTTAAGCTATTATTTTCTTCATCATATTGTGTGCCTCATTTACCAAGCTATTAATTATATTTTCCATAATTTTCTTCCTTTGTTTTCATTTCTTAACTAATTTTTCCTTTACTACTTTTTTTTTTAATTTTGAAAATCTTCTTTTAGCTCTTCCAGGAATTCTTGTTGGTTTGTATTTAATTCACATTTTGCCCCTTTGAGGCTTTTCTTGAAGTTATTTTGACTTCATGTCTTCTTCTGAGTTTGTGTCATGATCTTCCCTGTCCCCATAGTACCTTTTTAATAATCGGGTAGTCTTGGTATTCACTCATTCTCCCCCATGTCTTGATTTGGAACTTTACATTAACTTTGATCTCTATTCCTTATTGCTGTGGGGGAAGGGCACTGTCTCAACCTTCAGACTCTTTTACACTACTATTTCTTAGAGTTTGGAAGTTTTGGATGCTTACAAGGTGGTTTGATCTGAGGAAGTGTGGTAACTACTCTCCCAGTCTGCATTATGGTCCTCACTCGGGAAATGTCATTGATCCTTTGAGACTGCAATAAATACTGCTTCTCAGGACCCCTACTTCTTGGGACTAGAAACACTACTGTTCCTCGAGGTCCCTGATTCCTTAGGACTAGAAGTGATACTGCTCATCAGTACTCCTGCTCCCTCTTGACTGAAAGTGATCCTCTCTGCCCTTGAGCTATAACCCAGATGTAGGTATTGGCAATGGAGTTGCCAACAGTGATGAGTTCTTAAACTCAGTTAATAAAAGGATAAGAAACCAAGTTAGGGACAAATCTCCATACCTCATGTGTGTTCTTTATTATATAAATTTATATTTGTACAAAATCTCCAAAAACATAGCTCCATATGATAAGCACATGATTTACCTATAGAATTAATTTAAAGCACTGCTAGCATTCTAGTGGTCAAATTCAGCTGTATAAAGTTGTTACCACTTAGATTCTCAAATGCCAATACTATAACAAGTTGCTCATTTTAAATGTCCTACTCTGATCATTTCTATTGACATATAACTAACACTTCAAGGATCAGTATAAATGCATCTTCCTCTAAGAAACTTCTCATCCTCCTAGTTGAAAGTGATCTTTCACAAGTTGCATATTATTGTCCTTTATATTCAGTTATAGTTTAAATTGTATTTTTTTTTTTTTTGCTTTTTTGGAGGGGGAAGGTAGGGCAATTGGGGTCAAGTGACTTGCCCAAGGCCACAGGGCTAGTTTTTTTTGTGTGTGTTTTTGTTTTTGAGATGTGTGTGTGTGTGTGTGTGTGTGTGTGTGTGTGAAGTGTCTGAGGCTGGATTTGAACTCAGATCCTCCTGTCTCCAAGGCCAGTGCTATATTTACTCTGCCACCTAGCTGCCCCCGTCTAAACTGTATCATATTGATTTGTATCTGAGATTGCCATGTGATAGAGGAAACTTCTTGAGGGTAAATGCCTTGCATAGGGGCACCTCTTCCAGCACCTAATAGTGCACAGCTAGTGCATGATAAATGTTTGTTTCTTTGCATTATTTTGGGTTTAATTATCTTTTTGACATTGAAACAAATTGATTGTATGTTGAAAGAAGGTTTAAACTGAGTCCAAATATTTTGATGAACTGAAACACTTGAAACCAAATCTTAACTATTCTATCTTTTCTCTAAAATAATGGGGCTAATGCAAAATCATATGGGTGAGACTAGATGGATAGACCTGAAAGAATTCAGAAGGGAATGCATTTCACCAAGACAATAGCTGTGAAAGAAAAGGGGACTTTAAGTAGAAAATTGCAGACATTTACAGGATATTCCTCAAGGGAATACTCGAAGTTATTGTCAAGGAGAGACTGCAGACTTTGGACAAGATACAAATATTGATCCTTTCACTGAAACAGTGACTGACCCTGTAGTTGCACTAAGTTACAGCAATCGTGCTGATCTCAGAAAATTCTGACACTATCCCAGGTTCTATAATTTCTTTCCTTATTCTGAAATTTTAAGTGGTAGCTTCTTGAGGAAATGGGATAAAATAAATGACATGGAATTAATTTGGGAGACTTTCTTGTCAGAATTAGGATAATGTTGCAAACTACATCTGTCCTATTGTCATGGATTTTGATTTTTTTTTTTTAAAGCAGTTGGGGTTAAGTAACTTGCTCAAGGTTACACGGCTAGTCATTTGATTTATGTGTGGGTGCTCATTTTCTGATGCCGGATCTGATCTCGGGTCATCCAAACTCCGAGGCCGGTGCTCTTACTCACTGCGCCACCTAGCCGCCCCTTGATTTTTCTTTTTAAAAAACATGGCTCTTGGTTGCCAGTGAGTTGGAGAATAGATTTTGTTTGTGATCATATATCTGTATCTATAGCTGTCTGTCTGTGTCTGTCTGTCTATTTATCTATCTATCTATCTATCTATCTATCTATCTATCTATCTATCTTTAGACCAGAAGTGAAGTAGAGATTAATTTGACTAATACAGGTAGTTTCCTTATTCCTTATTAAAATGAAAAAACAATATTAGTTCAAAATATCAACTGTCCCAGATTATGAAATTTAAAACGGAAAGATAAAAGATTTCCAAGATAATTTTCTTTCAATAACCCTTTGAGCTAGGCTTTGTATATATTTTACTTCATTTAACAAATGAGGGAATTGAGTCTTAAAGAGGTTATATTGCCCAAGGTCATGTGCCTCATAAGTAGCAAAGCTGAATCCTGAGTCTAGAGCTCTTGATATTATGTAACAACTGCCTTATCTTTTTAAGCAACTCGAAGGAGTTAATTAACTCCATGAATCAAATGAACTCCTTAATGTACACACAAAATGTAAAAACAACTTAAAATTTGGTTACAGTATGGGGAAAGGAGCATTTCTGAATATTGTGGACCTGAGAGTGTGTGTTGGATCTATTTTCTGTTTTCACTTGAATATAGGGATAGGGATAGGAAATAAACCTTTAAATTCTGTGATACAGGGAACTCCTGGATGAGAAAACTCTTTACTAATGAAGGTTGGCACTTTCTCTATAACCTATAATCTTATGAGGTGCTTCAAATACTGAAAGATTAAGTGAGTTGTAAAGGGTTACATAGACTATATGTGTCAAATACTGTACTTGAACCAAACTTATTCCAGTTCTGGGACTTCTCTATCGACTACATCATGGTTGCCTGTCATAGAATAATAAATTCACAGAAGGTTAGAGTTGAAAGGCACCTTAGAGCGCATATAATATAGCATCCTAATTTTGCAAAGGAGGAAACTGACGGTTTGATAGTCAAGATTTGTTCATATTTATACAGCAGCTTCTTCCATTGCTCTGCTTTTCAACCATCTGCAAATATCAGATAGTAATCTAAATGCATTATTAAAAGGGCTACTTTGACAAAGATAGGGTTTGGGATTTAGATGTAAGCAAAGGAGTCACAATGCATATAATAACTAAAGTGTTAACATTAAATCTAGTTAAGCATTTTGAACTGCTTGATAGAAAGGACTCTATAGGAGATGGTATCAGGAGTGAGAGGCCTGAAAAGGACCATAGGATGGTCCCTTTTGTGAATTCACTGTTGTATCTGAAAAGATCTTGCAAGCACAGGCACAAAGGCTTTTGGAAGCAGGAGAAAATGCTTTGGCAACTTTTCAAATATTGTGCATGTATGCAATTAACTATGTTTCTTGTCTTTTTGTCATCTCCAACTCTTGCCCATCTTCCCACCCATACCTTGTAACTAGTGTTTGCCAACTTAGCTGTAGAGCTTTAAAAATTTTTATTTCACCCTAGTTGTCCTTGTCATGGGGCTCAGGCATTTCTTTTTCCTTTCTTTTTTGTATTTAGAAGGTAAAAAAAGAGAAGGAACAGGTTCTCTCATTTCATGTTGTACATCCAGCAGCTGGAGAATAGCAGCAGTTGACAAAATGTTCTGTTAATTGTGGCCCTGTAGTGGATATTGATGGTCTTTCTGCATTTAATGGGGAAATAAATCTGTTGCTACAGAAAAAATACAAATGACTCTTTGGCTGATATATGCTCATGTTACTCTCTTCTGGCAAATTAGAAGATAATAATTACTTTCCAAGATGTAGTATGCTAATGTTTAATTATGTTGCTCTCTAGAATATCTCAAGTTTAAGGAAAATAATAGCAATTTCACTCATTTCCTTTATTTTTAGGATGTTGTATACGATGAAAACCTACTAGAATGAAAATGTTTAATTCACATGGCAACCTGTTGGTGACAGCAAAGTTACACAAATTCCTGCACCGAAGAGCACATTCAAATACAGGGAAGATTCAAGCCAGGGAAAATGTTCACAAAGGAAGAGACGAGCAGCATAAAAGACATTTATTAAATGGAACAATTATATGTGCATTAAGAGCCATCTGATTACATCCACTTATACAAGACTATTTGGACTTGTTGAGATTTCAGTCAAGTAAGAAAAACTATGGCTTTTCCAATGGTAATCTATGTTTCCTTTCAATGGGGCAAGGATCTTAGGCTGAAGGTGAAATCTCTTTTTTAAACGGGTAGACTTTTCAATGACAAACAAGCAATCTGGCTAAAAAGTCCAAACAAGTATATTACTCTCACAGTTGTACAATAAGCCTGTAATACCAGGAGAAAGGTTAAAATGAGGTCATTAATCATCTCATATTTAACTTAGAATTTCTGGTCAAGGTCAGTTGTTCCCTTATGGAAAATGACTGACTCTCAGAGCCTGGAAATTTTCTGCTCTCATTTTTAACACTAAAACAAAGCTCTTGATTCTGTCCCCAAGGCCTATATATAAAATGTATACTGTTTATTACTTCTTCTCACCTCATATTTCCACATGATATTAATGATAATAATAATAATATTAATGTTAAAAATAATGCTTGACATCTATATGCTTTAAGGTTTGTGGAAAGCATGCATTACCTCATTTGCTCTTAAATAGCTTTTTTTATGCCTCATTGTCTTTTCTTTCATCTGTGACTTACCCACTGCTCCTTAAGTTGAAGGGGGAAAAAAAAACTTTTTTTTCCCCATCACTGCTAATCTATACCAAGCTTCCTCCAAGAACCTCTTAAAATGCCATCGACTCCATAAAGCCTTCCTTAACTGAGTGACAGCAAGGTGATGGTTTCTCCACCTTTTTACATCCTTTTCCCTTATCACTCAAGCAAATTGTGGGCCATTCAATTGCATATTTATTGAGCTATTTAATCTATCACTGGCTTGGAATTTTTTGAAAGCTTGCATTTTGTGTTCTGTTTTTATCAAGCTCTATGGTTTATCTTATGGTAGCTGTGGGATTTAGATGTATGTCCTGGGTCTACTTAAGGAGAATAAGTGGGATGTAATAAGAAGCACAATTGAGAGTAAGGAGACCAGGTTGAAATCCCAAATCTGCCTCTAATTAGTATAGGATCTTGACTTTTCTCTTGGATTCAGTATCTTCTCTATAAAATAAAGGTGGTGTGGAGACATTTGACTAGATACTCTCTAAATTCTCATTTGTCTCCATGTGTCAAAGAAAGATACGTAATAGTAATACAAGCAACATCATGTTCTGGATAGATCACTGGATTTGGAATCCAAAAGACTTAAGTTCACAACCTACCTTATGAACTGAACAACTAGCTGACCTTAGGTGAGTCATTTAAGCTCTCTGGGTGTGTTTCCTAATCTATAAAATGTCCCTTCTGGTATTAATTCTATGATCCTTTTAGCCTATAAAGTTACACAGTTCACTGATAGTTTACCTACTGCCCCTTGGCCATGGATCAGCTCACTATTCCCTTTCATCTTAAATAAATAAAATAAATAGTTCATGTTTATATTGTACTTTAGGGTTTAAGCATTTTATAAATATTATCTCATTTTGTCTTCACTTAAGTTTTACTGGGTTTTTAGGACTGTAGGTTAGCTTGCTGATGTTTACCTTTTCAAACTGATGGAAGATCTTATTTAAAAATCACCACTTACTCTAATTTATTCTTGAAAATTCACTTTGGCAGGGTATGGGTAGGGGTGAGACTCAGGTTAAAAAGGAGGGCACAGCTCAATCTGGGTTTCTGCTCTGTCCTCTCACAGTTTTAGTGATAGTAATTTACAGTAATAAATCCATAAGCATTATAGATGCTTGGCCCTTGGTTCTTGGTTATTATTTGGAAAGAACAGGACAGAAAACCTAACCTTGCTCTCATGTTCCCCTTCAACTGGCAAAAGCTGAACTGTAAGTTCATATATACTGAGATTTCTGCTCTGCTGAATTGATATAAAGGAACAATGGAAAAATACTGTGAAAAACACCAAAGGGGAATGAGTAAGAGCTATTCATCAGTATCTGCATTACCAGACAAGTCACCTGTTCATTTCTAATGCCATTATGCCAAATCTCTTCACATCTGATTGTGATACAATGTCACACAACAAATGCTACATAGTGTAATCTCACCTGTTGCCTTGGGAAGTGTTAAAATGCACATTTGCTGTCTCTCAGTTTGGGTGGTGAGTCACTTATCAGCTCTGACAGCATTTTAAAGCAGGTTGGAGGGTAAGTGTCCATGGTTCACCAGTTCAACATGTCTCTGCTGATAACACAAACTATGGCTAGTTCTGTGTAACAGAAATAAGTCTCTAGCAACCTTCCTGATATATAAAGAACCAAAAACTGTATGAAGTACATGGCTAGAATTTGAGGGAGATAGAGTGGAGGGAAACAATTCTTAAAGGTACATACACAAGTAGAAATTCTGAACTATGACCAAGGTACCCTAAAACTATATATTCAAGCATTTCATTTTTCATTGCAAAAGGTCTGAAAGGCTAGGTATGTGTGTGTGAGGAAATATAAGCACACTTTCAACAGAGCTAAAGATCTACAAACACCATTCCTGGCCTTGATGACAACTAGGGGATCAATTACATATCAACTGTGTCCTCTAGAGATCTGCTTCACATGCCAACACCTGCTTCTTTGACTGTGGCTTAGTGACTAGGTGGAGTCCCTGTTTTATAACCCTCTGAAAAGGTCCTGCAAGTACTGAGACAACAGCAAAAGTCATCTACTTGGTTATTTGAGGTTCCCTATAAGATTTAGATTTGTTAGATAACCATGTTTTCTCTTTCTTTCAGTGGCCACTTCAAACAATAATACAGAAAGTGAAAAATGGAAAACACAGGTTTCAAAGAAGGAGCCATATTAGAAACTTTTCTGACATATCTTTTGCTCTTTATTTGAAATATTCATTTGAAATATTTCATTTCACTTGAAATGTAATATTATTAGTTGCTATGATCAGGAGAATAACACCATCAAGAAAAGTCAATTTCTATTTGCCATTTGCTATTACTGCTGCTCTTGGTGATTGTGGTGGTGCTCTAGTGTTGTGTTACACTCACAAAGAAATGCATTTTAATGCAGATGAACTGGATGGTCACAGATCTGATTTCTAGGTCTTGATAGCATGCATGCAGTGCCATCTGGTAGACATCAAGCTTGAGGCCTTTGGGCCTCTTTTTGTGAAAATGCCAATCACGTGGTTCTGAGTTGTAGTGTGAAGGGAAAGGTAGGACTGAAAGGATGGAGTAACCGCCAGGGGAAAAAGTTATTTGCACAAAAGCTATGGAGGCAGAATTGCCATCAAGTAGTCTCTGTCAGTCAGCAGAAAGAATCAAGCCTGTAGGTTATCTGCCTATTCACATAACAGTGGGTACTGTAAAGACCAGAAGATGAACTCTGAATTACCAGGTAGTATCTACTCCTGATTGTCTCTACCTGCATTTTGTATACTGGACCAGAACTGAGTTTTAGTCAGTTTCACTGAATAATTTTGTGGAAGGATTATGAACTCAAAATGAAAATTCTTTCTTTCTTCCTTTCTTTTTCTTTCTTTCTTTTTCTTTCTTTCTTTCTTTCTTTCTTTCTTTCTTTCTTTCTTTCTTTCTTTCTTTCTTTCTTTCTTTCTTTCTTTCTTTCTTTCTTTCTTTCTTCCTTCCTTCCTTCCTTCCTTCCTTCCTCCCTCCCTTTCTTTCTTTCTTTCTTTCTTTCTTTCTTTCTTCCTTCCTTCCTTCCTTCCTTCCTTCCTTCCTCCCTCCCTCCCTTTCTTTCTTTCTTTCTTTCTTTCTTTCTTTCTTTCTTCCGTCCTTCCTTCCTTCCTTCCTTCCTTCCTTCCTTCCTTTCTTTCTCTCTTTCTTTTTAAAAATTAAATTATGTTTTTAGTTTTTAGTTTTCAACATTCACTTTTATAAGATGTTGAGTTATAGATACTCTGCCTTCCTCTCCACCCCATCTCCCCAAGATGACAGGAAATCTGATATGGGTTATACATATACAGTCATATCAAACATATTTCCACATTAGTCACACTGTGAAAGAAGAATCAGAACAAAGGGGAAGAACCATAAGAAAGAATAAAAAGAGAGAAAATAGTGTGCTTTGATTTGCATTCAGACTCCATAGTTCTTTCTCTGGAGGTGGATAGCATTTTCCATCATGAGTCTTTTGGAATTTTCTGAGATCATTACATTACTGAGAAGAGCTATGTCTATCCAAGTTGGTCATTGTACAATGTTGCTGTGTACAGTGTTCTCCTGGTCATGCTCACTTCGTTCAGCATCAACTCATGCAAGTCCTTCCAGGTTTTTTTCTGAAGTCTGCCTGCTCATCATTTCTCATAGCACAATAGTATTCCATTATATTCATATACCACAACTTGTTCAGCCTTTCCCTAACTGATGGGCATCCCCTCAATTTTCAATTCTTTGCCACCACAAAAAGACCTGCTGTAAATATTTTTGTACATGTGGGTCCTTTCCCCTTTTTATGATCTCTTTGATATATACACTTAGGGGTATTGTTGCTGAATTAAAGGGTATACACAGTTTTATAGCCCTTTGGACATAGTTCTGCATTGCTCTCCAGAATGGTTGGATCAGTTCACAACTTCATCAACAATGCATTAGTTGAAGCTATTTTCTACTGCTCATGGACTCTTCATCAGTCAGTATTACCATTACTATTGTTGTTTTGGTGGGATTGCCTCTTGCCAACATGCCTTGAGAACTAATCGATATATTTTAGATTCTTTTGTTACATGATACAGTGGCTCAGGCAACTGTCAAGTTAATTTTAAATGTCTGTGTGTATATATGGGTAGATGGATAGATAGATATATGTATGTGTGTGTGTGCATGTGTGTGTGTTTAATGGTAAGTTAATTTAAAGATTATCCTTGCCCCTTAAAAAGCCTAAGGGAATTTGAAGATCCTTCCTGCTTTGAAGATCTTCCAGGCCCCCTAATAGGCCCAATGTGATCACATGGTACCTGTGGTGTAAGGAGTTTACTGAAGGGTGGAGCAGAGCCCAAAGGAGTCTGGGAATCAGAGTAGTTAGAAAGGAGGGAGGAGAGAGGATGCAGGAAAGGTAACAGCTAGGCTTATGAGTGTTTGTGGGAAGGCTGTGGGATAATGTTTCTCTCTGTGGTGTTATTGTGTATAGATTTCTTTGTTGCTATTATGAATTCGGTTTTCTCGTATTGAGATTTGACTTTCTGGTGTCTGAATAAACGTTTTGCTTCTGTCTTATATATGGAAAGTCTATTATATTTTGCCATTCAGAACAACGCCAGCATATTCATATTCACCATTGGTGCTGAAGTAGTAAGCCTGACATTTCACCCCTTACGAGGGGCCCATCTTTGTATCCTGAATTCCTGGAACTCAAGAATCCTCCCCTCGGCTTGATCAGTGAAGAGCCTGCCCCAGCCCACATCCTGCACCTGCATGATATCTGCCTGACAAGTCTGCCCCATTATTGTTACTCTTGATATGATGGTGGTTTTTGACTATTTAAACTGTGTGTCTACTGGGGTTTGGGACAGCTCCTGGGACTTTATCCCTAGGTCTGCCGCAGGCTGGCTAATAAATGCTTCCTGAATTCTATTACTGATGGTCTTGGCCTGTTGATTCTGTCTGAGTGTCCATTTCAGTGCAGTGTGTGTGTGTGTGTGTGTGTGTGTGTGTGTATGTGTGCGCGCGCACTTGCATGTGTGTGTATTCAGAGACTCCCTCAAAAATAATTATAATTGGGGCAGCTAGGTGGCGCAGTGAGTAGAGTGTCGGCCCTGGAGTCAGAAGGACCTGAGTTTGGATCAGGCCTCAGACACTTAACACACACACAAATAAAAACCTAGCCGTGTGACCTTGGGCAAGTTGCTTAACCCCAATTGCCCTCCAAAAGGCAAAAAAAAAAAAATAATCATAATCCCTTTAATTCTTTTACCTGTCTTAAAATATAGTCTAGGGGCAGATAGGTGGCACAGTGAATAGAGCACTGGTCCTGGAGACAGGAGGATCTCTGAGTTCAAATCTGGCCTCAGACACTTAATACTTACTAGCTGTGTGACCTTGGGCAAGTCACTAAACCCCAATTGCCCTATGTTCCCCCCTCCAAAAAGGGAAAAAAGAGAATATAGTCTAACCCCTTGTCAACACACACACACATACACACACACACACACACACACACACACACACACACACACATACACACACCTCATAGCTCCTGCTGAGTCTTTATGGACTGGGGATAGATGCATGCCCTGTTTTTTTTTCCTTTTGTCCTTTCAAATTCTATCATACTCCATGACAGCTACTACTATTCAATGCTAATTGCCTTAAACCTTCAATAAGTGATCAGAAGTGATGCTGAAGGGGAGAGGAGAGCTGACAACTTTTACCTACATTTCTGCCATTACAGCAGAAAGTTCCTGTCCATTTTGTCTTTTGCCCACTATACCTGTGTGGATATTTCAGGTTATTTCAAAGATATTATAATCATTAACATCTTTGAAAGGTAAAAAGAAAAAAAAAAGCCTATCCATACTATTGTATTACACTTGTCTTGATGATAGCTAGGTATTGGAGTAGAATCTTTCAAAGTTAGCTCACATTCACAATGCAGTTAACTGTCTATTCCCCAAAATGGTCTTCTTTCCTTCCTTCCTTCCTTCCTTCCTTCCTTCCTTCCTTCCTTCCTTCCTTCCTTCCTTCTCTTTCTATCTCCTTCTCCTTTCTCTTCCCTCTATTCTTTCTCTTTCTCCTTCTTCCTCTGTTTCTTTCTACAATGGTATGGCACAAAGGACTTGAAAATATTTTATTTTTGACAATGTAAATACCATTTCAGTTTCTTGGAGGAAAAGACTCTGGGAAAGAGCTGACATTAGCAGCACTAGCACTCTTCATCATGTCTCTATCTCCATTATTCTATTCTAGAAACTTCAGGGAACTTCCCCTTGGGTGAGTCTAGTACTCTTTGTCTTGGAGGACATGAGCTACCTCATTTTCAAGGGGAAAACTTCATGATTTTTTGGCTTGTATGCATTTTCTTACATATACATTCTCTGATTTCTGCTTTGCTTTTATTTTAATAAGTAAATGCATTTGCTACTTAAAAAAGAAAATACTTTATTTTCCTTGAAGTATAGATAATGGATTTAGAGCTAGAAGGATGCATAAAGGCCATAAATTTTGACCCTTCATTTTACATATGAGAAACTGAGACCTAGAAAGATATGGCTAAAATCACTTCAGTAGTAAGTAACAGAGCTGAAATTTTATCCTTTGGTTCTAATTTCGGCCATATGCTATATCATAGGATTCCAAGCTACAAAGGACTTTGGAGACCGTTTAGTTCAGAAATCCTTAACCTGGTATCCAAGGCCCTCAGTGGGTCTACAGATAGATTTCAGGAGGACCTTGTATATGGAAGAGAAAATAAAACAACAACTCATCTTATTTTCACTAGCTTCTATCTGAAATGAACATTTCCTCCACTTATTTCAAAATATTATTCTGAGGTGTCCATAGGTCTCATTAGACTGACAAAGTTGTCTATGGCACAGAAAAGTCAAGAATACTTGCTCTAGTCCAAGCTCCTTGTTTAAGAGGTGATGATGATGATGGTGATGTTAATAATGATGATAAAGATTTATATGAGAGGCAATATGACATAGTACCTAGAAATCTGGCCTTGGAGCCAGGCTTGAACTTGGGTTCAAGTCCTGCCTCTGAAACATATTAGCTATATGATCATGGGAGAGGCACTTAATTTGTCAGTACCCTAGGCCAGTGGTATTGAACTCAAAAAATAGGGGTACCTAAACCCTATACAAGCATTCCTGTAGGCTTCAAAAGTTGACTTAGAAAACCAGTATAACCTTATTTACATTCTACCAAATTTTTATTTTGTTAAATATTTTCCAATTGCATTTATTATTCATGTCCCACTACAGAGTGATGACCTTTTGGTCAAGGGATTGACATTTCTGCATGACCAAATATCTGTACATACAGGATATATACAAGATAAATACACTGTGATAGGAAGGGGAATATACACTCAAAATAAGGGAAATCAGGGAAAAAAACAAACCTCTTGAAGGTTTAAATTGAGCCTTGAAACTAGATGTTTTAAGGGATAAAAGTGAAACCAGAAAACTTTCAATAGATGGGAGTGGAAGATGTAATGTCATATGTGGTAAGTTACAAATAGGTCAGTTTGACCATAATGCAATGTATGTTGGGGAATGATATCTAATCATCTGGTAAATACAGGGCTGGTGATAAAGTGTATTGCAGTTGAACCAAGACTTATCTAGTTAAATTGGGAGAGACACTTCACAAGAAAATTAGCTGCTCTGTGATTTTTTTTTTTACTATAACAGAAGCTAGTTACTATGTCATAGAGAGGTTGTCATCTGTGTCAATGGAAGTAGTTTGCTATTAAATCTTTCATCCTTCAAGTATTGAAGTATAGCATTTAGGTACTATGTGAAATATTTACAAGGGAGAAAAAAAACAAAGAAAAAATTTAAAATGGCACCTGGGAGATACTCCCCAGATATTCATCAAGAAAATATCTTTATGACAAAAGCTAAGCGCACCCTCAGATTCAGTATCCTCAGATAATGATATTTATTGGGCAAATAGGCTGCATCTTCAGGTGATTAGGGGTTGAATACAATTTCCATTTATTCTACCTTTCTTTTCTTATTTGCTTCTGCAATGTGCTAGTAAAGACCTTAAATGTCTGAGGAATTGACTGTAATGCCATTGTGGTAACCTACAAGCTTGATATAAGAAAAACAAATCCTTCTGGCTGTGTCAAACATAATGCCACATACCATAACCTCCACTATTTTCCTCATTGCTTCCTGTTACAGTGACTGAGCTCTTTAAAGGTATGGACTATGACTTTTTTTTCCTTGTATCATGCCCAGAACCCGTCATAATGTGCCACATGTAGTGGATTTGACATTTTATCAATGACTATTGAGTAATAGGTTTAGAATTGGAAGGGAACATAGAGGTCATTGAATATAATCCCTCATTAAATAGTTGAGGACATAAGGACCTAGGCAAGCTAAATGACTAGGCAAAGGTGATGTAGGTAGTAAATGTCAGAGCCAGATTCTCTGATTCCAAATGCAGAACTACTTTCATTCTACTGTCCTGCCTCTCATGAATCAATAACAAATTGAGGGCTGTATGCTCCAAGATTATAACTCAATGATGAATTTAACTAGAGTGTATTTGTCTCAATATCAAATTATTTTAAAAGGGGGAAAAAGGATTGGGAAGCATAGATTCTCTTGGGCTCATCGTAAATACTATACAAGCAGCATAAAACAATCTGATTGCTCTTTGCTCTTTACCTGATCCTCATTTCATGTAAAACTTTTCCATGCTCTTAATTATGTGCCTGCCTCTCTCCCTTCTAATGTATTTTCTTCTTTTCTTGGATTGTTTTGCTTTAATGGTTCTCTTTTTATCAATCAGAAGTACTTTGTTCATGACAGAGAATCCTTCCCTCATTAACTCCCTGGCTTCAAATTTATTCAGAGCCTCAACAATTCTCATTATTAATTGTATGATATTTAAACACTGCTTTTTTTCCTAATATGTTTTTTCTTTCTTTGCTCTAAATTCAGGAATTCAATACCAGACAGGTAAGGCTTATATATGTGTTTAGTTGATGTTGAGTTTTAGCTAAGTCTTCCAGTTATACTAGGGAGCTACAGAGAATTTATCATTTTTAGCAAACTCACAGACATGTTTTCAAAGTCTCTGCCTCTTGCTTTCATCTCAGGTTTATGTAATTTTATTTTCTCTCTACTTTCCCTTCACAGGATGTTTTGTTGGAGACCAGTTTGACTCTCACCCATTATGCAGCCTATAACACTTTTCTCCCTTCCCCCCTTTTCCCATTAATTGATCCAAAAGCATCTGTGGCATTTATGATGGGATGACTCCAGAAACAAAATACATTTGGTTAGGAGGACCACACGAGAAAGCACAATTTCACCAGAGTAGCAAAACTACTTTAATCATAATCACTTTGGGGAATTGTGAATCCCTGAAGTACTAGAGATAGAAAATGTCTTCAAAGAAATAATCATGTACTGCAAGAATATGAAGGGATACTGCACAGTTAGGGAACACCTATTCCCTTCTTATTGAGGGTGAGAGAGTAGGCTGACCTTTTGTATCATCTTAGAAATGAAGTTTATTTAACATGAACAAGAATATATTTATATTTAGGACACATGGATTTCAATATAGATGTAGATTTTCTTGTGGAAAATAGAAAGATCTTACCCAGTATCACCCCTAAGTCTCCCAAGTCAATGCAGGCCTCTTCTATGAAAAGGAACATAAATAAATTTAAACTGGGAGTAGGTGTGGGTGTAGGTGGAGTTTAAAAAGAGAACTATAATAATCCAAAGGTGAACTACACAAAACAGAGTCCTTTGAGTTTCTTTGTTTTTTCACTGTGTAGTTGGGTCTCCTACAATCAAAGACATTTTAAGCTAACCCACAAAAAAAATGAGCATAGATGTTTACTTTGTTCTTTCTGGCCGTTCAGTAAGCCAACTAGTAAAGTTGAAGTGTTTTCTAAAAAATCATTCCAATGCAGACAAATTGATCAGGACCTACCATGGACTGAAGTCACTAGAGCCGTATCAGCAGATTGAAAGATGGTTTTATTGAATCCAGGGTCACTTGTTTAAAGCTATTGGATAGCTCTCACCCCATTCCCATCAGCCTCCCTTAAGTAACAAAAATACCTAGAGAGGACCAAGCTAACATTTACATATTCAGGAGTTTCTTAATGAGTAAATATTTTGTTTGTTTGTAGGTTTGTTTTGGGTCAGATCTATGATTTTATTGATTAGGAGAACTCTCAGTGAGAAACTCCCTCTACCAATGAAGATTAGCCCTGGTTCACCAATTTCTACTTAGTTGCTTGGAGCACTGAGAGGTTAAATGGTTTTTCCAAGGTTACACAGGCAGTATGTATCAGCGGGTGTTTGAATCCAGACCTTCTTGACTCCAAGGCCCACCCACTATCTATTAACCCACACTACTTGTCAAATGGGGCAATAGATGTTAGGCATATTTAACAAAATTCTAAAATTCCTATGTATTGCTTCTTCACTTCATCCTCTTATTTCAGAATATACTACCCCTACACTTTTGCCGTGGAGCAAAAAATGCATTTAGGTTTAATCATATTTGCATGAATTTCAGTTCTAAAACTTTCTCTGTGTGTTGTAATTAATGGTATTTTTTTCTTAATGGGAGCAAAGAATAGCCGAACCCCTGCCCATCACAAAACAAAACAACCAGCTATGCTATATTCCTCCATATGCTTAAAGATTATTATTAAGCTCAACTTTCGCTTCTAGACAGTATTTGATTTCTATTCTGGCATTTGTGCCACTGAAAAATAGATAGCGAGGAAGAGCTGGTTAAGGTTTCAAACCAAGTCCATTGATGGCAGGAACAGGTTTATTCTCTGGAGACAAACTTTTTGGTCTCCTGGGCAATTATTTCTATTTACTAAGAAGCCTGATCAACCTAATATCCCTGGCCTACCTCTAAGCCCCGTCTAGTGAGTATCATATGGGTGAAAGAAATTTCGTCTTCCCAGGGGGGAGGATTTGAATGGCTAACAATAGTAATAACTGACATTTATATAAAGTACTTGGGGGGGAAAACATTGTGCATGCATCATTTGAACCTTAAAAGAAACCTTTCAGCTAAATTCTATAGGTAATATTATCTTCATTTTCAGATAAGGAAACTAAAAATCAGTGGGGAAAAGTGATTTGTTCAGGGTCACACAGCTAGTAAATAATTCAAGGATCTTCCTGACTTCAAGCCAGTGCAGGCACTCAATCATTCCTATCTTCCACAGTACCTTTATTATTACCATCTTCCTCAACATGTCCCTAGAACTGCTTGGGAGGGAGCCCGAGCTCTGATAAGTGAGCTTTCATTCAATCTTGTCTGAAACAAGGCTTACATGTTACTGCTTTTAGACCAGGCTACCAGATACATGTGGAAGCAGCTATGTAGCTCAATGGATAGAGCACCAGGCCTGGAGTCAGGAAGATCTGAGTTGAAATCCAGCTTTACTTAGTAGCTGTGTGACCTTGGGCCTTAATGTCTGTTTGTCTTAATCCACTGGAGAAGGAAATGGCAAACTATTATAGTGCTATGTTCCACAGGATTATGAAGATTTGGAGACAACTAGGGGTGGCTAGGTGGCACAGTGAATAGAGCACCAGCTCTAGAGTCAGGAGGACCTGAAGTCAAATACAGCCTCAGACACTTAACACAAAAACTGACCTTGGGCAAGTCACAACTCCAAATGCCCTCCAAAAAGCAAAAAAAGAAAAAAAAAGATTTGGAGACCACTGATGACTAAACAATAACAACCAGGTCTATATGGTATGCTCTCTTAACCACGTTTCTAAGTAGTTTTATGTGCTCCCCCCACTCCGCCCCCCGCACTGGGATATAAGCTCCTTTCAGGTAAGGACTGTCTTGATTTCTTGCGTTTGTATTTCTAGCATATAAACAATGGCTTATAGTAAGTGCTTAATAAATGCTCATTTGTTCATTCATTCAATCACCATGTTATTATATTCATATATTTCAGCCCCATTTTCCTGTAAGTGGGATTATAGGTAGCATGTATTCTATATATTCATTATTTATTATGTATACATTTAGCAAGTATTAATTAGCACACATGAAACCATAGCTAGGATCTTAGTGTTTAGAGGAGAAAGACAATTTAAAGGTCATTTAGAGTATGCTAACATTTTCTAAGTTCGGAAATTGAGACCCAGGGAAAGGAAATGACTTGCTCCAAATCACTCCCAGGGACTTCAAGTTGTAACAGGAAAATGCTTTATAAGCTATCCAGAATCCTCAGTCAGAAAATCACCATAATGTTTAACGTACTTTTTATGGTCTTCTAATGTCAGTCCATCCTCAAATGCAAAATACATATGCCTATTCCCAAGTGACTCCTGTGTATTTCCCTTCTTCCCGTTTTTATCGAACTGGAAGTAGAATCCATTCCATTACTAACTGGTTACATAAAAGCAAAGAGTGCTCTGGTGCTATAAATCAAAGTTGTCACTCTCTACTTTCCATGTTTCATAATCTAATCCAATAGATGAACATTCACTACCATTTTGTGATAGAACATTCCTTCCTTCTCCCATATTTTTTCCCAAGGACTTACTTGTCCTTTGCCTATGTTAACAATCTTGAGATCGGTTTCCTGCCAGTGAAATTGGCCTGCCCCAGTTAGAAATAAATAGGTTTAATTTTCCCTCTTAATCTTCTTTTCAACTTCTCATCTTGAATTTCCCTTGTTCAAGTATCTTACTAAATTGATTCGATGCTTAACACTTGCCAAATAAGGAATCAACCTCTGAATGAGCCCATATGTAATAAGGCAAGGATTTCATTACTCCTAACATTCTTATAATCAGGCAATGATTAAATTATTTCTAACATTCTTATTCTCAATACTAATATGAAAATATGCTAAAGACCCTGAACCGTTTAAATCTCTCCACCATGTTTTGTGTCAACTGCTTCAATTTCCATCATTTATCACTGAGTTGCAGTGGTTGGCCTGTAAGGGTTTATGCTAATAAGGACAGGAGGAGTTTATCCACAGGTACTCTGGTTATCTCAGCTCTATCTTTTAAAAAAAATCATTTACAAGTTTGATGCTAACAACCCTAAGGACCACCATCAGGAAGGCTGATTAACTCTTAAAAAACAATTTAATGATTTGCAGATTGTGGGAATCTAGGAAGGTGATCAACTCACATTACTCTTCTGGCTCCCTGCTCAGAAATGAACAGGGTATGCTTGCCATTCTTTATCTAGGGTTAGACAAAGAATATGAATATGTTTGTGGATCAAGGGTGCCCAAATCTACTTTTTGCATGAGCTTACCTGGGCAGAAAGTAGGACATATTCATAGCACTAAAGGGAAATGCTTAACTCTGATCTCCTAGGCATGTTTGCTCTGCATTTGGAATCAGACAGTAATGCCACCCAAGAAATGATTTGCAGCTTTAATGTGTGCCTGCAGGATAGTGTTATTGATGAGAAATCTGTATTAGAGCACCGTGAATCATCATTAAAAGGCATTTAAAATTGGCTTGTAAAATATAGCTTTCCATGCACTCTGTGCACTCGCCTGGAAAGATAAAGTAGTGTATTAAAATGATGATATGGATGTTAATAAATATGAAGTCATGGCTACTATATTAGTTTTGTATCTTGTAAAGTGAGCTGCTGCAGTTCTCTATGTGAATCTAAAGTCTTGTGTTCTAAATTTGGAATCCAGGAGAAATCTTCTGTTGTGGTCCATTGTCATAACAGGACATCTCAAGCCACTTAACCTAGCCAGAAGTCCTTATCTATAAAATTGTTTACATGTACAAAATATTTTCCATGTATGAATTGCTGTTACTGGTTAGAGAATCAATTCCAATTGTAAAATCTCTTGTAGCTCTGCTTCTTAGATGGGGCCATCAAGCAATTTCAGGCCCCTTTAGTTCTTAATTTGAGAACTTTCTCAACTGCAAACCATCCTGGGTACAATTTCACTGCAAATGAAAGTAACTATGCAAAAACTAGTGTAATTTCGAGAGACTTAGTCATGAGTTATATCAATTTCAAATGCATAGTTGTTATAGACCTGAATACATATACCACATAGGTTTTAACATGTAATATTTATCTTATTCTAACTATTTTAACTATGTATTAACACATTCAAATTAGTCTGTGGAGAGAATTACTTATGCTTGGAATAAAATGAACACATATGTGTTAATCTATTAGTCCACTAAATATATCTACCTACTTCCATAATAATTTGATTGTGTAATGGAAGGCATTTATGTTGTAACAAAAGTCTTTTGACTGTAATATGTGCTATGTACAACATCTGTGCCTCCCAGTATTTAGTCTCTGACCCCAACATTAATTCTGTGCTTTGTGTTACACTATTCTCCTCATTTGCATCTATCTACAAATTTGACACCTACTTGAAAGTAGGCTTTTGTAAATACAATAAAAGTAGGTTACATTGGTCACAATTAATAATGTTTACCTCTCTTTATGTTCTGACCTGAATGATCTGGCATTCAAATTGTTCTACACAGCAGAGCCAGAACTACTGCAAATCTACCAATCAATCAATAAATATTTCAGACTGATAGATAAAGCATTTACTATATGCCAAGCACTGAAGATACAAACAGAATTAGACAGGACAGTCTCTTCACTCAAGTTTACATTTTAATAGAAGAAGACAACATAAAGAGGCATTGTAATGTGGGAGAGGGCAAGTGGGAAGAAATACATGAAGTTGCTTACACTTGTGTGCAAAATGCTTAATTTTGACATGGTTTCATTTTGTGATAGTAGTTATCCATGTGTGCTTCTGTGGACATTAAATTGACTCTGAACATTTGATATTGATCATGTGATCTCAGACTAAACTGTTTTCCCCACTTTTATTTAGATCTCTGCCAGTTAAGTACTAGATTTTGTGCCATAAAAATGAATGTTTCATTTTTAAAAAATTCTATGGTTTGATATGGGGATATCAGTTGGTTAAAGGATCATTCAAGCCTCGAAATAAGATGTTGCACTGAAGTACAAAGAAAATTATATAAAAAACAACCAACCAACAATCAAAACTGAGAAAGTATACCTGCAAAACAGCCTAATACTGAGAAAACAAGTAAAGACCTTCTGAGGGAACCTATCACGGGAGGGATTGATATCTCTCCAATGTGGTGTGGGCTTCTTGAGGTGAGAAGAGCAGTGAGTAGTCCAGGTTAAACAAACAAGCAAAACCAGTTTCTAGTTGTTGCTAGGAAGTGGGAAAATATCCTTGTCCTGGGTAAGACAATATTAAGACTATACAAAATAGAAACAAAGATAATTCATTTTATTCCTGAAACTCACTTTTTTTCTTTTTAGGACTAGCTCAAAGTCATTTTCAGATGAGATGGTAAGATCCAGGCATCTTCATCAGAGGCATGTTTGCCTCTCCAAATATGTGTGTATGTATAGGTGTGTGTGTATACCACACACACATGTACAATACACATATGAACATATGCATGTATATGTATATATGTGTGTATATGAATATACACACATATATCTATGTATGTCTATAGATATATATTTTAAACTTCCAGTAGGTTTTGAAGTATTCTCTCATTTAGCAAGTGATTTACTCTGAAAAATATAACAAATATGTTTTTTCTGATTGACTTCCTCCATTATACTGCATGTCTTGGGGAATCATTCCAACCATACCTGGGACCAACACAGGATAGAAAGCCATATCAGCTGCAAAATACCATGATCCTTCTTTCCCTAATCATAAACTCTTTGAAATCAGTGACTATTTATCAAATCTCTCCTCCCTTTGTCTCCCTAATATTAAAACAGTGTCTTACTCATTTTCTAATAAGTACTTCATAAATACTTGATGATGATTATGACAACAGTTGCTAGGCTTCCTGTCAAGTAAGTAATCCACTACTTCCTAATAAAGTAATCATTTGGAGGGAGGAAGGGTGGTACACCTCAGTCAAGAAGCACTAAATCTTCTATACCATCGTAATTAGGACTTTTGAGTCCATACAGTTTCTTTATATTATTTATATGTCTTCAAGACATCTTATCTCTGAACACATTCTCCAAAGCTGACTGTCTTGTCTCTTCTGTCATTACCCCCTAATATATTGATCCAGGAGAAGGAAGTAGCCAAAATATTAGTGTTATTTTAAACTTGAAACTCCACTAAGAATTTGGGATCACTCTGCATTTGGTATCTTTGCCATATGACAGTCACTAAGTCCTACTTCTTACTCCTATAATCTCTCTAATGAAGAACTCTCTATAGTCTAGCAGTACTTCTTAATCTGTGGGTCACGATCTTATCACAACCCACCGTTTAAAATAATCTGAAAGGGTAGAGACTAGAAAAAGTTTAAGAAGCCCTGCTCCAGGCAAAAATTCCTTTTCCATGTCTTGCTATGCTTTCATTACTATCCAGCTAAGGCCTGACCTTCACCAGTACTCATCTTCCATTTTCCTTCCTTTTTCATGGGTGTCCCCTAGAATATCCATCTACCACTAACAAATTCCATCTTTCAGTATTCATTAAAATCTACCTTTGTCTTCAACGCATCATATCACTGAGCACTTTCTTCAGAGTTGACTATCTCTTCTCTCATACCTCCTAGCATATTGCCAACTCCAGCAGGAAAAGTGAGCATCTGCATGGCTCCACACTGACGTTTTTAGACCTTTCTTCTGGCACCATTACTCAGCAACTACTTCTTCTTTATTAACATTTACTCCATCCTGGAAATTCACAGGTCATAATTAAAACTGTGAATATGAATGAGATGAACTCACCCATAAAATGGAAGTAGGTAGATGGATGGACTAAAAACCAGAATCCTAAAAAACATTATTTCCAAGAAACACACTTGAAGCATATATATATATACAGAGAGAGAGAGAGAGATAAAGAGAGAGAGAGAGGGGGGGGGGGGAGAGAGAGAGAGAGAGAGAGAGAGAGAGAGAGAGAGGGAGGGAGAGAGAGAGAAAGAGAAAAGTAAAGGGTAGCAATCATGATGTCAAACAAAGCAAAAGCAAAAAGTAGACCTAATTAAAAAGAATAAGAGGAAAATTATTTTATAAAAGGAACCATAGATGATGAATTAATATTAATAGTAAACATATATGCAACAAATGGCATAGCATCCAAATTCTTAAAGAATAAGTTAAATGCATTAAAAGAAATGATAGACAGTAAAGCTATGATAGTGGGGGATCTCAATTTTCCCTTCTCAGTGATAGACAAATCTAAGCAAAAAATAAATAAGAAAGAAGTCAAGGAGAGGAAAGAATCTCAGGAAAGTCAGATATAATAGACCACTGGAGAATAGAAAGAAATATACCTTTTTCTCAGATCTAAGTGACACCTTCTCAAAAACTGACCATGCATTAAGGCATAAAAATCTTATAACCAAATGCAGAAAAGCAGAAATATGAATTGTACAGTTTTCAGACTATAACAATAAAATTACATTCAATAAAAGGCCATGGAAGCATAGAGAAAAAGCTAATTAGAAAATGAATAATCTAATCTTAAGGAATGAGTGGGTCAAAGAATCATAGAAGCAATCAATAATTTCATTACAGAGAAGGAAAACAATGAGACAGAATTCCAAAATTTGTGGAATGTAGCCAAAGCTTTACTCAGGGGGAAAATTTATATCTTTAAATTTGTACATCAGCTGAAGGTAAAGGGAGAGAGAGAGAGAGAGAGAGAGAGAGAGAGAGAGAGAGAGAGAGATTGACAAAGACAGAGACAGACAGAGATAGACAGAGACAGACAGAGAGAGAAAGAGAGAAGAGGTCAATGAGTTGGGCATGCAACTAAGAAAAAGAAACATTGAGGAAGGTAACCTAGTAGTTCCAAATTTCAAACGCTTTTACAAAGTAGTAAACATCAAAATAATCTGATATTGCCTAAGGAATAGAACAGTGGATCATTGGAATAGATTAGGTGCACAAAGCCTAGTAGTAAATGACCACAATAATCTAGTTTTTTTTTTTTTTTTTAACTTGGGGAAAATTTTAATCTCTAAAGAAATTTCTTTTTTTTTTTAATTTTTTTTTAAACAAATACTTTATTAACTTCTGTTTTACATCATTCATTTCCGCCAGATTTTGAGTTACAATCATTTTCCCCCATTATTCCCCTACCCAACCTCCCAGAATAGCAGTCCCACAAGATATCGCTTCCTCCAATCTGCTCTCTCCCATACCTTCTCCCATACCCCCATCGACTTTTCCATTAGAGGAAGATGAATCTTTGTGTCCCAATGCCTGCACATCTTATCTCCCAATTATAGGCAAAAGAGTATTAATAATAGTATTTATATATATATTTGAAACATTTAATGTTACGACCTTGAATTTCAGATCCATTTCCTTCCTCCCTTGTCACCCATTCCTTCTTGGGATATAAGTAATTCAGTATATGTTGTACATGTCTAGCTATGCAAAACATTATCATAGTAGATATATTGTACAAGGCTGCTTATAATTCCCTCCCACTCATCCCACCCCCCACCTGGTCCATTCCCTACATGATCCTGTCCCTCTTCTATAGTGGGTACTTCCAACCTCCCCTCACCCCAAGGATGCCCTCCCATCCATCATCCCTCCTCTCATCCCCCTTCCCCCTATCCTGCTGCAGGTTGAGATATCCCATTTAGTATGTATGTCATTTTCTCCCTGAACCAAATTCAATGTGAATGTGGTTTTGCCTTTTTAGCCTTCCTTATTCTCCCCCTCCTTTGCAACCACTTCCCCTACATGAGATAGTTTACCCTACCCTGTCTCTCCCCATCTCCTCTTGCCACTTTCCTCTCTCACCTCATAATTTCATCCCTTGAGTATTCTCCCTTCCCAACAAATTCAACCTATGCCCTCTATCCATATATAACTGTAACCATATACACACACATTCACATATGTATTCATATGAACACACCCCCTTCTTCCATTATTTTCATAGTGAGAAAGATATCATCAGTCACAGTTATTGCTTTTCCATATAGGAATGTAAATAGTTCAACTTTGATAAGTTCCTTTTGATTTCTTTTCCCTGATTACCTTCTCAGGCATCTCTTCCTTCTTGTGTCTGGATGTCAAATTTTCTATTCAATTCTGGTTTTTTCCTCAAGAATGCTTGAAAGTCCTCTATTCCACTGAATGACCATATTTTCCCCTGAAACAAAATACTCAGTTTTGCTGGGTAGGTGACCCTTGGGTTCATTCCCAGTTCTTTTGCCCTCTGGAATATCATATTCCATGCCCTTCGATCCCTCAGTGTAGAAGCTGCCAGGTCCTGGGCTATTCTGATTGTGTTTCCACAATATTGAAATTGTTTCTTCCTGGCTGCTTGTAGTATTTTCTCCTTGATCTGGGGATTCTGGAACCTGGCTATAATATTCCTGGGAGTTTTCTTTTTGGGATCTTTTTCAGGAGGTGATCGGTGGATTCTTTCAACCTCTATTTTGCCCTCTGGATCTAAAACATCAGGGCAATTTTCCTTGAGAATTTCTTGAAGGGTGATTTCTAGGTTCTTTCTTTGATCATGGCTTTCAGGTAGTCCAATAATTTTTAAATTGTCTCTCCTGGATCTATTTTCCAGGTCAGTGGTTTTTCCCATGAGATATTTCACATTGCCTTCTAATCTTTCATTTGTTTGGATCTGCTTAACAGCATCTTGATTTCTCATAAAGTCATTAGCTTCCATTTGCTCCAGTCTAACTCTGAAGGAATGAATCTCCTCAGTGAACTTTTGAGATTCTTTTTCCATCTGGCAAATTCGACTTTTTAAGGCATTCTTCTCCTCATTGCCCTTTTGGGCCTCCTTTGCCATTTGAGTTAGTCTATTTTTTAAGGTGTTGTTTTCCTCAGTCAGGCTGTTGACCCTCATTTCATACTTTTCCTGCATCCTTCTCATTTCTCTTTCCAATTTTTCCTCCACTTCTCTTATTTGATTTTTAAAGTCCTTCTTAAGGTCCTCTATGGCCTGCAACCCGCTCATGTTTTCCCCTGGGGCTTTTGGAGCAGGACTTCTGACCTCACAGTCCTTTTCCCGCTCTATGCCCCCAAAATAGGAGTCTAGGGTTGCATTTTTCTGTTTCCTTTGCCTTGGCATGTTGCCACTTAATTGCTTGACTTTTGGGCTTGTTGCCACACTATGGCTTTAAGGCCAGATAGAGGAATTTTCGTCCCAAACGTGTGGGGGCAACTTCCGTTTCTGGCAAGCTGTAAACCCACCCACAACTTCCACCCTAGATCACAATCCAGATCCAGGGAGGTTAAAGCAAGAGCGATTACCCCCCAAGCCTGATCGCTGGATCTCCCCACGATTTGTAGGCTGGGAGCCGGAAATGCCTCTGAAAACTACACAATGGCGCGTCTCCTCAGCAGCTTCTAGCCCCCAGGGGAGGGAGCTGACGCATTCCCCAAATACAGGTCCCAAAGTCCATAGGACACTAACCTCTTACTTTGTCCTAGGCAAGTCTATGTTGATAATTCTGGCGTCTCCACAGTTCCTGGTGTTCTGGGGTTCCTCCAGCCGGCTGCTGGCCCTGCCGCCCTGGGGCTAAAACCTCGGCTCACGTGGACCTGGGCTCGGCTAGGCTCCTGCGCTCTGCGCGCTGCCGGCTCCCAGACCACTGCGCTGGTCCTTCCTGCAGGGTGCTGGGCTGTCCTCAGCGGGAGGTTAGCTTCTCTGTGTCGTTCTGTGGGTGCTGGGGCTCCAGAAGATTTTCAGAGTCCTTTTTTACATAGTTTGTGGAGAATCTGGGGGCAGAGAGGCTTGGAAGAGCTGTTTCTACTCCGCCATCTTGGCTCCGCCCCAATAATCTAGTTTTTGATAAACCCAAAGATCCAAGCTTTGGGGGGTAAAACCTCCCTATTTGGCAAATATTTATGGAAAAACTAAATAAGTAATTTGGCAAAACCTAAGTATAGAACAATATTTCACACTGTACACCAAGATAAGGTCAAAATGGCAGAAATTATTTAGATATAAAGGGTGATTTCTTAAGTAATTTAAGGAACATGGGGGGAAATGTACTTGTCATATCTTTGAATAAGCAAAGAATTTACGACCAAAGAAGAGATAGAGAGCATCACAGGATGTAAAATAGAAAATTTTGATTACATGAAATTAAACAAAAGCAAAATTTTTCCACAAACAAAACTAATACAGTCAAAATTAAAAGGAAAGCAGAAATATGGACAAAAGTTTTGTAGCTAGTTTCCTTGATTAATGTCTAATTTTACATATACATGTATACACATGTATATGGACCTGAGTCATATTTATAAAAATAAGCTCCAGTTTCCAGTTGATAAATGGCAAAAGGATATGAACAGGAAGTTTTCAGAACAAATCAAAATTAGCAATAGTCACATAAAAATGCTCAAAATCACTACTAATTAGGGAAATGCAGATTAAAACAATTATAAGATACCACCTTACACAAGGTGGTAGTACAAATTAGGATGCTAGTACATTGTTGGTATAGTTGGGAACTGGTCCAACCATTCTGGAGAATAATTTGCATAATTTTTAGCCCATATGGCTATAAAACTGCATACCCTTTAAATAAGCAAAAGCACTTCTATTTTTTGTATCTTGAAGAACTCAAAAAAAGAGGAAATGACATATTTGTACAATAATACTTATAGCAGTTCTTTTTGTGGTAGAAATCAACTAGAAATTGAGAAGATTGATAACCATCCTTTGGGCAATGGCTGAACAAGTTGTGACATATGATTGTTTTGGAATACCATTGTACTATAAGAAATGAGGAACAGTATGGTTTCAGAAAAACCTGGGAAAACATATATAAATATGAACTCATGTGAAGTGAAGTGAGTAGAACTATGAGATCATTATATACAGTACCAGAAATATTATAGGGTTGATCAACTGTGAATGACTTAGCTACTCTAATCAAGACAATGATCCTAGACAATTCCAAAGGATCCATGGTGAAATGATGCTGTCCACCTCCAGAGAAAGAACTTATTGACTGTACTCTGCATACTATTTTTAAATTTTATTTTTATGTTTTGTATTATTTTTTTTGCAACATGACTAATACAGAAATATGTTTTGTGTGACTTCACATATATAATTGAAATTAAATTGTTTTCCATCTCAAGGATGGGGGAGGGGCAGAAGGAGGAATAAATTTGGCACAGAAAATTTTTTAAAAAATCATTATTTTTTTACATTTAATTGGTAAATATCTAATAAATAAAAATGATTTTTAAAAAAATGTACTCCATTCTGTCCACATTTTAGTTGCTATCATCTATTGACTTTCAGTTCTTTCTTTCTACTCTGACCTTATCAAATACCTTGATTATCAAATTCTTCAACCTCTTCAACTCTCGTAGCCTCTGTCTCCAGTTTACTATAACTACATGGAGAAATAATATTTTTAGACCAATTGTCTCCATTAAAAATATACCCAGAATAATTTTACTTTGTTATCATTGTTATTTTTTCCTTCACTGGGTATCCTGTGGAGAAAGATGGCAGAATTATTTGTAACTGCTATAGGTGTTTCCTGCTGGGTGTTAGAATATAGCCCCTGACAGTCCTATTCCCTTCTCAGAAGGAGAAAACATGGGACTTATATAATTGTGGGATAAAGATGGAGTGCAGAAATGTTTGATTGTAATGGGCAAAAGATAGACATGATTGTGTTTGAGTCACATTTTGTGATTGAATATAAAAAGGATAGAAATGTATGACCTGTTTTCATGCTCTTCAGTTAGTTATCACACATGCTTTGGTGTTGTCATGGTTCTCTCAGGAGAATCTGGCCTCCATTTCAGAACCACTACCTTAGGACATTTCCATCTTGTTTTAATTCTCCTTTTTTCTCCCTTTTCCCATCAACTGAATTCATATCAGATTTAATCATTCGAAACTGAAACTCTCTAAATAGTCTTAACTAAAAGAGCTGAGTATTATTATTCTAACATAACAATCCAATTTCAAGAGACAACTGAATATGAATCCAAAAGGAGTAAGATATTGACCATATGATATATTATATATATAAAACTGTTGTTTCCTGAACTCTTCTTTGTCTGGCTACCCACTTTTTTATATCCACTTATCACTTTAGTACTTTCCCTCAGCATGCCATAATATATTTTCTTGGAGATCAATCTCATGCAAAATCATGTTAGTTATCCTAAAATTACTTATATTACGTACTGGCAGTTGTATAAAATTATCTTTAAAAAATAGCTAAAAATTCTAGTATACTATTAAAAACTTTGTATAAGACAATATCCCCACCACACAAGAATATGTTCTCTAAATATCTGCAAAACTAAATAAGGATATACTTTGTGCCAATGCAGTATAAGTACCTTTGTGTTGAAAGAACAAGCCATTTAATTTCCAATTTCACATAATATTCCCAACGATGTATTGAAGCGAGAATCTAAAAAAGCATCTCTTTGCTAGGAATTAGTAAGTTATCTAGTCTTAGTACTTCTGAAGAAAATAAATTTTCTAAAATTGTTTTCTGGATAGTATGGGCATTAGATAGCTGATAATTTAGTAACATAAGATTTATAATTGGTTGTGTTTGTCCTTCATTTTCTTTTTTTTTAATAAATGCTTTATTAACTTCTGGTTTACATCATTCATTTCAGCCAGATTTTGAGTTACAATTTTTACACATTTTTCCCCTACCCAACACCCCAGAATATCAGTCCCACAAGATATCCCCTCATCCAATCTGCTCTCTCCCATATCTTCTCCCATACCCCCTTTGACTTTGCCATTAGGGCAAGGTGAATCTCTGTGTCCCAATGCCTGCACATCTTATCTCCCAATTACATGCAAAATAGTATTAATAATAGTATTTATATACATTTGAAACATTTAATTTTAAAACTTCGAATTTCAGATCCATTCCCTTCCTCCCTTGTCACCCACTCCCTCTGGGAAGATAAGCAATTCAGTATGTGTTGTACATGTATAGCTATGTAAAACATTACCATAGTAGATATATTGTAAAAGACTGCTTATATTTCCTCCCACCCATCCCACCCCCATCTGGTCCATTCCCTACTTTGATCCTGTCCCTCTTTGAAAGTGGGTACTTCCAACCTCCCCTCCATCATCCCCCCCTCTCATCCCCCTTCCCCCTACTCTCCTGCAGGGTGAGATATCCCATTTAGTATGTATGTCATTCTCTCCCTGAGCCAAATTCAATGAGAATATGGTTTTGCCTTTTTGCCTTCCTGTTCTTCCCCTCCCCTGTAACTACCTCCCCTTGCCTTTTCTACATGAGATAGTTTACCCTACCCTGTCTCTCCCCATCTCCTCTTGCCACTTTCCTCTCTCATCTCATAATTTCACCCCTTGAGTATCCTCCCTTCCCAACAAATTCAACCTATGCCCTCTATCCATGTATACCTGTTAACATATCTACACACATTCACATATGTATTCATATGCCCATATACTCTTCTTCAATTATTTTCTTGATGAGGAAGGTTTCATCAGTCACAGTTATTGTTTTTCCATGTAGGAATGTAAATAGTTCAACTTTGATAAGTTCCTTTTGATTTCTTTTCCCTGATTACCTTCTCAAGCATCTCTTGCTTCTTGTGTCTGAATGTCAAATTTTCTATTCAACTCTGGTTTTTTCCTCAAGAATGCTTGAAAGTCCTCTATTCCATTCAATGACCATATTTTCCCCTGAATAAAAGATACACAGTTTTGCTGGGTAGGTGATTCTTGGTTTAAATCCCATCTCTTTTGCCCTCTGGAATATCATATTCCATGCCCTTCAATCCCTCATTGTAAAAGCTGCCAGGTCCTGTGCTATTCTGATTGTGTTTTCACAATATTGAAATTGTTTCTTCCTGGCTGCTTGTAGTATTTTCTCCTTGATCTGGGAATTTTGGAACCTGGCTATAATATCCTAGGAGTTTTCTTTTTGGGATCTTTTTCAGGAGGTGATCTGTGGGTTCTTTCAACCTCTATTTCCCCCTCTGGGTCTAAAACATCAGGGAAATTTTCCTTGAGAATTTCTTGAAGGATGATTTCTAGGTTCTTTCTTTGATCATGGCTTTCAGATAGTCCAATAATTTTTAAATTATCTCTCCTGGATCTATTTTCCAGGTCAGTGGTTTTTCCCACGAGATATTTCACATTGCCTTCTATTCTTTCATTTGTTTGAATCTGTTTAACAGTATCTTGATTTCTCATAAAGTCACTAGCTTCCATTTGCTCCAGTCTAACTCTGAAGGAATGAATCTCCTCAGTGAGCTTTTGAGATTCTTTTTCCATCTGGTAAATTCGGCTTTTTAAGGCATTCTTCTCCTAATTGCCCTTTTGAGCCTCCTTTGCCATTTGAGTTAGTCTATTTTTTAAGGTGTTATTTTCCTCAGTCAGGCTGTTGACTCTCATTTCATACTTTTCCTGCATCCTTCTCATTTCTCTTCCCAATTTTTCATCCACTTCTCTTATTTGGTATTTAAATCCTTCCTAAGGTTCTCTATGGCCTGTAACCCATTCATATTTTCCTTTGGGGCTTTTGGTGCAGGATTTCTGACCTCACAGTCCTCCTCCTGTTCCATGCTTCGACCCTCTTTGCCCCCAAAATATGAGTCTAATGTTGCATTTTTCTGTTTGTTTCCTTTGCCTAGGCATATTGCCACTTAATTACTTGATTTTTAGGCTTGTTGCCACAGTAGGACTCTGCCACCAGATAGGGGAGCTTCCCTCCCTAGCAATGGGGTATTCACATGTTATGGAAGTATTAATTGGATGGCCTCTGTGGAGCCTCCACATGCTCTGGCAAGCTGGATACCCACCCCAGACCTCCCCCCAGACCACAGTCCAGATCCAAGCAGGTTAAAGCAAGAGTGATTTACCCCCAGATTGATTGCTTGATCTCCCTACAGTTTGCAGACCAGGAGCTGAAGCTGCCACTGAAGGTGCAAAATGGCTTCTGTGCCGAGGCTCCTTAGCTGCCTCTTGCCCCCAGGGGAAGAAGCCAATACGTTCCCCAAATACAGGTCCCAAAGTCCATAGGGCACTAACCTCTCATTTTGTCCTAGGCATATCTGTGTTGATAATTCTGGAATCGCCACAGCTCCTGGTGTTCTGGGGTTCCTCCAGCTGGCTGCTGACCCAGCTGCCCTGTGGCTAAAATCACGGCTCACGTGGGCCTGGGCTCAGATCCCAGAGTTTTGCACTGGGCTCCAAGACTATTGCGCTGTGCTGTGCTGGCCACTCCCTGCAGGGCTGCTGGGCTGTCCTCAGCAGGAGGTTAGCTTTTATGTGTTGTTCTGTGGGTGCTGGGGCTCCTGAAGTTGTTCAGAATCCACCTCTTACATTGTTTGGAAGTGGTGGGGGGGAGAGCACCTTGAAAGTACTGTTTCTACTCCGCCATCTTGGCTCCAACCCCTGTCCTTCATTTTCAAAGAGGACCATGACATCAGGGAAATGATCACATGACTTGCAATTGACTTAAATTTGAGTGAGGGAGGGCTGTGCAAGGTCACCAGCCTCATTTTCTCCTCCAGAGCCATCTGGGTCCAGTGGCCAGATATTTCTCAGCATGACTAGAGATTGCCCAGGATGTAATGGGAGACCATGGCCCTTTTAGGCTAAGCCTTTTTCCTACCACTGGAAGGGACGTTATCTAATCCAAAGTCCTAATTTTACAAATGAAATACATTAGGTCCAAAGACGTTAAATAACTTGCCTAAAGATGCACAGATAGTAAAGAGAAGAGCTGAGATAACCTAAGTCTTCCCACCTGAAATCCCATGCTTTTCACATTACACCAACTCAAGCAGAAATCCTATGTTTCATATGGACTCAAAAAACTTTATCCTAATAATTCACACCCTGGCTAATTTGCATATTGTTCTATTTGTCTGTTCTTTGTTATTTCAGAGGTCCTGTTTAGGAAACACTGCTTTTGGTGTACAATGACTTTTTCCTAGGGTAGACAGATGGAACAAAGACTAAGTACAAATAACTCAAGTGGTACATTTACACAAATTGCAATACATTTGGGTATACAAATGGATCTCATTGAGATCCATTGATTTTACTGAAGTGGATATTTCTTTCCTTGGTTTGTTTCTTGAATAATCTGTGCTTGCCAATGCTCTGTGACTCTTGTCTATGTCCTTACATTCATTCAACATTGGAGAGCTGGTCCACCAATATTGGGGGAGAAGATCTTCCTTGTGTTCTATTGAATTTCTAATTAATTTGAAATATCATTCCACTAACATTCTATTAGTGCAAATGTTTTTTTGGTTTTTGTTTTTTTCCTTCAAGTCAATCACAAGAAAATATGGAGATTTTCATTCAGGCATTGAACGGCAACAGGCTGTTTTTACCCCATGTTCTCTGGACTAGTTAGTTATAAGGAAGTTCTTCCCAATCATAATTGGGAGCTTCAGGTTCAAGTTCATATTATCTATTCTATTCTGTCTTCTATTATATAGAATACATAATGCTGATCAGCTATACTTTCAAATGAGAAAAAATATTAACAAAGGTTACAATTATTTTGGAATAAAGAATGTGTGACCATATAGCAACTGAAGCAAAAACAAGTTGTAAATTGTGGTGATTGATAAGATCTGAACATTTTTTCCAATGCCAAGAAGTAGGTAGAAAAAGTTGCCCAGTCTCAACAAAAGCAATATACTATGTAATGTATAGAATGGCTTCCAAGCATCCATTAGTGAATACCAGGTACACTGATGAGAACAACATGGACAGATATAATGATAAAATATGTAGGGTGACAACCAGAAATAATGTGGACACAACTGAATGGGATAAATGTTATTTCCATCTGTGGCATGATACTTATTCTTACTAATTGTGCACCTGGAAAATGGAAATTCGCACTGCATTAATGAAGGTATCTTAATGAATAGGCACTGTCAGTGCATAGAGTTGGCCTTGAAAATAGAAGGTTGTGGGTTCAAGGCTTATTTCTAATACATAAAGGCTGTCTGACCCTGGGAAAGCCACTAAACAACTCAAAGCTCTGGTGGCTTTTTAAGTCTAAAATAAGTTATAGAGCATGCTCTGATCAGCATTAATAGAGGGAGCTTCCTCCTTGGGGTTTTCTTTAGAAAGTTCTTCTAGGCCTTCACCTTTCCTGTTATCATGTTCCTCACCAAAAACATGAAGTTTTTAAATTAGATTTTTTCTACAGTCCCTTTCCATTTCTGATTATCTATGTTCTAAGTTCTCTTCTATCATTAACATTCTATGTTCTGTAGTCAAACTGTTGATGTTCTAATGTCCCTCTCAGCTCTAACATTTGAGGATTCTAGTGATAAAGTAAGCAATAATACCTGTAACTGTCCAATGCAGGAGAGCTAATGCAAATGTGAAGGCTTAAGAAAACAGTGCAGATTTGAAGCTATCTTTCAGCAAAATTAGAGTAATTGTGACAAGTGGGACAATTTCACCTTCACCTTAAATTATCCTTCCATCTCATTTTTCTGCTTAGGGCAGTATTTACATCTGCCAGTAACATTGCTCGTTCCCTGGAAGATGGTAGTTTGGGTTCATATTTGTTTAAACTCTAACTAAAATTCTTTTTCATGAATAGTGTAAGAGCTATGAGTATAAATTTATAGAATAACCAGAAGCCGTATTAATTAGATGATTCACAGAGTGCTTCTAGTAGACAAACTTCTTTCTTTATCCCAGAACTATATCAGTTCTCATTTCTACTTTAAATGACATGATATCAATATCACCCTAAAAATATACAAAACTAAATATATCAATTAACTGAGAAAAACAATTAATCAAAAGATATATCTATGTACTTCTCTATATCTGCTTCTATATATCTATCTACTTACATGCACATATACACATATAACATATAATGTATATATGTAAAGGTATATTTGAAAAAAAAAAATATATATATATATATAGTGTGTGTGTGTGTGTGTGTGTGTGTGTGTGTGTGTGTGTGTGTGTGTAAGATAGCTCTTGAAAGCCATTTCTTCGTTTCTGCTAAAATTTACCACTTACCAATTAAAATTTCTGGTAAAATGGAGTCATGAGATGCAAGAATTGTTTTATGCAGAAGTTGCTTTTAATTGTAAGAAAACTTCAATGTATTTAGGACTCAAGCCCTACCACAATTTTGATTCTCTAAAGTATCTTGTCACAAAAGATTAATGAAGGTTCTGTTCATTGATATAGCACTTAGAGGCTCAGTTGCCACTACACTAACATCCTGAGGAATGATACTCAATCTTGAGGTTTTGAATTGCCTTCTTATGTTTCATTTCCTTGTCATTTCAATTATATTTTCTAACTTCTGAGTTAATTTTCATTGTTTCCCTTGGCCTTTTTCAGTTTAAATCCAAATTTTATAATCTGTCCTTTACAAAAATCCATTGGAGCAACCCAAGAAGAAAGTGTATGTATTTTAACAAGTTCAGAGTCTTACTGAGAAGGTTCACTCCTTGCAGAATCCCACATATCTATCTAATGGCCTTCTTCCCTTTACCCTTCCTCGAATACTTGGCTTGGGAGCCCACTATAAGACACTATGATATTCTACTTTTGAACCAATAAGCAGCTTGTATTATGAAAAATTTTTTTTTAATTTGGAGGTTACTCCAGAGCATGCAATTCATTATATGAAGCAACCATGTTTCATGAGATTGAGGTTATAACCTTATTACATATGTTATTAGGAGGTTTTCAGAGTTCTCAAATGACTTATGTCAACTTTTGAGAAAAAAACCTCTGGTTCTTCTAAATTTGTAATCAAGTAAGAAATGATTTCATGGTTTAATAGCGGTAATGTCTACAAACTAGTTTCTGGAACTTTCAGGACTTATGACAATTTGTTAAAGTCATATGAGGTCATAGATACTTGGGACACCAGAAACCATATTCCAATGCCTACATTTTATAAAAGAAATTAAGGCCCAAGAAAATTAAATGACTTGATGAAAGATGCATCTAAACTTGGACGCATGTGCACACACACACTCATGAGTGCACACACAGACACATACACACACATACACACACACGTTTATGTGATGTTTTAGAAGTGGGTTTTAAACCCTGGTCTGTAACTGGATTGAGTTCTCTTTTGACTGAACCAGTAAATAAATTAAACATTTAATAAGTATCTATGCCCTGAGATAGAACTAGAAGTACAAAAAATCGAGTATTTTCTCTTTATAGCTACTCTACTCACATTTTTCCTTTTCCCTTAGAAATTAATGATAGAATTTTTGTGCAACATCTTTCTTTACAAATACGTTTTGCCTTTCTCCCCTGTTTTATGCCAGATACCACCGAGAAAGGAAGAAGAAATAAGGATGAGGGTAGAGGAGAATGAGAATGAAAAGGCAGAGGAAGAGGAAGAGAGAGAAAAAAGGAGAGAGAAAAAGAAAAAAGAACAGAAAGAAGAGAGGGAAAAGGAGGTAAAAAGAAGAAAGATAAATAGAGCCAAAATGAGTTCCATAAAAGTGACCAGTACATCGGTTTAGTCTGATATATGCAGTGCTCCACATTATTGCTTTAAAGTATCCCTTTCACAGTTTGATTGATAGAACATTTTATCCAGGGGTATGCTAGCAAATATTTAGGAAATGCCTCTCTGAAAAAGGAAAAAAAAACTTGCATGTTTTAAAGTTTAATCTGCATTAATAATATTTTTCCATCACTTTGTTAAGTACAGACAATTAACAAAATAATAATTCAAGCCCCTCACTATGTAGCAGCCTTTGCCAGTTTCTGAGGTGTAACACAAAAAAACCAATCTACTCTAGGAAGTCATTTTGAGCTGGCTTCAGCACATTACTGATTAAAACTGTAAATTAATTTTAGTAGTATTATAATTTTCAATATATTGGCATGACCCAGCCACGAGCACTGAGTATTACTCCAAATAATTAAGAATTGTCTTTCATTTATTTAAGGAACACTTGAATATAAATTTAAGGAACTATTGAATATAAATAAGTATTTTCTGTGCTTCAAAAAATCTACTAGTCAACTTTTCACAACCCTGCATCAAACACTGTTTTTAGGGTTTGAGGCCTATGACTAAATTGCATGATTGCTTTCTCTTCTTTCCATGGACTCCTCTTTTCCACCTGAAAGCCATATTTGTCAATACTGTCTAGCCAAGTAGTTGTTGGGTCTGTACTGAAAACATGCCCCAATCACAGCAAAAATTATATCATGTCTGAACATGAGTAGTAATTGGGAGAATTGGGATTTGAAGTTAGACCCTTTGTCTCTAAATTGTGGGAACTTTACATTTTAGTAATTCTACATGGTATCCATAATAGGGACATCTTCTATTTTAATACATACTTATTTTTTGGAATTGAATCTATCAGTCAGTTAATGAATATTCATTAAGAATTCAGGATTTCTAGTAGGCAGGATTCAAGTTTATGATACTATTTTTCCTTTTAAATCTCCATCAATTACATCTCTTACCAGTCATTAATGGCTCTGAAATAATTAGTGCCATCCATATAGTCCAAAAAAGAACTTACTGAAATATGGTTAGCCCTGAAACTACCATCCTATGCCTTATGAAGAGATACACATCTCTCACAATACTCTCCTTCAAAGTGTTCACAGTTCCCTAGCAACAGTCTATCTTTCTCCATTAGAAACACCTTCCAATACAATGACCTTTTTCCAGTCGTTTGATCAGTAGGTCACTGGGACCTGCTTTTTTTTTTTTTGCCAGTGTAACTGAGCTATATTCTTTATCTTCCTGGAAAACAAAGTCACTATGTAGAATTATAACTTATGTGAAATAATCAAGGATTTTACCTAGGATGATGCTCTTCAGGAATGTATGCCCCTCCATGAATGGAGTTCTAAACTAACCCATCATTCCCTTACCTATCCACAGTTATCTCTTCCCAAGCTACTGCTTCTCCCTCCCTTTTCCACTATACTCTGCCGACTATTTCCTCCTTCTTTGGCTTCTTCTAGGGGAATAGCAAGATAGGCACCTTTGGTCATGCCATAGACATACAGTTTGAACTCTGTAATGAGACTCCTCTGACAGCAGCATGCCTTCTGTTAAGGTGGAATATCCTCTAAGCTATCAATCATCCCAACCAAATTTGTCTCAGGCACAAAACTCCTAGTAAGACCTCTGTCACTATGACTGTTTTGTAGAAAATATGAAGGAGAATGGGGGGAAGTATATAACACACTGACTGACCTGCACAATGAGGTCCTTGAAAAATCTTTGTTGAATTGAATTGAATAATAAAATTATTAGCTCTTTTTTTCAATCAGGCTAGCATGATGAATTGAATATAATGAAATAAAATTTGATAGAGATAATGCAAAATGTTATCCTTAGGTTAAAAAAATTCACAAGTATCTGTTAAGTAACACTTTATGTTAAAAAATTCTGGGGATTTTAATAACCCAAATACTCAATATGAGTTAAGAGTATGGGATGGTAGGTAACCAAATTAGCATGGTATTGTCAATTAATAGAGGCATGGTGTCCAAAATAAAGCAAGTGATAGCCCTACTATACTCCAACATCTGGCTACATCTGGTATATTTTGTTCAGTTACTGGTACTGAATTTTATTTTTTTTTATTTTGTTATTTTTTGCTTTTTGGAGGGGGGAAGGAAGGGCAGTGGAAGTTAAGTGACTTGCCTAAGGTCACATGGCTAGTTTTGTGTTAAGTGTCTGAGGCCGGATTTGACCTCAGGTGCTCCTGCCTCCAGAGCTGCTGCTCTATTCACTGTGCCACTTAGCTGCCCCCAGGTACTGAATTTTAGATAGTCCATGGGGAAATTGGATCATATCCAGAAGAGGCCATTATGTTAATGAGAAGATTGGAACCCATGCCATTTGAGCATTAGCTTGGGGATTGCTAGTCTTAAAAAGATAATATGGGGAAAATAACAACTCTCTTCCAGTATTTGAAGACTATTCATCAAAAAGGATCTAGGAACAATGAGTGATAGAATGATGTAAGAAAGAACTTCCTAACATTTAGGAAGTGGAATAGGCTGCTTTTGGAAATTTTCTATTCCTGGAATCTTTGGAGCAGAACTTTGGTGAACATTTATTAGAGAATATTATAGAAAAAAAATCAGGTGAGATGTTTAATTATATGACTGTGAAGTATCTTTAAGAGCTGAGATCTTAGAATTCTGGCATATCCATAAAAGATGATGCATGATGAAATTGTCATGTACATTTAGATTCTTAAAAGATTGGATAGGAATATGGAATGATCTATTCTGTATATGTCCTAGAAATTCTAGCATAACATCAAAATATTACTTTCTTAACTGTTGCAGGAACAGTTCAGCTTCAGTTTCCTGCAAACACCTCCCTATGGACCCAGTTCTACTGTCCCTCCTCAGGCAAAACTGAATTGAACTCTATATGCTATTAAAGTCAAAAGGAGTTTTTGCCTGAGTAAGAATGTTGATATTCGGTCTAGTGACATTAAAAATGTTTTCCTTTTTTCTTTCTTTTTTTTTCATGGCTAAAGAGTCATAGATTGTAGTGTGTTTTGCAATACAGAGTTGAAAAGAGAATTTTGCCTCAAGTCCCATGCCAGCCTTCTTTGTCTCACAGATTCAAGAAGCAGGACTATATTTTATGAATTTTTTTATAAAACTTATAAATTTGGTATGCTGAGAAAGCAGGAGACATTTTGCTGTGCTATATTGATTGTCTTTGGATGATCCACATGGTAAGGAAAATCATCTAGCAATGTTACCTGCCCTGAATAGGAACCAAAATAATGACAAATGTTTAGAGGGAGAAAGCCCAATATAGCTCATCTAGTGAAATGCAGTGAAATCTCTTAACAAAACTTTTATAGAAAAACAAAACAAAACAACAAAATGTCCTTCATGCTATTACTTCCACGCATGCCTGTATGCTCCACTCATCAGGAAAGAACAAGGTTCAGAGAAATAGCAGGACAGTGCCAGACTTACCTTTTGGCGGAAGAGAAAGAATCTATGAGTTCTCAGTGATGGGTTTAGGTTCTGGGGATCTGACTCCACACCACCACATGCTATTTGAACTCTAAATAGTCTTCCCTTTCTTTTGTTTCAGGGGAACTGTCAGCTAACTTTTGAACTAGTTTTGAACTAGCTAACTTTTTAACTAGTTCCTGTGGCAAGATCTTCTCTCTTACACAAATGCTTCTTATTTCATAGAAGTTAAAAATCAGGTAACAATAACACCTACAACTGTTTCATTTTCTTTCAGTCTCTAATTTTTCTATCCAATGGCACATTTACAAGTGTCTTACAAAGTATCATATTTAGAAGTTTTCTACTTCTCAGAGTGGAAAATTCAAGGCATCTTAAGGGAATTAGTATCTTCTCACTGTCTGAGGTTAATAAACCATAAAGATCATCTATATATCTTGGCCAAATCTTTTGTAAAGTATTAAATAAAGATATAATCTGAAGTTTGGGGCCCTACCCTTAACCTAGAGTCATAATTCTAGGTATTTATGACAACTATTTTCTTTTAAGCAATGTTTGAAGATATTAAAGGCATATGATGGGGTAATTTATTCTTTGAGGTCATCATTTAAATGTAAGAATAAACATAATCCAAGTTATAAGTTTTTTAGCCTGTAACTACAAATGGGAATACTTAAACATAAAAATAAATGCAAAAACACAAAAATTCATAAGAAGAATAAAACATACACCTCTTCAAATAAATTGCACTCATGTTTTATATTTTTTTTCATTTGTTGACATACTTTCCTAGAAAATGGTCTAATCTAATAATTTAATTTGTATATATTCAATTTCATTGTATTGAATGGGAAAAGATTTTCTTGAGCTTATAGGAATTCTATCAGTTTACTACTACCTCTTCTCTATATGTGGTCATAGACGCATCCAGAAATCGTGTTGCTCATTTGCAGTACCTCACCTTGCATTTCTAGTGTTTCTGGGTTTTTATCAGACAGTAACATTTTCCCCCAAATCAGTACTTCTGTAGAGAAGTCATTATCTCTTATAAATGGTTAATAATTAAGGCACCTAAAGAAGGTTTAATTCCCCAAAGATCATGCCAATCTCAAAAGAGAAGCTTTCAAGTACTGAATAAATCTCCTTTCTAGATCTGTCTCACTGTGTCCGACATATCATAATGATTTGCTGAAGAAGAAAGAAAATCAGCAGGTACAGAGAAAAATGTTGTTAACATTAGATGAAAATGGTTGGAATGGGAAAAATGAAGAAATGGAAGATTAGAAAGGGAAAAAATGGGGATTATGGGAATATGGTGTCATCCCAAATCCCTGTAAAAAAGTCCATTGGGATCTATCACCTCTGGATTTCTACATGCAGATAACCCACCAATATTATTCCTCTACACTCATTCCTGTGAATATCCTAGAATAAACAAGATAGGGCAGCTCTAGGGCTGAGCATAAAATGTGTCAATTTCTGGGCAGCACTCCCTGCCCAAGCAAGACAATGGTTCAAGTTTTCCCTTAAATTATAACTGGTTATCAAGTCCAGGATAGGGAATAAGTAGTCATGAGGCATTCTAGAGAAGTCCAGAGAAGCACTCTTAGAATCAACCTGAAACTGGCCCATTCCCAAAAGAGCTCCAAGCAAGTCCCATCCTAATAAAGAGAGAAACCTCTGAGCATTTCAGGCAAGGTCCAATAAGATATCAGTGGCCTCACATAAGCTATGGGAAGGTCCTAGGCAAAATCCTTAAAGTAGTTCCTTAAGCCTGTGGTTGGAGCCCAACATAGGGGTAACACCTGAACCTAGCACTAGGGGCAAGGTCTCCAGGTAGAACCTACAGAATGTATAGATCCCCAAAACTTATAACAAATCTCTTGAATAATATGACTTGTTATCCTCAGGACAGGCCCTTCCCATACTATTCGGGTCTTTTATTTTAATGAATTAATTAAAGAAATCTCCTACCACCATGAGGAAATATTCTGATCTGAAATACACCCTTGGGATAAAATATATCAATCCCACAAGTCTAAGTAAAGTCTTAAGGAAAAAAAAATCCTAGTCCAGCAGTACCCAAAGGAAATGAATCAAGAAATTAAAAAAAAAAGATGTAAAGGTTAGGGAGGGAAAAAATGGTAAAGAAAACTGTCATAGAATAGATAGTGAAAAATATCCCTTAAAAACTGAGTACTCTGAAAATTAGAAGGGGACAGACCAAAAATGACGACTTACCAATATAACAAGAAATATCAAAACAAAACACTTAAAAAGAGAAAAAATTATGAATATATATATATATATTTAAAAACTGCCCTGGAAAAATCTCAAGGAGAAACAATATAAGAATTTCTAGATCCTTCAAAAATTATGATAAAAAATGTCTAGATATCAAAAATTCAGGAAATTGTCATTTAAAATGGCCTAGAATTCATAGAATTAGAAGGCAAACTGAAAATAGAAAGATTCCCTTTGTTGCCTTCAAAAAAGTAACCACCAAATTAAAAATTCTAGGTATCAAAATTTAGATCTTCCGGATTAAAGAAAACAAAATAACATAAGAAGTCAAAAGGAAGGAATTCAAGTACCCAAGACCAAAATAAAAATTAAGTAAGACTCAGGCACTGTTGTTATAAAAGAGAAAAAGCTTGTAATATTATCTTCCACATCAGTGGTGTCAAACTCAAGTGGAATCAGATCATTTTTGGCTCCACATTGACTTAGGACCTTCTAAACTAATATTATCGATATTATATTGTATTTTTATTGATTAAAAAAAAACATTTCCAATTACATTTTAATCTAGTCTGACCTGTACTTGTAAGTTTTTCAGGCTACTTTTGCCCACTGGCCATGATTTTTGACAACTATGTTCCAAAATCATGACATATAGGTTTATAATGAAGAATAACCTATTCAGGAAAACAAAGTATACTCTTACAGGGAAATTAACTTTTGGAGATTTTGTAAGCATTGTTGATGAAAAAGGCCAGCACTGAAGAATTATTTGAAAATAAAAACAGAGGAATCAAGAAAAAACACTGAAAAGAACAAATATTTGTGTAATTAAAAGGGAGTGTATGAAATAATTTATTATGTATTATTAGTAGGATAAGAAACAAATGTCTTTTCAGAATTGCAATAACTTTAAAAGTCATAGAGAAAAGTTAAAATGAGAGTATATGATGCTTTTGTTCTGTTGTAATAGTCTTAGCATAAGACAAAAATAGGAAGGACAGGATACTATACTGGGGAGAAAAGGAAAAAAGAATTGAAGGCAATCACTATTGCATAATAGAAGACTATAATGATGATTATATAGACATGGAGGAAAAGATGTGTGACACAGGCATACTGTGAATCTCACTTTCAGTTGAATTGAATAAAGGAAGATTGCTCATAATTACACAACCCACACCCATCCTCAAAACACACGTGCGCGCACACACACACACACACACACACACACACACACAAATCTCAGTATAAAAATATGTTAACTCAAAAGGGAAATAGTAGGAGACAGGGATGGGGGCGGGGATTAGTAGAGTCTAACAGAGAGGGTAGCCTATATAAATCAAATAGTTCTAAACAAAATAATTTTCATTGTACAGAATATCTTGAATAGATGTTTATAAATGATGGAAGAAAATTTAAAAACTCAGATCATGAGAAGTATGAGGAGAAGAGTGATAACAAAGGGAGAGGCTATTTTACTTAAGAGATAACAAGGATCAGGTAAGTCCCTTCTTTTCTACCTCTTCTTATTTGTATAGAGAGAGGCAGCAGTAAAAAGATGACAAAGTATAAAAGGTCAGGATGGAGGAATATGGGCTATTAATAAGTATTATTGTGAATGGAAATGGCATGAATTCTCTCATAAAATGAAAGAGGATAGCACAATGGTTTAGAAAACTGTTTATAAGAAAAAAAAAACATTTGAAACAAATCACCACTACAATTTAACATAGTTCTAGAAGTATTATAGATAGTAATTAAAAATTAAAGAAGAAAATAATTGAGGCAATAAACATTGACAAAGCAAAAAATAAATCAATACTTTTGCAAATGATAGAATGCTATACTTAGAGAACCTTAGAAATTCAATTAAAAGTCAAATTATTCAAAATTCAATTAAATTAAGTCAAATCATTAATAACCAGCAAAGTAGCAGGATATATGATAAATGGAAACAATTCATGATAATTCCTACACATTACCAAAAAACCTGGTAAGAAACACCACAAAAATAAATTCCATTAAAAGTAATTACAGAAGCTCTAAACTACTTGGGAATGTATATTCCAAGAGTCACTCAGGGGACCATATTAATATAACTATGAAACAACATTTGTAGAAATACATACCTAAATAAATGGAGAAACACTGAATTTCTCATGGGTAGATCAAGAATTTTTTTTAATGATAATACTACCTAAATTGATTTATGTATTCAGTGCTGTACCATTTAACCTCTCCAGTTCTCAAGATAATATTTTCAGGATCGTGAGTGGACAAGCACTGGAGATCATAAAAAGATAAAATGAGCAATTTCATTTCTATAAAAACTTTATTCATGTTTACAGTTTATTTATATTAAATTTTAAATTATAACTATCCAAAAGCACAAACAAATCTAATGTAATGAAATTAGTGGGAAAACATGCAACTTTGTGGGGAGGGTAGGAAATCTTTGCAAATTTTCCCTGATAAAGGCTCATTTCAAAGAATGATAAGCAACATTTACATTTATGAGAAAAATGGTCACTTCTTAATTCATAAATACTCAAAGGATTTACAAAGTCAGTTCTGAAGGGGGAAGAAATCAATCACATGAAAATAAAGTTCTAAAGCACTTATGATTATAGAAATGCAAATTAAAGCAAAACTCAGGTTCTACTTTATACCTACACGATTGACAAAAATGACAAAATAGCAAAATGACAAGATATTGGAGTAGCTTTGAGAAAATAGGCACGCATTACTTGTGCACCGTTGGTGGAACTATTAATTGGTATAGTCATTATGGAAAGATATTTGGAACTAGGCCCAGAAAATAAACAAGCTGTGTATACCTTATGACCCAGTTCTACCATTACTGAAGCTAAACACCCAATTATGTCAAAGTAAGAGGTATTTGTTCCACATATCAAGTATATAGAATATTATCTATCTATCTATCTATCTATCTATCTATCTATCTATCTATCATCATCATCTATCTATTTATTTATTTATCTATCTTTGGAAGGACTCTTTTTGTGGTCACCAAAATTTGAAAACTAAGGATATATCCCCCACTGGGAAACAGTTAAACAAATTGTAGTATATAAAAGTATTAGACTATTATTGTACTATAAGAAATTATGGAGTATACAGTTTCAGATAGAACCTAAAAGACCTTTATGAACTGATGCATATCAAACTGAACAGAACTAAATATAGGTAGATACATGGAGAGAGAGAGAGAGAGAGACAGAGAGAGAGAGAGAGACAGAGAGAGACAGAGAGAGACAGAGAGAGACAGAGAGACAGAGAGACAGAGACAGAGACAGAGAGAGAACAATATGGAGGAAAAAATCTTTAAAAGAATTTGGAATTCTGATCAATATAGTGACAAACCATTGATCCAAAAAAAATTAAAATTAAACATGCCACTCATTTCCTGGAAGAGAGGTGATAATTAAAAAGCACAAATATATATAGATAGAGATATGTATATGTATATATATATATTTGTGGGCATGGATTAAATTGGAATTTGTTTTGATGGCCTATCAAAAATGAGCAATTCAAAAATTTGTAGTATGTGAGTTAAAACAATTCCTAAAGAGAATTAATCTTGGAGCTAAAAGGAATCACTATAGAATTGGATCTCTGGGGAACAGATTTCTAGTTAGAGGAGACAATTTGAAATAACATGAGAAAAGGTAGGAGAAAATTTCTCATTTTTGAATTTTAAATGGATATACAATATGAAAATGTTTTTTAAACCCCTTCCATAAATTTTTTTAAAGTTTGTCATTTGTTAAACTACTTTTCTAGTGCCTATTATGTGAAAAGATCTTCATCCTGAGATATGGGAATTTCCTCTTTCTACTAGGATAGTGGAGATGACACTTTGCTGTATGTCCCAAAAGTATGTTTCTGGCATTAATGTTTTATTGTGTGAAGCAGATAAACATGCCCTGAGAGATGTTAGAGTTAGTAATTTTCATAGGACTATTTCTTCTTTCATTATCTGACTGAATTAACAAGTCCATTTTGGGAAACAAACCAGCCTACTGAAAGAGGCTCAGTGCCTTTCCCTACTGATAAGCTTGAGCCTGCTGGGAAAATCATGAGCATTGCATCTATAGTCAGAAAATCTGCTTTCAGTTCTGGATCTACTAGTAATATCACAGAATAAAGGACACTGGCTTTGGAGTTAAAGAATCTGTATTCAAATACTTCTCATGACACCTATTTATTACCTGTGTGGCCTTGGGCAAATCACTTAAATTCATTGAGCTTTGGTTTCTTTATATCTAGATAGTCTTTGAAGTCCATACTAGTTTTAGATCTGTATTTCAAAGATGATGATGATGATGATGATGATGATGATGATGATAACGATGGTGAAGATGATAATGCAATTACTAGGTTTCAGGCACCATGCTAAGGACCTTATAATTATCTCAGTTCTCGCAAAACCTTAAAATATAGGTGCCATTATTATTTCCATTTTATAGATGAGGAAAATGAGATAAGTAGGTGTTAAGTCACTTGCCCAGGGTCATGCAGCTAGTAAGTGTTTGAGATTTATTTGAATTCTTTCTTCTTGATTCAATCCACTGCCCTATCTAGTTGTCTAAGATTGCTTAAATATTTTTGCATCAATTTACCCAGATACAAAAGGGAAATTCAACATTTTGGTGACTGACAATGTTATAAAAGAGTATTGAGCTTCTAAGAAGGTCTTAATCTTAAACAAAAATAAGACACATTACATAATATTAAAAATAAGAGTTTATATATATAATCTCTAATTCCATCTGTATCTATATAATATAAACAATAAGTAATAAATTATTATATTATCTATCTCTAATTCTATCTATATAAATATCTATATCTCCATCTCTATACCTATCTGTACTTAAGTACATCTATGTATATTTATAGAGATAAGTCTGTAAATACATATAAATATAGACTAGATATTGATATCTGTGTATCAATCCATTTAAATGAGAGAGAGAGAAAGAGAGAGAGAGAATATTGCCTAAGATAATTTGAATGTCATAAACAACTGTGAGAACTTTTATCGAGCGCAGGGTAGCACCTCTTTTACTGCCTCTAGATTTGTTGCGGGCACTAAGATACATTAAATTACTTGTTCAGGGTCACTGCAATAGTTGTCAGCAGCAGGACTTGAACACAAGTCTTCCTGACTTCAAGGCCTTAGGCATTATTATTATTTCTTTTTCTTTTTGGAGGGCAATTGGGGTTAAGTAACTTGCCCAAGGTCACACGGCTAGGTTTTTTTTGTTTGTGTGTGTTAAGCATCTGAGGCTGGATCCGAACTCAGGTCCTTCTGACTCCAGGGCCGATGCTCTACTCACTGCACCACCCAGCCACCCCGACCTTAGGCATTATTAATTTTACACCTGAGGAAATAGGCTCAGAGAGGTTAATTGACCTGTTTGTGGTCAAACCATTAATAAGATTGGGATTTGAACCTTAAGCATGAACAATGTGCAAGGTTCAATTTGAACCCTATTCAATGAGCTTTCATGTTTGCAAGCCTCCTTCCTGTCTCTTAAACCAGAATTCTTTCTACTTTGACACAGTATCTCTTTATAATAAAACAAGGACACTTCAGTGAACTTAAATGCTTACAAATGAGATGGGATGCTCTTGTTAAGGGAGATATAATTAATTCATTCAAAACACTTCTTAAGGAATCCTTCTTTGTGCCAGTCACTGAGGGAAATGCAAAAATGATGAAGACACTGTCCTTGTTTTTACATATTTATAATCAAGTAGGTGAGATAATGTGGGAACCCAAAATAATTGGGCAGCAAACATTATAACAATAACATATAACAATTATAACAAACCAACAAATCAAAACACAGCTCTTTGTTTTGACTTTTGCTTTCAAAATCGTTATAAAAAAACATTAGTCCATTTTTTCACCTTGCTATCTGCAAGTTGCTAACTGCAACTTAATGGGATCTTCAGTCCTCAGGGATATCTCAATTCTTCAAGGTCACAAATCTGAACATCAGCAATTATTACCCAGCATCTTAAGATAGGTCATTTAGATATGAGGTCTAGGATATTCTCTGGAAGTTGTTACCAAAACCTTAATATAATTTTTCCCCCTTTTAGTATGATTTGACTACTTTTCTTAAAAGTAGTAGAAAAAATTTGGAATTAAAGTTTGAGCAGCCAGTGGGGTGCAGGGAAAGATGCTGAATTTAGAATTGGTGGACCTGGGTTCAAATGCAATTCCTTGTCATTTTCTATTTCTAAAAACCAAAACATTTTCCTCCTCACTTCAGCCATCTAGAATCCATCAGCTTCCTTCAAAACAGAGCCCAAGCACCACCTTTTGTATAAAATCATTCTTAATCTTGTGAGCTACTAGTGTCTCCTCTCCAAAAAAATAATATTTATCTTGTATTTATTCATGTGTGTGTATTCATTATTTTTCCTGATAAAATTTAAACATGTTGAGTGCAAGTATTATTCATTTTTTATCTTTTATTACCAAGACAATGCCTCACACATACTTTATAAATGCTTATTAATTAATAAAGAAATGAAAAAAGCCCAGTTTCTCAAGGAGCTCACAGTCCCATGAGGGGGATTGAGGACAATGTTAAAACAAGTATGTATAATATACAAGATATGCACAGGATGGATTGGCGATGATTTTGAAAGCAAGTTATTAGTATTAAGATGGATTGTGTGACCTTAGGCAAGTCACTTAATAAGTTTCTCAGTTATCTCATCTGTACAGTGAGGGAGTGAGACTAGGTAACCTCCAAAGTCCTATCTCACTCTAAATCTAGAACCCTCTGATATTATTTTACAGAAACCTTCTGGGGCTTTTCAAGAAGCCTTTCAACTGATAGTTGTTTTCACCAGCTGCAGAGTGTATTTGGGCTCTGGCCAATAATAATTCCTCTACTCACTAGACATCTCAATCTCATCCCCCCTAAATCATGCAAGCATATGCACAAGGCTTAGTAGATCAGTAACATATCAATGTTTCAATGAAGAACTAATTCAGAAAATTTACTGGGGAGTGAAATTCCTCAGTATAATAAAGGGGAAACAGCCAATTGCTTCACTACATTTTACCTTATTTCAGAGCAAAGCCTAAGAAACACTTTACTTCATGAGAGCCACTATGAATCTGTTGTTCCAGGCCCAAATTAATCTGAAAGTCTAAATGAAATCCAAACCTCTCCCTCTTCTAGGACACCACTATCCTTCCAATAACCTAAGCTCACAACCTAGTGTCATACTCAATGCCTTCCTTTCTCTCACTTACCCATATCAAAACTTTTCTCAAGTCCTGCCGATTGCCACAATAAAATTAATCTATATTCCCTTCTCTCCATTGACACAGTGACCATCATGATTCAGGCCCTCATTGTTTCCATGGCTGAAGTATTTCAACAGTCTTCTGGTTTTTCCATGTTTCAAGTTTCTTTTCATTGCAGTCCATCCTCCACTGAACTGACCTTCCTAAATCAAAGGTCTGACCACATCTTTTCCCTATTCCGTAAACTCCTGTTTTAAACTCCCTATTGCCTCTAGAATCAAGCATAAATTCCTTTGTTTGGCTTTTAAAGCCTTCCTACATTTCCTATCTTCTTATTTTTCTCTCCCCTTCACATACTCTAAGATTCAGTGATCTCCTTGTTCTTTTTCAGACACAACACTTTATCCTTTGGCTCTATGCCTTTTCATTGGACTGTCTCTCTTACCTGGAATTCCCTCTCTCCTCACTTTTGGCTCCTGGCTTCTTTGGCTTCCTTAATGTGTAAGCTAAAATACTACCTTATGCAAGAAGACTTTTCTGCTTCCTCTTAATACTGATAATGCTTCCCAAATCATCTCCAATTCATCCTGTGCATATCTTGCATATCATACATAGTTGTTTTATCTTTGTCCTCCACCCTCCTCACTGGACTGTGAGCTCATTGAGAGCCCGGGCTGTCTTTTTCCTTTTTTTATATACCCAGCTGAGAGCATCTGGGTGGCACAGTGCCTAGAGTGCTGGGCCTGAAGTCAGGAAGACTAATCATTCTGAATTCAAATCTTGCCTCAGTCACTTCCTAGCTATGTGACCCTGGGCAAGTCACTTAACCCTGTTTGTCTCATCTATAAAATGAGCTGGAGATGAAAATGGCAAACCACAGCATTGTCTGATCTCTCTTCCATATAGCAATCCTCCTAGTACTTGGAGCCAGCAGTTGTGGTCACTATTATTATTATTCTCTTTTCTAGGTCAAACATTTCCAGTCATTCCCTTTAAAGAGTCCACATATGGTACCCCCTCCATTCTTCTCATCATACTGGTTGACCATCTTTGAATAATTAGTCATCATTGTTATTGTTGTATTAGAAGTATAATCTTATTTAATTCTCATGAAAAACCTTTAAGTCAGACATTACAAGCATTATTATCCCCATTTCACAGGAAACTGAGGTTCAAAGAGATTAAATGACTTGTTCAAGGTCACACAGCTAGTAAGTACATGAGGCAGGATTCAAAACCAGTTCTTTTTGACTCCTAGTTCACCATTTTATCCAATATATCATGATGTCTACTATCAGGAATACACTAGGAATAATCAATTCAAGATGATCCAACTGGTTTGTATATGTAGAAATTATCAGGCTTAGTTCAATTTAGGTTTTCTGCCCATTTCTCTTTTACATTCTTAATTCTCTTGATCCTTAGATGTGAACATCATTTTTTTTAACATGGGCACCTTGTGGTACACACCTACAAAACACACCTACACAACACACAAACACACACATACACAAACACACACACAACCCAACCCAAAGCATCTTTTAAAGAAGTACATGTTTTTATTAATAGTGATGATTCTCAGATGTTCAAAACGACTATTTGGAAGTTCCTCTTAATTGAAGAGGGCACAACAATATCACAGATGCATAAATTGTTATTAATTAACAAAATTATAACCAACTGTAACTTTTGAAAGAAACATTGCACTGAATGTGACTTTCAAATGCGTAGCTTGGAAAACATATTTTAAGAAAGAAGAGCAGAAGTCGTTCCCATGGTAGTGGTAAGGGGGCATACTCACTTGACAATTTTCTATCTTTAATGAAATGTAATGAATTTTTATGTTTCTTCAAACATAATAACACTGTACTATTTGTTTTTAATATCATAAAAAGCCAGTGTTATATTACTTAGTGTTCTTAAAGCTTTTAAAATGATGGCTCTATTATGTTACATTCACAAACAATTAGGTTTGATGATCTGGATGAAACCCACTGTTGCCAATCTCTTGCGGCATTTTTCCTAGTAAAAACATTCTGCATATCTATTAAAATGTTCATTCTAAAAATGTTTCCCCTGTGATTTATCATTTGATACAGATGTTTAGTTCTTTTCTTTCAAGCTAATTTTTATATCTTGTTTTCCCAAGCATTTGTTTGGGTGGATCTTTGAAATCTCACTGAGGGAATCTTTCCACTTTCTCATCATGGTTTTGAGCCTAAATTTTATAATTTAAGCTTAGACCTTATGCAAAGGTTTAAAATTGGAAGCACATTGGGCTTGTAGACAGGGTATCTATGGCCTAATACTAGCTTTGCCTTTTACTTTTGAGGGGCAAGACCTTGAGTAAATTCATTTAAACTCTTTAAAGCTCAGCTTCCTCATAAGTAAAGTCATGATTACTTGTGCATATGATATCTTGCAGGGTTGTTTGTGAATATCAACAGAGATAATATTATAGGAAGTTACCTCTTAGAAACATTTAAAATGCTGCACTTCAGATTTGACCACATGCATATCCATTTGGTCCATATCAACCCTGCAGGGAAAGGCAGCATATCAAGAATTTGGAAAAGAGGGACGGCTAGGTGGCGGAGGGAATAGAGAACTGACCCTGGAGTCAGGAGGACCTGAGTTCAAATCAAGCCTCAGACACTTAACACTTACTAGCTATGTCACCTTGGGCAAGTCACTTAACCCCAATTGCCCTCCAAAAAGAAAAAAAGAAAAAAAAAGAATTTAGAAAAGATTTAGAAGCACATAACTAGAAAATAACAAATGGGAGCTTTAGAACACTTGAATGTAAATAAAGAATTTTTCTATACTAAGTCATTGCCTATGGATGCTTTATCCATGTCTGTTCATTCTAAAAACAGATCAGACCCTGGTATATGCTGTTTCATTACTGATTATCTTAATAATGGATATAGAGGGCTATGTGATCAATGAGAAAGCAGCAATCTCAATTGATCATGTAGCCAAGAAACAGTACTTTGCTTGGATACTTACCTTCCTCCTCTATAAAATGACCTTATCTTATTAAGACAAGATAAGACAAGACAAAAAGTAAGGCCTTGGAAATAGCCATTTCCCTACTTGCTTGGGCAGAGTAACAAATTGTGCCAGGAGAGAAGAGAAGATGGCTCAGATCATTAATTCTCATATCAGGGTCATTTCCTAAGTAAAAACATTATGTGGCACCATTTAAATAAATTCCTTATCTCTTTGATCTTTTTTATACAGGTTGTCTATAATATACTCCATTGACAAAATCACTTCAGTTTGTTCCTCCACTGATCTTCAATTAACAGTTTTCCATCAAATTTGGTAGATATTAGATATATAGAGAGATATAGATATGGATACAGAAATAGACGTATGCATGTATGTATGTATTTTTGTTTTCCTTACAAAACCTCATTTATCAAAAGTATCTTCTTTTTAAGACAGGTTTTTCTGACAGCATCCTTCGGCAAATATTTACTAAGCAATTGTTATGTGACAGGCATGGAGCTGAGAGAAATTATAACTACTTTGTTATTATATTAATAACCAATTATTAAATTAGCATTTGGGCTCTTCTCCCTTTCTTTCTTCATTAAGACCCAGCCCCTCTAGATCAATCAGTCTCAGAAAGACTTGACTGATTGATGAGATTACCCTAACCCTTAGGGAACATATTCTTTGATCTTGGGCCTGGATTCAACCCGACCTAGCTAGGACACCTTACTTCTATTTAGAGTGTAAACAGAAACCAATACTGGTGAATGAGATCCTGTCCTTGTAACCCTCCTTTAGAATTTAGGATGACCCAGCTCATGAAGGAGAAAACCAACCAAAGCAGTCTACATGAGATAGATTCCCCTGTCTAGATTGCTAGAGGTTACTGGGTCTCATGATCAAGCCATGTTTTGAGCAAGAAGAGTTAAAGACTTCTATCTTACTTCCTCATTAAATGTCTACCAAGGAGGGTTGATTTTCACTTGTTAAGGGCTTCCTATTTTCCAAAAGTATATTAATGTTTCTCCATGGTTTTTAAAAAAAAACCTTAGTTTGCCAGAAAGAAACCACCACCCATCAATTTATTATTAGCTAGCACAGTTAATAAGTTGATTATTAGTTACCCAGAAACTGTGTCTAGAGGATTTTTATTCATCACAGTGCTAAGCACTAGAAATAAAAATATAAATAGAAAGAGTCCTTTATCTCAGGGAACTTACATCCTAACGGGAGACAACAATACAGGAATGAAAACCAACAAGTGGTGAGGGAAATGATGGTACCTAGGAAAATAACACTGCCATAGGTTCCCAAAGTGATGGTACTAGGTGGTGCTAGTACCACCTAGTGCTAGGGGGTGCTAGAATGATGGGGATGGTGGTGGTGGTGATAGTAGCCTTGGATGCAATTGGGAGGCATTGAATAAAAATAAGGGGACAATAGAATCATAAAGAAAGAAGAGAATATAAGAAAATTTTAAAAAAGCATTTATACATGTTTCATCTGTTGTGTAACAGAATTAAAGTAATAGTGACAATTGTTTTCCAAGTAAACACACAAAATGCAAATCATAATGGATCATTGGTCAAGTTTGCTGACAGGTCTTAACAAATATAGGTTGGCAGGCAAGCATGTTACACACTGTCAGGAAGTCCAACATGCATTGGCAATGTCTTGTTTATAGAAAGATACTATATGGTTACATGATGCAATATTGCATCATTAAAATTTCAATGCAGGAAGCCCCCCTACAAATTGACAATAAATTATTACATTTAAGATGCCATGCATGATATATGTATATACTTAGGTACATATAAATATATATGTGACTACTATCTATCTATCTATATACATACATACATATATATATATATATGAATTTTTTTGAAATGAGGCAAATCTCAAAAAAAAAAATCATTAAAGGTTCAAAGAAAGTAGATTTCCAAGGGGTTGCTGAGTAATTTTTTTTAAAGGAGGGGTAGGCCAAATAACTTTGGGAACGTCTGCTGTAGAGGAAGTCCTCAGTGAAGGCTAGAGAGGAATAAGACCCAGTTAGTCTAGGTGCCTTCCCTAAATGGAAGTTTGGGAGAAGCCATTTACTCAGAGGAAGAGGCCATAGAGGGAGGGGTTTTCTTCCAACATGTGCATTCCAGGACCTCAATATGAAGAGTTGGGATAGGGTAGAGGAAATCAAGAGTATAGCAATTAATTTACCCCATGAAATGATTTCCTTATCAATCACTTGTGGGCTTCAGATTTGAAATACTTTTCTTTGGATTTTTTAAACGCAAATTTTCAGTAGGAAGTGATTTTTCCTCCAGTTCTTTATACAAACTATTATCCAAGCCAAGAATACTCCCCGCTTTCCCTTCACCTCTTAGACTATCTGACTTATATCAACTGATTCAGGTCAAATGATTGTAGTTTGTGCTCTCCACATGCATCCTTTTTATATTTACCTCAGCATATGTATTTGCATAAAATACGTATTTACTAACCTACATACATATTGTATTCCTGCAATGGGATATAATTTCCTTGAAGGCAAAGATTTTTTTTTTCATTTTTCCCTGTATCACTAGTTAACTGTATATTTTGCCTTCTGTAGGTGATTAATAAATGCTTGCTCAGTTGAATACCTTGACTTAATTTACTCTTCACTTTTTTCTCTCACATCCTTTGCAATCCTCTTGCCACAATTCAGTAACAGTAATTTTAAGGCCTTCAGTTTTGCTGCTGCCACAGTGTTAGCTGGGGTTGACGGACAGGGAGTATATGAAACAATTCCTGCAATCAAGTAGAATTGTGAGATCAAGCTGTGATATGAATGAAAGTCTGGGATATAGAGCTTTAGTTGGTCATATCTACACAGCCTCATTTTTAACCCTGTAAGTGAGGGGTTAGTATCTCTGGTCTGTTCTCCAGAAGCATAGTGAATAAAATAGACCAGACAACTTAGTTACGTTCAAGTTTCCTATGTCCATATTAGTGTGGTCTGTTATAAATATTTTAGGGGAGGTCTTTGGAGTGAAAAGTAGGGCAAAGTCTTCTTAGTGTTGTCTGAACCATAGTCCCATACTGAATCTGTCTCCTTACAATATGCTTATGACTTCCATAACTAATGTCTTCTCTCTAAATTAGGATATAAAGGTACCCAAGTGTGGATTATGATTATGTGTTTATAATATAAGAGGTATGCACACAACAGTTCATAAACTACAATATCAACCTCAAAGCCATCGAAGAACTTTGATCGTATTGCAGAATCATCTGAGCTGAGTCAGATGATCCAGAGATCCTGCAGCTATTCCTTTATGTCCAATTTTTTTTTTCAGAAATGAAAATTTGTGAACTTTTTACTCAATAAAAAGTAATGATGAACAGCTCAGCACATTTATTTTCAGCTGAGGTAGTATATTTATTCAGGTGCCAGATGTAGTATGTTAATGGATCACTGTATACTGGCATCTTGGGCAATTGTACTGTAAGTGTTACATAAATGGATTTGGCCTGAAAGGATAGTATTGATTTAATTTATCTCATTTGGTTATACTGTGATCCATACTTAAGATCTAGGTTTAAATCATCAGTCTTCTACAAGTGAAGTGACCCAAGGTGAGTGAGGCAACAAAAGGAATGAAAAAGAAATCTTTTCCCTCAGTAGGCAAATCAAAGAGATGCCATTTTGTCCATAGGGGACATTTCATTCCCCTCCTGAGGACAATGGGAAATAGCATCTTCTCAGGAAGGAGAAATGCAATCAGCACTCAGAGGGAGCATTTTCTTTTCCCTGTCAACATTAAAATGCTAGCCTCTTAATAGTAGGACAGAAGCTCTTTGCAAAGCCAGGAATGTGGCTGGGGAAATGCTCTACTCCATCGATCAATTTGGAAATCAGTAGAATGGGAGGAAAGGTGTTTCCTTTAAGTAGCATAAGAAACAGTCTTCTGAATATTTAGTACAAACTCTTTCAGTTCCCATATTTTCCAGGAAATTAATCATATGAATGAAAGAGAAGGTCAGGGGAGATTCAGAGAAGGGTGACAATTTTTATAGATACATTTTTTTGTGTGTAGAAGGAGTAAAATGGTTGTATGCTGGAATTAGTGTTGAATGATTAAAAATGATTAAAAATTTAAGCTGTTTAGTGGTTCATTAAACCATTGTGGGAACAACATATCATGTGGCTTTAATGCCAGAATTATTGTAGCCTGAATACTTGAAAATCATAAGGAAATGAAGAGTAGCTTGAATTTAAAAAACCCAACAACAATGTGTATCTGAAGGAACAACTCATTAAGATGTGTTCTGAATCACCTCTATGAAGTCAAAGCATATTCATATACTTTTAAATTAGAAATGAGGAAACTGAGGACTAGGAAACCCCATGGAATCAGCTGAAGTAACACAAAGATGCCATATTAATTCTCTGGTAATAAAAATTATTGGCTTAGCTGCTATTATTAGTTCTGGGTTCCTGCTGTTTCTCAAGTGGCAAAGATATCTATTAATTAAACAAAACAGCCAGAGCTCCCCATGAGCTCACAGACATAGAGTCCCTAATGATTCAATGCAAATGTCCTAGACCTGAAACATCTGTTTTGAAAATAATCTCTGAGGCCCTTTTCCAGCTCTAATTCTTATGATCCTAGGATGGATTCAGGATCTCTGAGTATAAGTGGTCTTATTCCACTAGAATCTACAATATATTCCATGAAAGCAGGAGCAATTGTGTCAATCTTATATCTTTGTTTCTATTTTAACACCTACAACAAAACACCTATACATATTCACTCATTCTTTCCTCGCTCCCTCCAATCTCTGAGGAAGAAATAACCATTTTTCTTATAAAAGTGAAACACTAATAAAGGTGTGTCTCTGATCCCATTTCATCTCATTTCCTAGAAAACCTTACCCTAGCAATTAATTTTGTCTTTTTCATTTTCAAGCTCTGTGTCTAGAAATTTATCCTAGTCTGCTCTATCCTTAAAAACAGCATCAGTGGACCTTGATAGCTCCTGAAGGTATTCTTTTTGTTTTTCCCTTTTAATCAAGCTCTTGGAGGGTAGAACTTTATTGACTCATTTATTGCCTCCATTTCCTTACTTCCAACTCACTTCTCTACTGTTTATAATTATTGTAATATCAGGCTTCCAATACAACATAAAAGTTTCCTCCCTTAAGTTACCAGTGATCTAGGTGGTTAAGTTTCAAGGCCTTTTCCCCAGTCTTCATCTTAATTGACTACCTTGTAAATTTTCATTCTTTCACCTTTTGTTCTTCATGGGTGTGAGCTCCAATTTTATCTCCCATGATATTGTTTTCTCCTCATATTTGTATATTTGTTTTCATCTTTTTAGTTGTTATCTTCCATTTCCAATACTGTATTTATAAATATCATCCTTTTCTTCTCCTTTGTCATACCTACAGCTCTTGTTGTTTCTACCCTGGGCCCCTTGATTGGTGAGGTCATCACAAGAAAACTTAGGTCTAGCCATGGCATATTCTATCCTGGCCATATTCTTATTATTCACTCTGATGGACACTCTCTGGACAACTGAACTTTATGTCGAGTTTTTGAACTGGCAAAGCCACTAGACTTTGTGCCTCATCCTATTGAGACGTCCTCCAGACTACTGGACTATCAAGCCTTATCATTTGTCCTGGCATCACACATATTCTCCCAACCTCCTTTTCAGGTCCAGAATCATAATCAAATAAATACTGTCATTGTTACAGAAAAAAGATGCATCAATGAATTCCTCTATGGCACTCACAATTTCTTTGACTTTCCAAACCTACTCATAAGTCATAGGCTATAATTCCATGTTTACTCATTCCTTACTATGAGCTCTATAAAGGCAAGAACAATCATACTTTTACATTTGTGTCCTGGAAACCTAGAATAGTATTTGTCACATGGTAACCACTTTAAAAATGCCCATCCATTCATATAATATCACTGACTTAATTATCTCCTATGTATTCAAATATCATTGCTTTTCAAATCTGTCCCAGATCTACGTATCCAGGACATCTCAGGTTGGCTGTTCTTTGGCATCTCAAACATGTATGTCCAAATTAAACCCACTGTCCTTCCTCTTAAGCAAATTCTTTTCAAACTTCCCTATTTTTATCAAGGATACTGTTATCCTTCCTGTCACTTAGCTTCATGATCTTGGAATTATCTTTGTATTTGTTTTCTCCCTCATATCTCACTTGATCAGTTGATACGTCTTTGTAATTCACAATCTCTGTTCCATATCCCATTTTTCACAATTTGCTAGGTTAAGATCCTAGTTCAGGCCCTTCTCACATAGACTACAAATTATACTTAATATAATTTGTATAGCACCTACTATGTGTAGACAGTGGTAGAGCTAGAATAGTTTTCTAAGTGGTCTCCCAGACCTCAACTTCTTACCTCTCCAAGTCATTCACCACAGAGCTACAAAAATATTCTCACAGTTATGGTTCAGGCTATGTTAGACCACCCTTGCTCAAAAGCCTTCAATTCTTCTTTTATTGCCTTTAGGTTAAAATATGAAATAAGCTTGTTATTTGCAATTCTCTGCAATCTTATTCCCACCTACCTTTCTAGCCTTTTTTTTCATATTACTCCTGTTCATACACCTTATGTTGCAGCCATACTGGACTATTTGTTTCACAAATTCAGAATTCTGTGTTCTATCTACTCTCTTGTATTCACATAGATGTTTCTGGTGTCATTAATATACTCTTTGTTTTCTGAATCTTTATCTTCTTCCAAGGCTCAGGATCAAATGCCACCTTCTATAAAAAAATTTCCTAAATCCCTCCACCTGTACCCCACTCCTTACCTCCCACCTCCAATGTTATTGTGTTCTCCCTCCTGATAATTAGCTTGTATTTACTTAGAAGCACATGTTTTCATCTATATAATTTTTCTTCCACACACATACCCTGATTTAAGCTCCTTGAAGGCAGACACTATTCTTTTTGTCTTTGCATTTTTAGCACCTAGAATAGTGTCTTGTACACAGTAGATTTTTTAAAAAAAAGTTTAGTGAATTGAACTGAAATTCTACTCCACCACGATCAGAAAATTAACTTTTTTTATTCCCAGGTACATCAAAAGATGTATATCAGTTTAATACCTTTTCCTGAAATCACTGCATCCCTGAATTTTCACAATTTGCTTAATATGTGTTACTTAGAAGCATTTTACACACACTATCATTCAAATATTGAGGAATTCAATTGCTAACCTGATAAGAGCATAATAGTCACCCTAATGAGTTTAACATTTACTGAAATTCAAAATTGGACAATCATTATTTTTTTTTGGAAGAATAGTTTACATGTGCAAAAGAGTTATATGGTTTTGAAAGCATTTTATCCTAAAATAATTATTCACAATAATTACCATTATTATAAAATAAGTCATTTACATAATGACTTATGGTTTTTAAAGAATTTTCCCATACTGTATTGCATTTGAAAAGTTCTTTCAATTATTTTGTAAAATGGAAGCTTGTAGATACCTAGAGTAGATTGCTATAAACTAAATGTAGGAAGAGGTTCACAGATTTACATCTGAATGGCATTGTAGAGGTAAATATTTCCAAAACGTTCATCTGACAAATGTATGAACTGAAACCTAGAGAGGTGGAGTTATTTGTCTAAGGCCACTTAGATAATTTCATGGTAGACACAAGATTTGAATTCAGTCTTTCTGAATCACAATGCAGTACTGTTCCTTCTGAATCTTGCTGAGATAGCCATTTGCTCAACAAATCATAAGATCAAAAGAAAAGAGTCAAGCAGACCAAGGAAAAGAAGAGAATGTTTCTGACAGGTGAATTGCAGCAGACCATAGATAGACCTTTAGTGTAGAACTTAAAGCTTTAGGAGATGATCCTTGAATCATCTTCATTTGTTGTATACATTTCTATTGACTAGTGAACACTTAAATATCTTTTTTTCTCCATTCATAGAGACCACAGTGGAGTTGAAAAGCAAAGTGGTGTCTTTTGAGTAAAGATTATGTAAATCACTTGAGAAATAGAGAAAAGAGGAAGGATGAGAGAGAGTGTCAAGATAAAAGCAAAAGGGGAGGGGAGAGTTATTCATGATGGAGTGAGAAGTAGCATTTTTGCTTTTAACTCCTCAACAACAACAACAAAAACTATATTCTAATCATGAAAACAGACCAAAAAATCACAGAGAATTCTTTTTCCAGGTCAGGATATCTAAAGAACATAGACAGAGAGGTCTGATGACAATGAAGTAAGGATAGGCCAGCAGTGAAGAGCATTTGAGTACCCAGGATCAGAAATCAAAGGGCTTGAAATCCAGGGTAGGAAACATCTGGGGAAAAGACATTCCTATGTGATGCCTCTATGAGCAACAAAAATAGGAATAAAATACCTCCTTAATATTAGAATTGGTTGAATTATTAAAAAAAAATTCAAAACCTCACTGAGAAAGGAACTCTTAAAAAATAAGCTAATGACTTGAGGAAACTTCAAGAAACAAACAAACAAACAAAATCCAAAGATTGAAAAGTAGTAGAAAATATGAACTATCACATGAGAAAAACAACTCATCTGGAAAATAAATTAAGGGGAGAGAATTAAATAATCATTGATCTACCTGAAATCCATTACAACAACTAAAGGGTCTAGAAATCATATTTTAAGAACTTATAAAGGAAAATTTCCAAAATATCTTAGAACTAGAGGGCAAAGTAGAAGATGAAAGAATCTGTTGGTCACATCTTGGGAGAAATATCACAAAGAAAATTCCAAATAATAGTATAACTAAAGTCCCGAGAATCTAGGTCAAGGAGAAAACATTGTAATAAGCTAGAAAAAAATCAAGTACCATGGAGCCACAGTCGTCATCATATAAGATTTAACAGCTATTACCATAAAAAGAATGGTGATTTTGGAATGTGAAATTGTGGAATGTAAAGTATCTAGGATTACAACCAAGAATATTCAGTAAAACTGAGTTTAATGCTACAGAGAAAAGATAAAGGATATTTAATAAAATACATAAGTTTCAAATGTTCTAGATGAATATACTAGAGCTAAAAAGAAAATCTGACATTCAAACACAAGATCTAAGAGAAGCATAGAAAGGTAAATATGAGTGAGAAATCATAAAGGACTAAACAAGATTAAACAGTTTGAATTTTTATATGGGAAGGTGATATATATATATATATAACATATATATATATTATATATATATAACATATATATATTATATATATATATATATATATATATATATATAAAACCTCTTAGGATGTTATTATCCACAGGGATCTTAGAGGCTCTAGGTGTGATTCTATTTTATTTAGATGATCTCAAAAGAAGAAAGGTGAAAAGGGAAGCTGCCAAAGAAGAGAGTGGAAGGGAGGAATTATTTCTCAAAATGGGGCACCCCAGATGGTAGTTTTGGGGGCAGAGCCAAGATGGCAGAGAGAAAGCAGGGACTCACCTGAGATCTCCCCCAAATTCCTTCAGGTACCTCTAAAAAGTGAATTTCAACAAATTTTACAGTAGCAGAATCCACCAGAGACAGTATGGCGGATTTCCAGGCCAGGAAAACCCAGAAGGGCTCAGGGAGTCTTTACTGGTGCAGAGTGTGCAGGCTGCACCAATAAAGACCAGACCATAGTGGAGCAGGAGTGGGCTCTGGTGGACTGAATCACCCCCAGCATTGGTGATTCCCAAACCTTCTCAGAGAGAAGCAGAGGGCCTACAAGCAGCCCCAGCAGTTTCTCCTGGGGTTATTGGCCAGTAGACTAAATGTTTAAAAGTCACCTACTTGAACTTCTGGGAGCCAAGATGGCAGAATAAACCATAATCCCCCACCCCTTGTTGACCTTGAAAACCCAGAGAATATTGCCCCAGGAAAAATCCTGGAAAAGTGGAAACAGTAGAAGGGATCGTTTAGCCCGGGAAGGTAGGGAGACCAATGCAAAAGGTCTCTCTTGCAAATTGGAAAAGCAAAAGACCATAGAATCTTACTATGGAGATGGGAAGATCAAAATTAGCAAAAAGATTACAGCAACTTATCATGAGAGTAATACACTTCGATCAAGTAGGATTTATCCCAGGAATGCAGGACTGATTGAATATTAGAAGTAACAGCATAATTGATCATATCAGCAAGAAAACTTAGAGAAACCATATGATTATGTCAACACATGCAGAAAAAACTTTTGACAAAATACAGCACCCATTTCTATTGAAAACTGGAGAGAATGGGAATAAATGGAGTCTTCCCTAAAATGATAAGTAGCATCTACCTAAAACCATCAGCAAGCATTATTTGTAATAGGGATAAGCTAGAGATTCCCAATAAGATCAGGAATGAAACAAGGATGTCCATTATCACCAATGTTATTCAATATGATGCTAGAAATGTTAGCTGTAGCAATAACAGAAGAAAAAGAAATTGAAGGAATTAGAATAGGCAAAGAAGAGACTAAGCTATCACTCTTTGCAGAAGATATGATGAAATATTTAGAGAATCCTAAAAAATCAGGTAAAAAAAATACTACTTGAAATAAATAACTTTAGCAAAGTTGCAGGATATAAAATAAACTCACATAAATCATCTACATTTCTATATGTTACTAACAAAGCCCAATAGCAAAAGATAGAGAGAGAAATTTCATTTAAAATTACTTTGGATATTATAAAATACTTGGGAGTCTACCTGCCAAAACAAACCCAGGGTCCAACACCTTTCACACAAATAAAGTGAGATCTAAATAATTGGAAAAACATCAGTTACTCATGGTTAGGTTGAGCTAATATAATATAAAATGATAATTCTACCTAAACTAATTTACTTATTCAGTGCCATACCAAACTACCAAAAATATTTTATAGTTAGAAAAAATAATAGAAAAATTCATCTAGAAGAACAAAAGGTCCAGAATATCATGGGAATTAATGAAAAGAAATGCTAGGGAAGATGGTCTAGCCATACCAGATCTCAAATTGTATTATAAAGTGGCTATCATCAAAACTACTTGGTACAGGCTAAACAATAGAAGGGTGGAATAGGTTAGGTACACAAGACACTGTAGTCAACAATTTTATCAATCTACCCAAAGATTCTGACTTCTGGGATAAAAACTCCCTATTTGAATAAACCTTCATAAATGAGGTCTGTAAGGAAAAACAAACAAACATACTCCAGGGAGAGATAGAATTCGAATAATCATTTATAGAATAATAATCCTAATATTCCATAAGCTGATTAAAAATAGGCAGAGAAGGAGTCCTACTAAAAATTCATTTTATTCTACATATATATTGTTTTATACCTATACCAGGGACAACCAAGTCAGGGAATGAAGAGTATATACTAATTTCCTTAGTAAATATTGATGCAAAAACTTGTATATTAGCAAATAGATTACAGCACTATATCAAAAAGCTCATGCATTATAATCAAGTTGAATTTGTAACAGGAAGGCACGATTGGTTCAATATTGAGGAAACTATCAGCAAAATTAATTACATCAATAAAAATAATGATAAAATCATATAATTATTTCAATAGATTTAGAAAAACATTGATAGACTATAACACCTTTTTCTGTTAATAGCACTAGAAAACATAGGAATGGAGTATTTCTTAAAATGATAAGTAGTATTTATCTAAAACCAAGAGCAAGCATTATCTGTAATGGGGAGAAACTAGGAACCTTTCCAATAAAATCCAGGATGAAATAAGGATGTTCACTAGTATCATTATTCACTACTGTATAAGAAATGTTAGCTATAGAAACAAGACAAGAAAAAAGAAACTGAAGGAATAATCATAGGCAATGAAGAAATAAAACTACATTTTTTTCCAGATGCTATTATGTCTTTTTTCCCAGAGAATGCTAGAGAGTTAACCTAAAAAAGAAATGAAACAATTAACAACTTCATGAAATTTGCAGGATATAAAATAATCCCATACAAGTCATCAGCATTCTATATATTACCAAAAAATGCAGCAGGAAGAGATAGAAAGATAATTTCCATTTAAAATAACTATAGACAGGATGAAATATTTGGTAGTTTATCTGCCAAGAAACGCAGAGGAATTATATGAACACAACTATAAAACTTCACACAAATAAAATCATATCTAAATAACTAGAGGAATATTAATTGCTCATGGGTAGGCCAAGCCAACATAATAGAAGAATAATACTACCTAAATTAATTTCTTAGTCACTGCATTACCAATGAAACTACGAAATAATTAATTTATGGAGTTAGAAAAAAAAATAAAATTCACTTGGAGGAACAAAAAGTTGAGACTATCAGAGAAATTCATTTTTTTAAAACGGTAGGGAGGGGTCCTCGCAATACTAGATCTCAAAATATACTACAAATGCTGTAGGAGATGTGGGAAAATAAGTACACCAATACACTATGGGTGAAGCTATGAACTAGTCCAGTAATTCTGGAAAGTATTTTAGAATTATGCCTCCAAAGCTATTCAACTTTGCATACCCTTTGACCCAGCAATATGATTACTAGACCTATACATCACATAGACAAAAGAAAGATGAAAAAGATCCCCATATACAAAAATATTGAGGGCAGTTCTTTTTGTCTTGGAAAAGAATTGAGGGAATAATCATCAACTGAGGAATGACTGAACAAGTTATGACATATGAATGTGATGGAACGCTAGTTTGCTTCTTGAAATGATGAAAGCAGTATGGAGTCGAGATGGTGGAGTAGAAACAGCACGTCCAAGCCACTCTCCCCCCAGATCACCTCCAAACTATGTAAAAGGGGACTCTGAACAACTTCTGGAGCCCCAGCACCCACAGAACAACACAGAGAAGCTAACCTCCCACTGAGGACAGCCCAACAGCCCTGCAGGAAGGACCAGTGCAGAGCTCTGGGAGCCAGCAGCGCAGCGCACAGCACAGGGAGAGCCGAGCCCAGGTCCCCATGAGTGGTTTTAGCCCCAGGGCGGTTGGACCAGCAGCCAGCTGGAGCGACCGCAGAACACCAGCAGCCGTGGCGATTCCAGAATTATCAACATAGATATGCCTAGGACAAAGTGAGAGTTTAGTGTCCTATGGACTTTGGCACCAGTATTTGGGGAACGAGTTGGCTTCCTCCCCTGGAGGCTAGAAGCCACTGAGGAGACATGCCATTTTGTAGTTTTCAGAGGCAGCTCCAGCTCCTGGCCTGTGAACTGTAGGAAGATCCAGCGATCAGTCTTGGGGGGTAATCACTCTTGCTTTAACCTCCCTGGATCTGGATTGTGATCTGGGGTGGAGGTCGTGGGTGGGTTTCCAGCTTGCCAGAAACGGAAGTTGCCCCCCTACACATTCGGGACGAAAATTCCCCTATCTGGTCGCAAAGACATACTGTGGCAACAAGCCCAAAAGTCAAGTAATCAAGTGGCAACATGCCAAGGCAAAGGAAACAAATTAAACAGAAAAATGCAACATTAGACTCCTACTTTGGGGGCAAAGAGGATCGAAGCATGGAACAAGAAGAGGACTGTGAGGTCAGAAATCCTGCTCCAAAAGCCCCAAAGGAAAATATGAGTGGATTACAGGCCATAGAGGACCTTAAGAAGGACTTTAAAAATCAAATAAGAGAAGTGGAGGAAAAATTGGAAAGAGAAATGAGAAGGATGCAGGAAAAGTATGAAATGAAGGTCAACAGCCTGACTGAGGAAAACAACACCTTAAAAAATAGACTGACTCAAATGACAAAGGAGGCCCAAAAGGGCAACGAGGAGAAGAATGCCTGAAAATGTCGAATTTGCCAGATGGAAAAAGAATCTCAAAAGTTCACTGAGGAGATTCATTCCTTCAGAGTTAGACTGGAGCAAATGGAAGCTAATGACTTTATGAGAAATCAAGATGCTGTTAAGCAGATCCAAACAAATGAAAGAGTAGAAGGCAATGTGAAATATCTCATGGGAAAAAACCACTGACCTGGAAAATAGATCCAGGAGAGACAATTTAAAAATTATTGGACTACCTGAAAGCCATGATCAAAGAAATAACCTAGAAATCACCCTTCAAGAAATTCTCAAGGAAAATTGCCCTGAGGTTTTAGATCCAGAGGGCAAAATAGAGGTTGAAAGAATCCACCGATCACCTCCTGAAAAAGATCCCAAAAAGAAAACTCCCAGGAATATTATAGCCAGGTTCCAGAATCCCCAGATCAAGGAGACAATACTACAAGCAGCCAGGAAGAAACAATTTCAATATTGTGGAAACACAATCAGAATAGCCCAGGACCTGGCAGCTTCTACACTGAGGGATCGAAGGGCATGGAATATGATATTCCAGAGGGCAAAAGCACTGAGAATGAACCCAAGGGTCACCTACCCAGCAAAACTGAGTATTTTGTTTCAGAGGAAAATATGGTCATTCAGTGGAATAGAGGACTTTCAAGCATTCTTGAGGAAAAAAACAGAATTGAATAGAAAATTTGACACCCAGACACAAAAAGGAAGAGATGCCTGAGAAGGTAATCAGGGAAAAGAAATCAAAAGGAACTTATCAAAGTTGAATTATTTACATTCCTATATGGAAAAACAATAACGGTGAGTGATGATATCTTTCTCACTATGAAAATAATGGAAGAAGGGTGTGTGGTCATATGAATACATATGTGAATGTGTGTGTATATGGATAGAAGGCATAGGTTGAATTTGTTGGGAAGGGAGAATACTCAAGGGATGAAATTATGAGGTGAGAGAGGAAAGTGGCAAGAGGAGATGGGGAGAGACAGGGTAGGGTAAACTATCTCATGTAGAAGAAGCAAGGGGAAGTGGCTGCAAGGGAGGGAAGAATAGGAAGGCAAAAAGGCAAAACCACATTCTCATTGAATTTGGTTCAGGGAGAGAATGACATACATACTAAATGGGATATCTCAACCTGCAGCAGAATAGGGGGAAGGGGGATGAGAGGAGGGATGATGGATGGGAGGGCATCCTTGGGGGAGGGGAGGTTGGAAGTACCCACTATAGAAGAGGGACAGGATCATGTCGGGAATGGACCAGGTGGGGGGTGGGATGAGTGGGAGGGAATTATAAGCAGCCTTGTACAATATATCTACTATGATAATGTTTTGCATAGCTAGACATGTACAACATTTACTGAATTACTTATCTCCCCAGAGGGAATGGGTGACAAGGGAGGAAGGAAATGGATCTGAAATTCGAGGTCTTAAGATTAAATGTTTCAAATATATATAAATACTATTATTAATACTCTTTTGCTTATAATTGGGAGATAAGATGTGCAGGCATTGGGACACAAAGATTCACCTTCCTCTAATGGAAAAGTCGAAGGGGTATGGGAGAAGGTATGGGAGAGAGCAGATTGGAGGAAGCGATATCTTGTGGGACTGCTATTCTGGGAGGTTGGGTAGGGGAATAACGGGGGGAAAATGATTGTAACTCAAAATCTGGTGGAAATGAATGATGTAAAACAGAAGTTAATAAAGCATTTGTTTAAAAAAATTAAAAAAAAAAGAAATTATGAAAGCAATGGTTTCAGAAAAACCTGGGAAAACATGTGAACTAATGGATAGATTAGTATGAGCAAAGTGTACTATTGGTATAGCATAGTATGAGCGGAACCAGGGGAGTAATTTATAGAGGATCAGCGATATTATTCATGTATATGTATAGCCTATATTAGATTGCATGCAATCTTGGTGTGGGAGCAAAGGAGGGAGGGGGAGAATATTTGGAACTCAAAATCTTATGGAGGTGAATGTAGAAAATTAAAACTAAATTAATTAATTAGCATTTTTAAAAATTGAGTTCCAAATTCTCCCCCTCACCCCTGAGAAGGCAAGCAATAAGATATTAATTATACATATTAACATGCAAAATATGAAGTCTGGGCTTCTTAATGATGACCTTTCTATAATTACTGGTAACAGTTACCTGTTCTTCTCTTGCTATGACAAATCTCTCAGTTTTTGTAAATGAACTTGAATGACAGCTATTTGTTCCATCGTTCTTTGTTGATATAGTGTTATCTGAGTTCATGTAGATGTCATTCATGGTGGGCTTTTTGGTTATACTCTTAAATATTGATCATTTAATAGTCTCCGTTTGGAAGTACAGTGATATCAATTACAATAGGAACAAGATCAGAAACATATACCAATTGTCTGCCTTTATTATTGCTTTAGAAAATTACATACCTTTATTCATAAAGTATTTCTTTAAGTTTTTAGCCTGTTTATCATGTGCTCCAAGAACATCTATCATCTTTCTCCTTTCCACTATTAACAATAATGATGATAGTAATAATAGCATTTTATGAGTTTTCAAGGTAACTTCACATATGTTATTTCATTTGGTTTTCCCAACAACCTTATGAAGTAGGTGCTAGTATTATCTCCATTTATAAAATGGTGAAACTGAGACTGAGGGAGATTATATAACTCACTCACGATCATACACTAGTATTAAGTTTTGATCTAAGTCTTCCTGACTCCTCTAAGTCCAATATTCTAACTACTAAGCTACCAACTTGCCTGAAATAAGCCAAGTATCAATATTTCTATACCTGCCTTGGGGTAATGTATTATACTATAGTTTTGCAAGGTTTTTTAGTATATTGTCTAAACCCATTATTTATTTTACTCTTCCAAAAGTGAATGGTAAGACTGTTATTACATGGATATAAATTGTTCTGATATGCTCTTCTTGTTAAGAACTGACTTTAGAATGCCATTTAGACTCTCTCTTTCCCTCTCCATTTTTTTCTCTATCTCCCTCTCTCTCTCTCTCTCTCTCTCTCTCTCTCTCTCTCTCTCTCTCTCTCTCTCTCTCATCTCTGTCTGTCTCTCTTTACATATATATATATCATATGCATTTTAAACTCTACTTTATCGTTGACAGTTTTAGGATTGATATATCTTGCCTGGAGAAAAGCAAGCTGTATAAGTACCTCTATCCATTGGTTCAATTTAACTTCCAGATTCAAGCTCAGATATTTCAGTCTTGGCTATAATTAATGGCTTCCAATGACATTTTAATATCACTGGATAAAATTTCTGTCAGGAGTGGAAGCCCCAGAAACAGGGGAGGCTGAGACTGGTAGATATCTTGAGTTTGGGAGCACAGAGACAAAGCGGGCTAAGTCAATTAGGTATCTGCCCTCAGTGTGGTGAACCCCAATAGTTCCAGCAACCAGACTGTCTAAGGAAGGTTGAACCCACCCAGGTTAGAAGCAGATCTTGTCATAGCCCCTGAGCTACTTTATAGCAGGATCTAGTTCATGAATGCACTTCCACCCTGGGCAGAATAAGGAGACTCAGTTTTAAAGGAAAAAATTCACAAGATGACAAAGATTCTGAATAGGACTAATGTAGCACACTAACCTGGGTCCTAAACCAATTAGTTATATCACTAGGAGCCACTTCGCCAGGGACTCAGGTACCCTTCCAGGCAGGTAGTGTCAGGACAAAGTCCCTGCTATACTTCACATTCTCTTGTATGACCCCATGTGGCTGTATTCCCCTAATCCCCATCCCCATCAGGGTATGAATGGTTAGTTGGATTTTGAGGTACAGTGTTATTATTACTGTTACCATATTGTCATTATTGTTGTTAAGTTACAGCAGGGAGTAGTGATTTCTGTCTCCCTTGTTACCATTGAGTCCCTGCTATTCTTCATTTGCAGGGCTATGAAAGAAGGTGTTCAGGTATTCCTAGGGGCATTGATTTGTTGCTGTTTCCTAGTCACAGAGACAAAGGCTGCTCCACACGAAGCCGTGTCACTTGCATCAAACCTTTAAAGGTTACTGGATTTGCAGGAGTTCTGAGGATCTACTAATAGGGCCAGCCATTTTCAAGCCTTCAAACATATAATGACAAGCAAATTGCTGGAACAGCAGGGTGGCTGGGGCATTATGATTGTAATCAATGCTTGAACTCTACCAAAATATTAGATGCAGTACAATAGATAGACAAGTAAAGCAAGGTGCAGTTGAAATTTTTGAGGAACGGGCTCTTTAGTGTCCCCGTACTCTCCCTGATGAAGAATGAAATTGTATTCTTGTACATGCATGCACATGTATGCATATAATGCAAAACCAAAATCCGGAGTGTGTGTGTGTGAGCATGCGTGTGTATGCACACATACACGCGCACACACACTTGCTGCTTGACTGGGTAGCAAAGAGTTATCCGAACAAAGGGTTGGTGCCCACAGCAAGCAGGGGAAATTTCCCTTTTCAACATTTTAGTGCCAAGCCAGATAATTTACTTCTCACCTGGGAACAATTTTCTTCTTGCAGCCATAATATAAGTACTACCACAGATGTGAAGCTCAAAGTCAAAGTCAAAATAAAGAGTGCTGAGTCACTTGACTGGAAATAACTTTTCAGTCTTTCAGTCTCTGCCCTTGGAAGTTTCATGGAAGGATCTCTCTCTCTCTCTCTCTCTCTCTCTCTCTCTCTCTCTCTCTCTCTCTCTCTCTCTCCTCTGTCTCTGTCTCTCCTCTCTTTCTCTCTCTGTCTCTGTCTCTGTCTCTCTCTCCTCTGTCTCTATCTGTCTCTCTCTGTCTCCCTCTCTTTCTGAAGCATGAATAAAGAGAAAGAAAGAATTAGAAGACTGACAGGGAGAGATAATTGTTGTATATGTGTTTGAGAGAGATTGTGGGGATAAAAGACAGAAACTGTTGTATGTAGAGGGAGTGTGTGTATGTGTTTCTATGTGTGTAAGAGAAACTGTGTGTATGTGCACATATATGTGTATGTAAAGGTGAGAAGAGGTTATTTATATGCATAGGAGTCACAGACTGGTATGTTTGTGAGATAGACAGAAACACTGAGAGAAAGAAGAAAGACAGACAGAAGGAGAGGCCATGTGCATGAATGTGTGTGTGAGAGAAATTATGTCTGAGAGGCAGAAAGTGAGAATTTGCCAGACACTATTATGTACACATGGGTAGTTGGATGGTTGTGCACATCTGTTTCTTAGTGTGTATGTGGAATATAAAAGGAAGTCCCCTACATTACTATACAGTTCTGGACTCTTTAGGTGTCCCAGTAGATATATTTTCACTCCTCCCCCTCCTCCTAGCCAAGTAGAAGCAGCTGCATATTGATCTATAAATTATTCATTTCAAGTAAGAGTATTTAATAGTTAGTTAACTTGCTTCATTTTCCTTCTTTTTCTTCTGATATCTGCTATTCTGAGGCAGTTAGACCCCCATAGTGCAGCGTTTCTGACTTTCCTTTCTTTTCCCTCTCTCCAGAAGCCATTTCTATCACTACTATTATTATGAATATCTCCTCCCTCAAGCCTCTCCACCATCATTCTAATGGGCATTCTTTCTCACTTGTACATCTGATGTTCAATGTTGCCCACAGAGTCCTGGGAGTGCTGATTGATGAGTTAGTATCCTAGCTAAAATGACCAGTCCAGCAATAGGGGTTGGTTGGGAGAGATAACTGTGGCCCCTCTATTAAGCTAGATGAAAGTAACTAAATTTACAACCTTCCCTACCCCCATCCACAGGCAATGGAATATAATAAGACTATCCAATCTTTGTGTGGGCAGATAAGAGACGGATTGGTGTGGGGTGAGAGACTTCCCTTGACTTTCATACTTGTTGAATGATGTCTGGGAGCTTAATTATTATAGAAAATAAAGTATTGCGATTGAAAGTATGTGGAATAGGCTGCATGGAGTCTGATGTAAGGGGTAAAAGATAGGGAGGACTGAAATTACAGGATTAGAGATTAATTTCCTTTGGAATTAATGACTTTTATGTCTCTAAGAGTGCCTAATTTAAAGGCAAACACTCCTGGGAGGCAACATCTTATGTAGTTATTAGCTAATAATTTAATACAGACTAGTTGAAGACTTTCTGTGAAAAGGAAGTAATGGAAGACTGTCTAAGAATAGATGTCTAAGGGGCTGAGTGCTCCAGAATGCAAGTATCTCAAGGAACTGAACTTATTTTTTTTTTTTAAGCAATCGGGGTTAAGTAACTTGCTCAAGGTTACATGGCTAGTCGTTGTTTATGCGTGGGTGCTCATTTTCTGAGGCCGGATCTGATCTCGGGTCATCCCAACTCCGAGGCCGGAGCTCTTACTCACTGCACCACCTAGCCACCCCTTTAGGGCAATTGGGGTTAAGTAACTTGCCCAAGGTTACACGGCTAGGTTTTTGTTTGTGTGGATTAAGTGTGGGAGGCCGGCTCCGAACTCAGGTCCTTTTGACTCCAGGGCCGGCGCTCTATTCACTGCGCCACCTAGCCGCCCCTTGAACTTATTTTTTACATGGAGATGACAGATATTGGGGGTAAGAAGCGGGCATAAGGGAGCTTAGCTTCTGAGGGGTAACTAGGTCTAACACACAGAAGTTATAATGAGTCAGAGTTCAGCTTAATATAAGGGAAATCCTTCTAACAAAGATGTGCAAAAAAGGGAATGTATTGTGAGGCAATGATTTCCCCACCACTGGGTGACCACTCACCAATTAAAGATATTAATATATAGAAGATTCATAGACCCAATACATAGGATCAGATGACCTCAAAGATATCTTCCAACTGAGAATCTATGATTCTCTAACAAAGTTGATTGGCAGAGCATTTAAGTAAAAATCACTAGTGCTTTTCCAGGTTTAACTATGTAATATTCTCTTTCTCTCTTTCCTCTCTTTCCTCTCTCTCTCTCTCTCTCTCTCTCTCTCTCTCTCTCTCTCTCTCTCTCTCTCTCTCTCTCTCTCTCTCCCCTCCACATATACACACCCACACACACTATCTACTTTATATAACTACAGATATATAATGTGGTTCCATTATAACTTTGAACAAACTGATGAATCCTATACTATTAGAGATGAAAAGAAGTATAGAAATCATTTAGCTCTATCTCTTCATTTTACAGAAGTGGAAAAGGCAGAATCAGAATAGTTATGTGACTCAACCAATAACACAGCAAATTAATTATAGAACTGGGATTAAAACTCACATCTGATTCTCAGTATAGTATAAAATAGAATCATCAAATAGAATATATCACATGCAGTAAATAGCATGTGACATCTGGAAGGGACCTTAGAGATCATCTAAGCCAAATAAAGACACGTAGCCAAATATACATTTAAAGATCCCAGCATAATTGGAGCAACCAGCATTTCTAGGTCTCTCTCAGTTATAACAAACTGGGAAAAACAAAACAAAACAAAACATGCTGAGGTACAGTAGACACATAACCTGGGACAGATCTTATCTTCAAAGGCAAAGGCCTGAAGACCTCTAGTCATCTGTAATTACTAGAATGGAACCAAGTTTTCCAGTGGAGATTAGACTGAGCAAGACTCAGTTGATTTGGCAGTTGCCATGGTATTTCTGACTGCTGGTGAAATTGGACCAGAAGTCAAATAGACCCAAACTCTTGTGTTTCTCCCATGTTTTCTCTGATTACTTGCCCAACTGATAACGGTGAGTTGCCTATCTACATTATATTATTTTATTCTTTATCCCCCTCTATCAGCTGTCGGGAGGCATAGAAGGAAGGGAGTTATTTGGTTAAAGTAGTTTCCTTACAGTATTACTAAGATACAATTCAATTTATAGTTTTTGTTTTGTTTTGTTATTGTCTTATTAAGTGTTAGAAAATTGTGTGGCCCTTTGTAAAGTCTTAATTAAAGTCTATACATTAAAATGGTCAGTCAAGTTTTCTCAGTTGCAGGGTAAGTATTCAGAAGCATATATGACAGATCTTCTGCTTTGGAAATCTTTGAGTATATTTTTGTTGGGTCTATTAGTATATAGAAATTTGGTCTTGGAGTCAGAGAAAGTTGATTTAAAATCCTTCTGCCACATGATAATTGTGTGATGCTGGAAAAGTCATTTAGCTCTCAATGCTCCTGACAATTTTCTAAGACTGCAGGTGGTAGAAAAGGTACCCAGGTATCCATCTGCTTTGGTAGAGGAATTTCCTCACTGGAACTTCCTTACAATATCAAAATAATAGATCCAATACCCCAAATTCTATCTCATACTTTTAGATCTATACTATTCCAAGGGGCCAGTTCCATGGTACCGTGAAAATATGAATTTTGGACAATTAGAGTAAGATTAGCTAAAGAGCTTAAGTTCAGACAGGTGCCCTCTTGTTATCAATGGGGATATTCATCTACTGGAAAACCTGAATTTACACACTAGATATTACTTGACAAAAATACTTGGCCAGTGGTCTCAGTGTAGTAGTGCATGGTAGTAGAAAATTTACACTCCCTACCTGGTTAATCAATTAATTAATTGACAAACTACCTTTCTGTAGGTGACACCAAGCTGTACAATAAGCCACATATTGATTCTTACTGCCTCTGCAACATCAGTGAATGTATACCTCGCCCATACCATCTGTCAAACTTCAGAGGCATCTAATGGTACTGTAATTTGAAAGCTTGGAGGGACCTTAGAGATTATCTAGCTACTCCAATGGCTGTGTGATAGGAACTGTATTTATTTTATATTGATTGAGATGGTTTCCCATTAGGAAGGCAAGGAGGTTGTCCTTGGAATTTGTTTGGTATAAAAAACTTAGGGGATTAAAAAACCCAGCCTACATAGAGTTGATTCACTAGAGGCTTATCAGAATTTCTCCTGCCTTGAAATTTATAGTCCCACCTTTCTGACCTAGTGTTGATATTGTGATGAATGTGGAGGCAAAGGAGGTCATTTTTTCAACTAAGAATTGTATCCTCTGTAAACTTGTTCTAAGTACAACATTTTAAAAAGTGTACCTTAAGGTTCACAAATGTTACATTGCGTTTCATTACAAAATCTGAATCATTGCATTGACCTAAGATCACCCTGGTCCAGAACAATCCTCATTTGCAGGGGAAAAAACAGAAGCCCAGAAAAAAGAAATGTATTTTTCTATCTCCACAGTGAGTTAGTGACAGTCAGGACTAGACTTAAGGACTCTTTGAACCCAGTCTAGCACAATAGAACATGTAGTATAGACATAACATGTCAGAGATGAAAAGAGATTATAGAAACCCTCTTGTAAAGCCTTCTCATTATTTAGATGAAGAAACTGAGGTATGGAGGTATGACTTAGGTCACAAAGTGAACTAATGGAAGAGCCAAGACTAATACCAAGGTCCTGGCTTTTTGTCCAATGTGTTCCTTTTGTGTTACATGCTCCTCCCCCCCACCCCGGTCATATGCCTTCCAGAAAAGGCTTACTATTAAAATGGTAAAGAAACATTTTAATGCACAGTACACCAAATGTGCCCACTTGAAGATTTTCCCTTCAGAGTTTTGAAGAAGATGCCTTTTTGGTGATTTTTCCTTGGCAATATTCTAAAGAAACTAGAAATATGCTTATGCCCATATTCCTTCAAGGCTCCACTGTGGTCTCTCCGAAGACTTCACATGGTTTTAATTAGATATTCTATGTTGGTAAACAGCTGCCTTCATCCCACTCTCTTCCCTTGGGTTGGGAGCTTGACAGTGGGTGAAATGACTCCAGTTGGTATCTCAAGCTCTCTAAACTAATTTTAGTCACTTCTGCCCAGTGTAATCAGAAGCCTACAGCTATGGGGCATAAGAATTCTGCGTGGAAGATGTTTTGCTTGACTAACACACATACATACATATATATGTATACATATGTATGTATATGAAAATTCTTGATTTTAGATTAGTTTTTTTAAATAGCATTTAAAATTTTAGTAACATAAAAAGTATAGCTATCTTTTGATTATGTACCATCTATATTTCACAGAACATTACACAAAGAGTCATTTCTTATAATAAAGAAGTAAAAAGGGGGGGAGACAGTAAAACTAATGAACATATTTTGAGAATACCTGACATATTCTGTATTGTTCCATATCCATAGTCTTCTACCAGTGCAAGGAAAAGAGAGCAGTGCCTTATCTTAATTCTTTGGGACCACACTTGATCACTGTAATCTCAAAAAATTTAAGGTTTAATTGTGTTATTTTCATTTTTTCCCACTCAAATCATTGTTATTGTATATATGGTTTTCCTTGTTCTGCTTACTTCACTTTTTATCAGTTCAGGTCTTTCCATAATTTTCATTATTTGTTATACATATTGTTTCTTTTGGGACCATCATATTCTTTTCATGTACTCTTATTTGTTAATCCATTCTCCAAATGGGTATTTATTTGTTTTCTAATTCTTTCTTACTGCACAAAATGCTGCTAAAATATATTGGTATACAGAGAACCTTTAAATATATCTGGGGCAAGGAGTATATACATTTTAGTCACTTTCTTTGTATAATTTCAAAATCACAAAATCTGGGGCGGCTAGGTGGCGCAGTGAGTAGAGCGTCGGCCCAGGAGTAAGAAGGACCTGAGTTCAGATCCGGCCTCAGACACTTAATGCACACACAAACAAAAACCTAGCTGTGTGAACTTGGGCAAGTTACTTAATCCCAATTGCCCTCCAGAAAGCAAAAAAAAAAATCACAAAATCAATTATTAACATGATTTTCCTATTTCTTAAAACCTATAGAAGTTCAGGTTTGAGGTATTGTCTATGTACAAAACCTTCAAAATGCATACAGATCTGTCCTTGGCTCTCTGTGGTATCTCTTTGTCCCCATGAAACCTGGATATTGCCAAATTTCCACACCTTTAGAATATGAGATAATTGCTTTTAAGACTTAGTATACTCATTATTATTACAATCCAAGGGAGAAACTCCTAAAATTTACTGAGCAGAGTGTTTTTACCAAGTTAAATCAAATAGGATTTTAGAATGTCTAAATTATGTGAACATTATTCCATGGAGAGTCATTAACATGAAACAGGTACAAAGCCCATTATTTTTAGATGCCCAACTGGTTATAAGTCTTAATTAGGTTTTTAAAAGTCTCTTTAGTGTTTGTCTCTAACATGTGCACTGATTATGAGTGTCATTTCAAAACTTTAGAATGCCAGAAATGAAAGTGACTTAGGAGATTACTTTACAGATGAGACAACTGAGGCCCAACTAGGAGGATTGACTTGACCCAGGTCACCGAGGTAGTTAGCTAATGGGAGAACTAGAAGCAGAAGCCAATTCTTTTTCCACTGTTCCACAGTGAATGCATAAACAATTCTCCAAAAATAATGATTTAATGAATAAACTAAGTCCAAGAGGCTGAGATTCATGAATAACTTGAAGCTTTCTTTATGGAGGAAAATTGGCTCTTTTTCTTTACTAAGAGAATATGATCTGTGCAAAAAGTCAACAATTATCTTTTCCTTATCAAAGGTCTAAGTCAAGTTTGCCTCCCCACCCTTTACAATTGAATTCACCTTTCTCAACTTCATTTTTAATTTGCTAGAACAATAAAGCTGCTGGAAGCTCTGTTTTAACAAGTCTTTGCCATCTGCTTGAATAGCAATGAGCCAGCAATATCATCTTACCTTTCCGACAACTCCTGCAGCTTAGTTTAGGCTATTTAGAAGTTGGTGCCTTGATGAAATAAATATCTGGTTTCTCATGAGCTGTCCACAGAGATGCCTTCTATCATCTGTAATTTACCTGACAGTGGTGCTAGGGGTGATTTATCACTGTACCAGTACATCTATGAAGTCTTTATGACAGGATGGTGGCATATTACAGAAGCAGTCAGCAAAGTGACATTTGAATGAAGGGTTGAGGAGTAGGTTTCACCAATATTTCACTATCTTAGGAAATGAAGACAAAAAGCATCTCCCCCACCACCCCTGATCCTTCTTGATTTTACAGAGTTTGCATGTGCCCAGGCCTTAACCACCATTGTTTCCCTCCCTGGCCAAGAATTGGAGGGTACTTACCTTTCTACTCAGAGAATCCTGTGATGCCAGAGCCAGAAAGGACCTTAGAAATTACTGAAACTAATCTTTATAGAAAAGGAAACTGACATCCAAGATCAAAGAGAAAGCAAGTGTCTTAATAGAAGAATCTTTATTGGATAAACAATAATAATAGTAATAAGGATGATGATGGTGATGATATTTATATAGTACTTAATATGTGCCAGGCACAGTGTTGAGTGGTTTATAATTACCCATGTTTGATATAAAAATTAAAAAAAAACAACAAATCAGGAAAGAAAGGAAAGTGAGGCCTTTCAGAACCATGCCTTTGGAAGATTCAAATTAATTGCTTTTTTAAGAAAGCATATTAGTTGGGATAAAAATGATTATATATTATTGAGAGTCTTTGCTCTGAAAAACTGTTGAGGTAAGAAGAATATTAATTGTGGCCCAGTGGTTCAGGAAGATAAAGGAAAATAGAGTGGTATAGGGTTATGGTGGAAAGATAGGTTGACAACACTGCAGGGGCAGAGAAAAGAGAGAAAACATGACATGTTGCTACTAGGTAACCAACTAGAGAATAAGAAGAAGAGATGATGCCCATAAAATCTTACGTGTCAGCTTTGATCTCATCCAACTCCATGAACCCTTCCACATCAAGGCAGCCCTCTTGCTAATGTAAATGTAAATGAGATTGAAGAATTGGTAACACAAATTGAGCTGCATCTGAATTAACCCCCCTTCCTGTGCATAGCATATCCTTCTCAAGCCTGTTGGCCCATTAACTGAGCGTATAAATGAAGTTTCACACTCTCAGAATCTGCTTTAAATGCAGTGCACAGATGCTCATCAAGTCCTTCCCACGTGCCCATACGTGTAAAATACTCCTGGCATTTTGGATCATCATCTCCCTCTAGCTTTCCTGCCAGCAAGAGAATGATCCTAAGTGAGATGCCGTGGATCAATGACTTGGTAAACCAGCTATGGAAACAGGGCGTTACAGCTCATCAGACCTCTGCAAATCTTCCACTTTAGAGACATAAAAAGCAGAAAGATGTGTCAGAATTAGGGCCTAGACAGTCTTGGAAAGTGTGGGAAAGCTCAGCTAAAGCATTATTTTCTGATTATGATTATGAACCATAGGCTGCTTACAAATCCAATCTTCAGATAAGAATTCTGAATCTTTTTGGAGGAGGATGTGTGTGTGTGTGTGTGTGTGTGTGTGTGTGTGTGTGTGTGTGTGTGTGTCTATGAATTGGAATGACATACTGCAGACAGGAAGGGGTAGGGCTTTAGAGTCCTCTCTTAATGGATTTGGTCATTTAACATGGGAAAACATTCCTGCCTCTCTCAATTATGTTTTAGTGGTTTTTGATATGCCAAGATGCACCATGGTGTTTTATAGTGGATAGAGATTCAGCCCTGAAGCCAGAGAGACCTAGCTTCAATTTCTGCCTTTGACACATCTAGCTGTTTGACCCTAAGTAAAATCCTTTAAACTCTCCGTGTTCTAGGCAACTCTCTGTAACTATAATGACTCTTGCTTCAAAGGTGCTAACCTGCATTGTTATAGTTTCCTCACAGGAAGTTCCTTATACCAAATAAATCAGAGGTCTGGTCCTTATCTCTTTCTCTTGAAATGTTTATGGTCTTACCATTTTCCAAGTGGACTATGAAGTTTAATTAGCATTGCTAAGGGATTTTGATCTTTGGATATGAAAGGTACTGAGAAAAATGTACTCATTTCTTATGAGTTACTGAAGAACTTAACAGCCATTAGGAAATAAAGTTTATTATCTTATTATAGATGTCAAGCAAAGAGTTTCAAGAAGAAAATGTCCAGACATAATATAAGTAGCTGTGATAGAGAGGAAAAGCACTACCTCCTATACAAGGCTATTCTGTTTCCCACATTTGCTAGTGCCCTCCATCCAAAAAATTACTTTATATTTACTTTGCATATGTTTTATGATTACTTTTCCATGTTCATGTTTTCTTTCCTCCCATATTATAACAGAAGCTCGTTGAGGGAAAGGACCACTCTGATTTTGTTATCACCTTGTGCAGTGTTTGGTACAGAGAGACATTTATAATGTGTTTTGAATAAATCAATAGAAATCTGGGGAAGTAAATTGGTATGTGGTATGTATCATCTAGACAATGATAACTGGGACTCTATACTATGAAAACATGTATACCTTTGCTTTCTGGCATGGTTACTGTGAGGATATCAACATGCTTTTCAGTGTGCTATTCACTTATTGTTATCAAAGAAAGCTTGGTGTCATCTAGCCATTTATAATGTCAAGAACAAAGAGTTTGTTCTACATGACAAGTTTGCATGATATGTCCATGGGGGAACTACACACACACACACACACACACACACACACACACACAATAACATGAGTCTCTCCATCCATGGAAGAACTGGGATACAATTCTGACTTTTTGCCTAGTGATATGGTCCTGAAAAGAAACACACCTGCCTACTGGGAGAGGTTGAATGGACAAGAAAAAAGACTTGGTGAAGAAAAGGGAAAGAAGGAAATTTGAATATTGATTGCTTGAAGAAGGAGGAGGTCTCTCTATGATAATATGCTGCTGCAATTTGGCTTTCTGAACATTGCTGTATACAGCATATTTTTAGAAGCCATAATTGACATTTGAAAAGTGAATTTCATTCTTCAGCATAAAGTCCAGTGACAAGAAAATAGGTTATAAAAACTGATGCTTGGCCTAATCAAGTTTAAATGTTTGAAAAAGTATAATTCATGTGAATGCTTAACCTCCCTACATTGTACAAGGGCAAAACCTAAGTTGATATTTACTTTTCTAATTAGGAAAGCATGAGTGATGTGAACAATTAAGATAATAAAATACCTTTACAAGATAATTAATCTTTTCTTTGTGATTCATTCTGCCCTATCCCAAGCTGATAATGTTATTTACCTCAGAGTTAAGAGTATGCTAGAATGTAATTGGAGCCATTTGCCTTGGCTGGCTAAGGAGAAAAGATCATGTAATTTGCATCTCATATATCCAGAAATTAAAAACCAAGGACTGACCACTTGACACCACTGAAGTTCTTGAAATAAAGCCTGCTGAGTTCAATTTGTTGTGGCTGCTAAATGATTCCCCTCTCCAATTTGAATACATGATGAAACTCGTATTAGAACTTAGTCTTGTAATAATTGACAGCATAATGAAGTTGCCAGAATCTGAATGAAAATACCTTTCAGCTGCCTGCTCAGAAAAAGTATGCTTAACACCACAAAAGAAATGACCCCTTGTCTAGACCAAGATCTTTTTCATGACTGAGGATTTTTTTTTTAATTTCCAGATTTTTAAAATGTACATTTTAAATTATTGCTCCAGAAAGAACAGCAAATCTGGAGTCAGAGTGCCTAGGTTCTAAGCTTGACTACCATTTCTTGCCTGAGAAAATTTACCCCACCTTGCCTCTATTTAGTACTCTGATGTATGACTCAGTTATGCTAGTTGACCTCTCAAATTCTTTTTAGCTTTCAATGTGTAGTGCTAAGATGCTATGAATTTTATTATTATTTATAAAATACTCTCCTTGCTCACCAAAATATCACAAGTTGTACATGAATTGGAATTACAAGGTAACGTGACTGGTTTCCAAGTGACTATAGAAAGTCATTTTGATTTCTTTATAGTCATAACTGTATTTTTTGTGACTAATGATCATCCATGTTATGGAGTTCATCTGTTGGCATGGGTTCTTTGTGAAAATTCCTTGTTGTCTCCTGACTGTAAAAAAGGAAATTATTTTCATATGATCCATTTTCATGTCATCAAACTAAAAGGTAAAGACTCACTGAGTGAAGACTCAAGTTTGGCTACTAATGAACAGTACAAAAATTCATTTATTCATTCATTCAATAAACATTTATTGAGAGTCTACTGTGTGCCAGGCACTGAGTTAATTGCAGGGGTGCTATGTTAAATTCATGGCAATGAAACTATTTTCTATATTCTATCAGTATGATTCTATGATTGAACTCACAGTTCCTTAAACATTTGTAGGAGCTATATAACCTAGAGAAGAGAAATATGCTAATACTTCATAAATCTGTTTGAAATGATCATTTTTTTAAATGAGCATATTCTATTAGCATATTGCATACTCAAAATACTTTCTAGCTATAAGAAGTTTATGAATCTGTTTTCACATGGAATCCACTCAATATTTCACAGATGAGAATCAGAGAGAAGTGACTTGCCAAAGGTCAGAAAGCTATTAAAAGACATGACTGAGACTTGAAGTTCTTCTATTTTCACTATACCACATTGCCTTTCTACAATGTTTTCGGATTTCCTTATATCCTTCATGATTATATCCTTGGGTAAGATAACTATAGGATGACTGACAGTAAGTCAAATATATGAGAAAACATTGTAATCTATACTGTGATGACATGTGAAATAATTGTCTGACTGCAGTGAGGGCTCAGTTGAGATTATGTAACACAAATTTGTTGTGTATCTAGTCAGCATGGTTTCATGAATTTCTCTAGCTTTCTTCAGTATTATGTGACTCAGAGTAAAGGCAGCAGGTGGTGGGAATGAACCAAGACTGAAAAATAGCAGAGCCAGATAGGGGATAGCAGAAGTGTCCAAAGGATTTAAGTGGAGTCAAGATAGGGAAGAGAGGAGAGTAAAGTCAGTGCTGGAATGATGACCTTGAAAAGAAATGATAGGTCAAAGGATTGGAGGTCCCAGTGAGAACCAAGAACTGTGTTTTACTTGAAAGGCAGAGGTAGAGGTAGAATAACAATGAATTGTTATCAGATAAGAAAAATTTTAGAGTTCATTAACATGGAAGTAGTTTGTGGATGACAGCAAGATTAGGAATATGACCATCACATATTTGGCCCCATGACTTGGGATAAAGCAAAGACCTGGGTTCTGAAAATTATTCTATATCACAACAAGTAGTTAAACAAAAGCATATATACACACACTATCTGGCGATATAAACAGAGGTTCATCCCACCCCCAGCATGAGAGAGGAGATGTATCAGTGAAGAAAAGTGCTCTAAATTGATGTTTAGGTGATAAAATAATGCACATTGAGAATGGTCTAGGTGAGGGCAGTTAGTTAGTGCCACATATGGGAGAGGCCATTGCTAATTATAGCCAGATGCAGGGAAGAAGTTTTTAGGGTCACATCAATATGAGACTTCAGGGAAGGTCAGGTAGTGGTAGTTTCTCTATCAGAACTACAAACTAAGTTAGCTGTCTAAAGAATCAAAAAAGGGGAGCAGAGCCAAGGTAGTGGAGTAAAAGTAGGAACTTGCATGAGCTCCTACACCAACCACCACCAATACCTGTAAAATATGACTCTAAGCAGTTTTTTGAGCTACAAAACTCACAAAGTGACAGAGAGAAATAAATCTCCCAACAAAGGCAGCCTGGGAGGCCAACAGGAAGGGTCTATTGCACCAGTCTGGGAGCCAAGCACAGTCAAGTGTCAGCTGTGCAGCCCAGGCCAGTGGCACAGACCCAGCCATAGCAGACTTCAGGAGAATCACCCACAGCTGTGGCAGTTTCCAGATTTCTCAACCCTTAAACACCAAAGAGAAAGTAAAAGGTCAGTGGGGAGCTCTGTTGGAATTGGGTTAAAGAGGAGTGTGGTCCAGCCCCTGCCCCTGGGGAGAGATGTGGTGGAGGCATGGCAGCCGTAGCTGTCGCAACATGGCTGCCTCTGAAGTTCCTAGCCTGCAGATTGTAGGGGTAACAAGCAACCATTCAAAAGGTAATTGCTCTTGCTTTGACCTGCTTGGATCTGGGTTGCAGTCTTGGGTGGTGGTCCTGGGGTGAGAAACAGTAGCTGCCAGAGCTTGTGGTATATGTACAGATGGCACTCTTCTCATAGCCCTGAGAACTGCAAAAACCCCAGCGATTTGGGACGTATCTCTCTCCACTCTGGAAGCAGAGTTCTACCATGGCAAAAAAATCAAAAGTCAAGTAATTGGCTGGCAAGATGAAAAAGCAGAGGAAGTGCATTCATATCATATAATCCTTTTCTGGGGAGAAAAAAGATCAAACATGGAACCAGAAGACAACAAAGTCAAAAGTCCTGTATCAAAAGCTTCCAACAGGGGCGGAGTCAAGACAGTGCAGTAGAAACAGGATTTTTGCATGTCTTCTGCTTCCACCTCCTCCAATTCATGTAAAAAATGACTCTAAACAAACTTTGGAGCTACAGAACCCACAAAATGACAGAGAGAAGCTAACTTCCCATGGAAGACAGTCTGGCAGGCTAGCAGGAAGGGGCCAGCACAGCACTCTGGGAGCTGAGCCCAGCCCTGTGTGAGCCAGAGGTTTTAGCCTCAGGGAAGCCACAACTGGACACCAATTGGAGGGCCTTTAGATCACCAGCAGCTGTGGTGGTTTCCAGAATTATCAACACATAGATGTTAAGGACAAGGTGAGAGGTCAGTACAGTGTGGACTTTGGGAACCACAAGTTTGGGAGTGCAGTCTGGCCTTTACCCCCTGGAGGGAGAAGTGGCTGAGGAGCCACAGTTGTGCAGCCACCACCATGTGGCTGCTTCAGAGCTGTTGGCCTACAGATTTTAGGGGGACCAAGCAATCATTCTGAGGGGTAATCACTCTCTCTTTAACCTGCTTGGATCTGGATTGTTGTCTATGGTGGAGGTCCTGGGGTGTGTGACCAGTTTGCCAGAGAATGTGGAGGCTTTAGAGAGGGCAACTAACTAATAGATCCAGCAGCTGTGAAAACTCCAGCAATTGGGACAAAGCTCCCCTCTCTGGTAGCAGGGTTCTACTGTGGCAAAAAGCTCAAAAGTCAAGTAATTGAGTGGCAACATGAGCAAACAAAGGAAGCAAAGCAATCAGAGCAATCTGACATTAGACTCCTATTTTGGGGACAAAAAGGATCAAAGCATGGAATAGGAGGAAGACAGTGAAGACAGAGCTTCTGCACCAAAAGCTTCCAAAAAAAAATATGAGCTGGCCATATTAGTTACAGGCCATAAACAAGCTTAAGAAGGATTTGGAAAACCAAATAAGAGACTTGAAGGAAAAATTAAGAAGAGAAAGGAGAATGATGCAAGAAAATTAGGAAATGAGAGTCAACAACCTGATTGAAGAAAATAACACCTTAAAATAGACTGACTCAAATGGCAATTATTTTTATATATAACATTATATATACATATTATATATATATAATTATTATTAATATTATTTTATATGTAACTGGGAAAAAAGATATTCAGGCACTGGGGGATAGCAATCCACTGTGCCCCACTGGAAAGTCGAAGGGGGAATGAGGGAAGATATGAGAGAGAGCAGCTTGGGGGAGGGAATATTCAGTGGGAACACTGTTTTGGGGTGGTGAGTAAGGGAAATTGGGAAGAAAACTTGTAACTCAAAACCTTGTGGATATAAATAATGTAAACTAAAAAATAAAAAAGAGAGAAAAAAAACTTCCAAGTAAAATATGAATTGATTACAGGCGATTAGAGGAGCTCAGGAAGGATTTTGAAAATCAACTAAGAGAAGTGGAGGAAAAATTGGAAAGAGAAATGAGAATGAAACAATAAAATCATGAAAAGTGAGTCAACAGCCTGACTGAAGAAAATAACACCTTAAAAAATAGACTAACTCAAATGGCAAAAGAGGCTCAAAAAGGCAATGAGGAGAAGAATGCCTTAAAAAGACAAATTTGCCAGATGAAAAAAGAAATCTCAAAAGTTCACTGAAGGGAATCATTCCTTGAGAATTAAATTGGAGCAAATGGAAGCTAGTGACTTTATGAGAAATCAAGATACTATTAAACAGATCCAAACAAATAAAAAAAATAGGAAGCAATATGAAATATCACATTGGGAAAACCACTGACCTGGAATATAGATCCAGGAGAGATAATTTAAAAATTATTGGGATAACTGAAAGCCATGATCAAAAAAAGAACCTAGAAATCATCCTTCAAGAAATTATCAAGGAAAATTGCCCTGATGTTTTAGAACCAGAGGGCAAAATAGAGGTTGAAAGAATCCACCAATCACCTGCTGAAAAAGATCCCAAAAAGAAAACTCCTAGGAATATTATAGCCAGGTTCCAGAATTCCCAGATCAAGGAAAAAATATTACAAGCAGCCAGGAAGAAACACTTTGAATATTGTGGAAACATATTCAGGATAACACATGATCTGGCAGTTCTACACTGAGGGATCAAAAGACTTGGAATATGATATTCCAGAGGTCAAAGGAGCTGGGATTAAAACCAAGAATCACCTAACCAGCAAAACTGAGTATCATGTTCCAGGGGAAATTATGGTCATTCAGTGGAATAGAGGACTTTCAAGCATTCTTGATGAAAAAAACAGAGTTGAATAGAAAATTTGACATTCAGATAAAAGAAGCAAGAGAAGGATGAGAAGGTAAACAGGGAAAAGAAATCATAAGGAATTTATCAAACTTGAACTATTTATATCCCTACATGGAAAAAAAGTTAATTGTAACTTATGAAACATTTCTCAGTATAAGAATAGTTGAAGGGAATATATGTATATATACACACATATGTCTATGTAGGAGGGTATGTGGGTATATGAATACATATGTGAATGTGTGTATATATGTGTACAGGTAAACATAGAGGACACAGGAAAATTTAATAGGAAGTGATGATACTTCAAAGGTGAAATTAATAGGTGAGAAAGGAATATAATGAGAGGAGATGGGGAGAGACAGAATGGGTTAAACTATCTCATATAGAAGAGGCAAGGAAAAATGGTTACAATGAAGGGGAAGAACAGGAAGTCAAAAGGGAATGGGTCAATCTTATTCCCATTGAATTTGGCTTAGGGAGGGAATGACATACGCACTAAATAGGGCATGTCGCCCTACAGGATAGTGGGGGGGGAGGGATAGGAAGGGGGATGATGGAAGTGAGGGCAGACTGGGGGGGAGGGAAATTAGAAGCACCCACTTTTGAAAAGGTACAGGATCAAAGTAGAGAATGGAAGAAATGGTAGGTGAGATAGGAGGGCGGCCAATATAGTCAGTCTTTTGCAATATATCCAATATGGTAATATTTTGCATAGCTACACATGTACACCTATACTGAATTGCTTATTTTCCCAGTAAGGGTGGGTGACAAGAGAGGAAGGGAATGAATCTGGAATTCAGAGTTTTAAAATGAAATTTCATATATATATGTATATATATATGTACATATATATACATATATATAAATGTATATATACACTATCATTAATATTATTTTACATGTAACGGAGAAGTAAGACATACAGGCACTGCGACATAGAAATCCACTGTGCCCCACTGGAAAGTTGGAGGGGAAATGGGAGAAAATATGGGAGAGAGCAGATTGGAGGAGGGGGTATTTTGGGGTGGTGGGTAGGGAAATACCGGGAGAAAATTTGTAACTCAAAATCTAGTGGAAATGAATGATGTAAACTAGAAATTAATAAAGCATTTGATTAAAAAAAGAAAATCATGAAAAGCAAGTCAACAGCCTGCTAAGTGAGACCCAAAAAATACTGAAGAAAGTAACACCTTAAAAAATACAGTAACTCAAATGACAATAGAAGTCCAAAAAGCCAACGAGGAGAATGCCTTAAAAAGCTGAATTTCCCAGATTGAAAAGTAATTTCAAAAACTCACTGAAGAGAATAATTCCTTCAAAATTGGATTGGATCAATTGGAAGCTAATGACTGTTTGAGAAATCAAGACACTATAAAGCAGATCTAAACAAATGAAAAAAATATTAGGCAATGTGAAATATCTCATTGGAAAAACTGCTGACCTGGAAAATAGATCCAGGAGAGGTAGTTTTAAAATTGTTGGATTACCTGAAAGCCATGTTCTAACAAGAGCCTAGAAATCATCCTTCAAGAAATTCTCGGGGGAAGGAGCCAAGATGGCAGAAAGGAAGCAGTAACCTCGCTGAGCTCCTCAGTCACTAAGGCTCAAAGGGTGAATCTGAGTGGAATCCGGAGTGACGGAGCCCACTGGAAGACGAAGTGTGGCAGAGTCCAGCCCAGGAGGTTGCCCAGTGTGTCCGGACTGGTCGAGTGCAGAGCGCATGGTGTCTGCACAGCCCAGACCTAAGAGCAGACAAGCAGACTACACTAGACAGAGCAAAAGCCCCAGCCTGCAGACTTACCGAGGATGAATCACAGTCATCTATCTGACGGGTAGGATCATTGGAGCCAGGTAGGAGAGTTGGGCCCTCAGTGGAAAGAGCGGCTTCTCTAGCTGCATTCGGCCCCCAGCCTGGAAGTTTAGAAACTGCCTGCCTGTATAATACAAGGGCTGGAATGGCAAAGTAAATTCTAGCTGCTCTGATCCTCCCATCCCTCCTTCATGAAGCAGAAAACCCAAAGATAAGTCTCCCACCCAGATTGAAATCCCAAGTTAATGGAAATAGCTCCAGGCTTGAGAATCTCCAAGAAGGGGTGTAACTGAGTTAGCCAGGAGTCTGAAGAGAAGAGAGGGTGGGGTCCCAACAAGCCCCACCTCTCCTTACCAACAAAAGCCTACTTAGAGCCCAGGGGTATAGAAGCAGAAATCTGAAGTGATCAGAGGCACCCATACCTACTCATCTACATCCCTCATTGACTTCCCTGACTTAGCCATAAACTAGACACCCAGAGGTATTCAAAGTCAAGGATTAGGCCCTAAACTCATAGCCTGAGAAACTAAGAAACAGGAAGTCACAATGGGAAAAAAAGAAGCTGAGAAGGAGAAGGGGAAGGGAAAAAAGTCTATTCGAGCATACTATGCAGGGCAAGAACAACAAAACACACAGGACAATAGACTCTCTACTCACACCTGAGACCACAGAAGGAAACATGATCTGGTCTCAAGCCCAAATAGCATTCCTGGAGGAGCTTAAGAAAAATTTTAAAGACCAAATCAGGGAGGCAGTGACCAACTTGGAAAAACATCTCGGCGAAGTAATTGGAGAAAATACCTCCCTAAAAAAGGAACTTCAAAAAATAACTGAAGACCATAATTCGATAAAAATTAGAAACAATCTAATTGAAGCTCAGAACTCTATGATGCAGCAAGAGTCAATCAAACAAAACAAGACGATCGAAAAATTGCAAGAAAATGTAAAATATCTCACTGGAAAAATAACTGACCTAGAGAACAGATCCAGGAGAGACAACCTAAGAATCATTGGTCTACCAGAAAGCCATGATGAAAAAAGCAGCCTAGACAACATCCTCCAAGAGATTGTCAAAGAAAACTGTCCTGAGGTCCTGGAATCAGAAGATAAAATAACTATCAACAGAATTCACCGGACTCCTCCTGAGAGAGATCCCAAACTGAAAACTCCAAGAAACATAGTAGCCAAATTCCAGAACTACAAGATTAAAGAAAAAATTCTACAAGCAGCCAAAAAGAAACAATTCAAATATCGAGGAACTACAGTTAGGATCACATAGGACCTAGCAGCTTCTACATTAAAAGAGCAGAGGGACTGGAATTTGATATTTCTTAGGGCAAGAGAGCTAGGACTACAACCAAGGATTAACTACCCGGCAAAACTGAGCATAATCTTCCAGGCAAGGAGATGGTCGTTTAATGAAATAAGGGACTTCCAGATGTTCCTGATGAAAAAGCCAGAGCTCAAGGGAAAATTTGATCTCCACCTACAAGACTCAAGAAAGACATAAAAAGGTAAATAAGAGAAACACAGACTCACACATGCATAAGCGCACACACCCACACCCACAACAAACACACGCTCATTACTTGGGATGCAACAAGAGCAAAATGTTCACATCCCTATATGTGGAGCTGATAACTGTCAATATTCAAAATCTTTATGATTATCATGACCTTCAAAAGGGTTATACTTAGATAGAGGGTGTGGGTATGAATGCACTAACCTGATGTCTAAAAAAAACCAAAACTATTAAGGGGATCAAAGGTACTGTAATGGGAAAAAGGAAAGGATGAGCTAGGAAAAGGTAAAATATGTCATCTGAAGGGACATTAAAACACACTATAGAAGAGGGGAAAGAAAGAGGGAGAGGAACATCATTTAAACACTATTCTCACTAGTTCTGGTTCAAAGAGGGATCAACCTAAATCAGTGAAGTTTAAGATTTTAATGTGAATAGACACATAAATTCATTAAATAGAGGAAAAGGAGGGAGGGAGGGGAGCAATATTTGAAATTTACTCTCATTGGTTTGGAACCAAATGGGGAGTAATTCACTCTGATAAGTATAAAAACTTACTTCGTCCTATAGAAAACAGAAGGGCAAGGGGGGGGTGAAAAATAGGAGACTAAAGGGGGGATTAGAAGGGAGGGAAACAGTAATAAGGGGAGAGGGTAGGTTAAGAAGAGGGATCACTGGGTGGGAACACTGAGGGAGGGGGTGGTCAAGAGGGAAAACATCAAGGAGGGGAAGGGAGAAGGAAGAAACAAAAACATAAACAGGGGAGGGAATAGGATGGAGGGGAAGAGACAGATAGTCATTATTACTGTGAATGTGAATGGGATGAACTCTCCCATGAAACAGAGGCGGATAGCAGAATGGATTAAAAACCATAATCCTACAATATGTTGTCTACAAGAAACACATTTGAAACAAAGGGATACCCACAGGATAAGGGTAAAAGGTTGGAGTAAAATTTATTATGCCTCAGCTAAAGTAAAAAAAAGCAGGGGTAGCAATACTTATCTCAGACAAAGCAAAAGCAAAAATAGATCTAATTAAAAGAGATAAGGAAGGAAACTATATCCTACTAAAAAGCACCATTGAGAATGAAGCAATATCACTACTTAATATATATGCACCAAGTGGTATAGCATCTAAATTCCTAGAGGAGAAGTTAAAGGAATTAGAGGAAGAAATAGATAGCAAAACTATGCTAGTGGGGGACCTTAATCTTCCCCTCTCTGAACTCGATAAATCTAACCTCAAAATAAACAAGAAAGAAGTTAAGGAGGTGAATAGAATCTTAGAGAGACTAGATATGATAGATCTCTGGAGAAAACTGAATGGGGATAAAAAGGAATTTACTTTCTTCTCAGCAGTGCATGGTACATACTCAAAATAGACCATGTACTAGGGCATAAAAACCTCACAATCCAGTGCAGAAAGGCAGAAATATTAAGTGCATCATTCTCAGATCATGATGCAATAAAAATTATATGCAATAAAGGGCCAGGGAAAGATAGACTAAAAACTAATTGGAAATTAAACAATTTAATCCTAAAAAATTGGTGGGTCAAACAATAAATTATAGAAACAATCAATAATTTCATTCAAGAGAATAATAATAATGAGACAACATACCAAAATTTGTGGGATGCACTAAAGGCAGTTCTCAGGGGAAGTTTTATATCCCTGAGTGCATACTTAATTAAAGCAGAGAGAAGCGAGGTCAATGAATTGGACATGCAATTGAAAAAACTAGAAAAAGAACAAATTGAAAATCCCCAATTAAGTACTAAATTAGAAATATTGAAAACCAAAGGTGAGATTAATAAAATTGAAATTAAGAAAACCATTGAATTAATAAATAAAACTAAGAGCTGGTTTTATGAAAAAATCAACAAAATTAGTCAATATGATAAAAAAAAAGAAAGAAGAAAACCAAATTATGAGTATCAAAAATAAAAAGGGTGAATCTACCTCCAATGAAGAGGAAATCAAAAAAATAATGAGAAATTATTTTTCCTAATTGTATGCACATAAATATGACAATCTTAGTGAAATGGATGAATATTTACAAAATCACAAGTTTCCCAGATTAACTGAAGAGGAAGTGAATTACCTAAATAACCCCATCTCAGAAAAAGAAATCAAACAAGCCATCAAAGAACTCCCTAGGAAAAAATCTCCAGGGCCAGATGGGTTCACTAGTGAATTCTATCAAACATTTAAAGAACAATTGATTCTAATACTCTACAAACTATTTGGGAAAATTAGTGAAGGAGTCCTACCAAACTCTTTCTATGACACAAATATGGTACTGATTCCTAAATCAGGAAGAGATAAAACAGAAAGAAAATTATAGACCAATTTCCCTCATGAATTTAGATGCAAAAATTCTAAACAAAATATTAGCCAAAAGACTCCAACAACTCATCACAAAAATAATACACTCTGATCAGGTAGGATTCATTCCAGGAATGCAAGGATGGTTTAATATTAGGAAAACCATCAGTATAATTAAGCACATCAGCAATAAAACTAGCGGAAACCACATGATCATCTCAATAGATGCAGAAAAGGCTTTTGACAAAGTACAACACCCATTCCTATTAAAAACACGAGAAAGTATAGGAATAAATGGAGCCTTCCTCAAAATAGTTGATAGCATCTATTTAAAACCATCAGCAAGTATTATATGCAATGGGGATAAATTAGAAGCCTTTCCAATAAGATCAGGAGTGAAACAAGGGTGTCCACTATCACCCCTCTTATTCAATCTGGTACTAGAAACACTAGCAGTAGCGATTAGAGAAGAAAAATAAATCAAAGGAATCAAATTAGGTAAAGAAGTGACCAAGCTATCACTCTTCGCAGATGATATGATGATATTCTTAGAGAATCCTAGAGAATCAAGTAAAAAATTACTTGAGACAATAAATAAATTTGGCAAAGTTGCAGGATATAAAATAAACCCACATAAATCCTCAGCATTCCTGTACATCTCTAATGAAACTCAACAGCAAGAGATAGAAAGAGAAATCCCATTTAAAGTCACTGTAGACATTATAAAATATTTGGCAATCTACTTGCCAAAACAAACCCAGAATCTATATGATCACAACTACAAAACACTTCTCACACAAATAAAAGCAGATCTAAATAGTTGGGAAAATATCAATTGCTCATGGCTGGGTCGAGCTAATATAATAAAAATGACAATTTTACCCAAACTAAACTATATATTTAGTGCCATACCAATAAATTTACCAAAAAACTACTTTGTAGAGTTAGATAAAATAATAACAAAATTTATTTGGAAAAACAAACGGTCTAGAATATCAAGGGAATTAATGAAAAGAAACGCTAGGGAAGGTGGACTAGCTATGCCAGATCTTAATCTGTATTATACAGCAGCAGTCATCAAAACTGCTTGGTACTGGCAGAGGTGTAGAGTAGTGGATCAATGGAATAGGTTAGGTGCAGGAGACCCAGCAGTTAATGAATATAGCAATCTATTGTTCGATAAGCCCAAAGACCCCAGTTTTTGGGATAAGAATGCACTATTTGACAAAAACTGCTGGGAAAACTGGAATACAGTATGGTAGAAACTGGGCATAGATCATTTTCTAACACCATATACCAAAATCAAGTCTAAATGGGTGCATGATCTAGGTGTAAAGGATGATACTGTAAGCAATCTGGGAAAGCAAGGAATAGTTTACCTGACAGATCTGTGGAGAGGGGAAGATTTTAGGACCAAACAAGAATTAGAGAGCATTATAAAATGCCAAATGGATAATTTTGATTACATTAAATTGAAAAGCTTCTGCACAAACAAAGCCAATGTAACCAAGATCAAGAGGGAGGTGGGAAATTGGGAAAGAATTTTTACAACCTGTGTCTCTGATAAAGGACTCATCTCTAAAATTTATAGAGAATTGAGCCAAATCTATATGAATACAAGTCATTCCCCAATTGATAAGTGGTCAAAGGATATGAACAGGAAACTTTCAGAGAAAGAAATTAATGATATCTATAAGCATATGAAGAAATGCTCTAAATAACTATTAATTAGAGAAATGCAAATCAAAACAACTCTGAGATACCACATCCCTCCAGTCAGATTGGCTAAGATGACAAAACAAGAAAGTGACAAATGCTGGAGAGGATGTGGACAAATTGGAACACTAATACATTGCTGGTGGAGTTGTGAACTTATCCAACCATTCTGGAGAGCAATATGGAATTATACCCAAAGGATTATAAATAATTTCATACCCTTTGACCCAGCCATACCACTTCTAGGGTTATATCCCAAAGAGATCATAGAAGTGGAAGGAAGACCCATATGTACAAAAATATTTTTAGCAGCCCTTTTTGTGGTTGCAAAGAATTGGAAACTGAAGGGGTGCCCACCAATTGGGGAATGGCTAAACAAGTTGTGGTATATGAATGTAATGGAATATTATTTTGCTATAAGAAATGAAGAGATGACGGATTTCATAATTACCTGGAGAGACTTATACAAACTGATGCTGAGCGAGAAGAGTAAAATCAGAAGAAATCTGTATACAATCACAGACATACCATATCTGTGATGACCAACTATGACAGACTGGACTCTTTTCAGTAATGCAGTGTTATAAGTTAATCCCGAAAGACTCAAGAAAGTGAGAAATGCCCCATCCAGAGATATAACTAGAAAGAACTGAACCTGAATCCTGATGGAAGCAAACTAAATGATCTTGTTCATTTCATTGTTTGGTTTTACTTCTTCCTTACCATCTTTCATCCCACCTAGTACAATACTCCTTTGTAATTGGAATAATGTCTAATATGAATGCATTTGCAGATCATATACTGGACTATATGCTGTCATGTGGGGAGGGGGGAGGGAAGTAAAGGAAATTTGAAAATCAAGGAACTATAGAATTGAAACTTGTTAACTGAAACTAAACTAATAAATTAATTTAAAAAAAAAGAATTCTCAAGGAAAATTGTTCTGATATTCTACAACCAGAGGGCAAAATAGTAATGGAAAGAATTGACCAATCACCACTTGATAAAGATCCCCAGAAGAAAAGTCCTAGGAATATCATAGTCAAGTTCCAGAGTTCCCAGGTCAAGGAGAAAATATTAAAAGTTGTCAGGAAGAAACAATTTGAGTATTGTAGAAAGACAATCAGGATAAAACAAGATCTGGCAGCTTCTACATTAAGGGATCAAAGTGCTCAGAATATGATATTTCAGAGGTCAAAGAAGCTGGGATTAAAACAAAGAATCACCCACCCATCAAAACTAAGTGTAATGCTTTATGGGAAAATATGGTAATTCAATGAAATAGAGGACTTTCAAGTCTTCTTAATGAAAAAAAAAACCCAGAGCTGAATAGGACATTTGACTTTCAAATACAAGAATCAAGAGAAGCATGAGAAGGTAAATAAGAAAAATGAATCATAAGGAACTTATTAAAGTTGAACTATTTACATTCCTAAATGGAAAAATGATAATTGTAACTCATTAGACCTTTCTCTGTATGAGGATAGTTGAAGGTAATTTGTATGTGTGTGTATATATAGATATAGATATAGATAGATATACATACATATGTATATATATAGGAGTTTGTGTGTATAAGTACATATGTGAGTGTGTATATATTTGTGGACATGTATACATAGACAGAGGGCTCAAGATCATTTGAATAGGAAGGTATGATGTCTAAAAAATAAAAAATAAAATTAAGAGGTAAGAGAGGAATATAATGGGAGAAGGAGAAAGGGAGGGAAAGAATAGGGTAAATTATCTTATTTAAAAAAGGCAAGAGAAAACTGTTACAATGGAGTGGAAGAGCAGGAGGGTGAAAGGTAATGTGTCAACCTTACTATCTTTGAATTTGGCTTAAGGGGGAATAACATACACACTGAATTAGATATCTTATCCCACTTTTTGGGAAAATAGGGGGGAAGGGAATGCAGGGGGATGATAGAAGGGAGGGCAGATGGGGGAAAGGGTAATTAGAAGTAAACACTTTTGAAAAGGAATAGTGTCAAAGTAGAAAATAGATTAAGTGGGGGGTGGGATGAGATGCAGGGAAATATAGTTAGTCTTTCACAACATAACCTCTATGTAAACATTTTGCATATCTGCACATGTACAACCTATATTAAGTTGCTTTTCTTCCCAGGGGGAGTTGGTGAGGAGGGGATAAGGGAAATAATCTGGAAATCAAAGTTTTAAAACATATATTAAAAACTTCATCCAGTCAAGAACTTGGAGAATTTTCTGCCTGACAAAGTTAATATAGATAAGAATAAAGAAGAAATACAAACTTATATATCTGCCTGTATGCTTTAATAAATATTGGGACTACTTAGCCTAAGTAATTCCATATTGGAATCCTATAATTATTACTGTATCAGCAAACAATATAAAGTTTATACTTATCACAACCATCTTTGTGTGTAGCTCTGATGGGATGGAGAAGTAGGTTATTGGAAATGTGTAAGTTGAGGAAGTGGGTTGTAGTCAGAATATATCAGGATGTGTGTAGAAGTCCCCTAATATGAAGGCAGGAATTAAGAGAAAGATTGTGAGCTAGTCATTGAACTCATTTAGGAAAGAATGAGACAGTCCAGTGAAATCAGCTACCAGAATTTTGATTCAGTGATAGATGTAGATTGACTGAAATTCAAAGCACAAGTGGTTATTGACTAAAAGAGGGAGAGGGAAAGCCTGGACTATTCTAGTTCCCCTATCAGGATCAGCGAGTTGGGGGTGGGAAATTAATGAAAGTACAGTCAGTATTAGAAAAGACTCTCAGGGAGACTGTGTATTCAGGAGGGAGCCAGTTCTCAATGACATTTAGAAAATGAAAGGAGTGGGGAAGGAAAAAGTTGAAGATTGTAACAAGTTTGTTACTTATGGAACACATATTACAAAGAGCACAGTGGAATGGGTAGGTAGTTCAGAGTGCAATGTTTAGGTGTTTGGGTTGAGAGAGATGAGAATAAGAAACTAGTAGTGGGGATGGGGTGGAAAATAAGTTGGTATAATCACAACAGGAGTATATGTCACTGGGATGGGTGAGGTAAGATTACATGGGGGTTTGTTAATCATTTCTTAATCAAGTCAGGAGGATGATTAGCATTATTAAGGGTTTTACTCTGGGTATTAATTCAGGTGAGGGAACCAATGAAGGGATCTAATGGAGCATTTGTCTCCTATCCCAGAAGTCAAGCTAGAATAGAAAATAGGAAGAAGGAGCAGGAAGGTATGGCATCTCTGTCCTCTCAATGTAGCAAGGATCTCTTTTAAGTAGGAAGAGGCTGTAGCAGCAAGCACCCCAGCATCTCCAGGGTGGCTGCCAACACAGGTTCTTAGATCTGCTTTTCTAAAGGAAAGCAACTCAAAATGGGTTAACAAGCTTACTTTAATCAATCAAACATATATCGTTTACCTAGTTCAGGGGGAAAAAGGTCAGTACCTTGAACTTCAGAGTATACAGATAGAAGTTACAGGACAGAGAAACAGATCAAGCAGACAGACTTCCAACCTGTCCAATTATTACATCCATACCAAATCATAGTTACCAGAGAGGGTAGCATCAACATCTGGGTTTTCAAAGCCAGGGGGCTCTCAATGGCTGCCCAGAGTCTCATCTGGTCAAATCACACAACACTTCTCAAAGTGAGAAAGCAAAGCAAAGCCTCACATCAGGGATTATATAGCCTTCTCCTGGCTCAGAAAATGTAGTCACTGTCTTGATCCACTGCCCAATCACACAGCATCAAAATGTGGGCATGCCTGAAAACCAAGCTTCCTGACACAAGCTCCATGTGACCACATTCAGCCTATTAGGGGGCAGAGTATATTTTCAAAACAAGGAAGGTTCTCTTAAGCCAATCAAAGGGCCTAGGGGCAGGGAAGATCTTTAAATTTGCATTTCCATTACACCAGGAAACCAGCACTGGATGGAATGGCGTCTCTCTGATCTGCTACCAATATGAAGGGGTCAGGTTAGGAAATTGCCTTTCCAGGAAGACAAGGTTTCAAGACTATTCTCTGACAGATTAGCTTTGTAACCTTTAGAAGGTCACTTACTTTCTAACTGCCCTTAGGCAACTCCTTATGATTCTAAATTATAGATCAGTTGCTGATCTTCATTAATTGAGGGATTTTTCCTACCAGCAGTTCCAATTAAATTTTATTTTGCTAAAAAAATGAAACAAAACAAAAACCAGCCAATCATTCAACCTTAAAAATAAAGCATATAACATAATCTCCCATTGCTTCCCATCATGAGTTTTTCTTTCCCACAGAAGAGTGTTTCCCAAAGCATGACATTCATTCCTACATCCATTCCTTTACTTATACCTCCTTCTGGTATATTCTATCTTCTTTGCCTACAGGAATTCTACACATTATTCAAATCCTACTTTCTTCACAAAACTTTAACATTAAACAAGTCTCAGAGATGCAAGGGGCCTTTAGTATAATCTAGTTGAATCCCCAAACTGCTATCTTCTCTGCATCACCAGTAACAGAATATTCACAAATTCTTTGGAGCAGTAGCTGTCTCATTCTTGGCTTTGCATCTTCTTTGCTTATCAAGAAGTCTAACACATGGTAGGTGCTTAAGAAATGTATGTTGAATTGGAAATTAATTCCTGCTTATTGAACTGAAATCTTTAGTCCATTAGTCCTATTTCTTCCATCCATTAGTCCTGTCTTTCCTCCAGTATATGTGCAGGACAATTCTATGCCTTTTTCCAAAATATTATAAAATATTTTGGTAACCATGTGCTATATGCCAGGAAATGTGCTAAATGCTGGGGACACAAAGAAAGTCAAAGGACAGATTATAGTGCTTTCATGGAAGGAATGCTGGGTTTGAATATAAAGGACTGAGATTAAAATCCCAGATGTCCTATTTTGTTTTAACCCATGTGACCACTTCTTTTCTTTGGAAACTAATTTCCTCACATGACCACTCTACCCTATGGTGATTTCTCTTTGTTCTGCATAGTAAATATCTCCAGAATCATCTAACTGAGTTTGGGTATATAGCAGACACTCAATAAGTAGCTTTAGAAATTGTGGAGGAAGTTTAATGCCTCTCCTACTGATAGTAAAGTCTTTTTTGGTTCTAGTTGCCCTCTTTCCATTGGGGTCCAGTGCCACCAAGAGTTGATGCCCTTTTTGGAACCATTCCACAAATATAAAGGTGATAGTTATTCTGACTGTTATGTGAGAGCCCTGAATTTTTTGTTCTCACAAAAACAGCACTAAAAAGTGAAAAATGGTGCCATTTAAGTGACTGTTTTTCTTTCCCTTGACATCAAAATCCAGATTCTGCTGTTCATCCTGGACCGTGGGTTACATGCTGTTTTGTGACCTTTCTGCATCTTCCTTCTCTCATTCTGATGGGCTGTCTCTCAGGCTGTTTTCTCAGCTGTAGGCTTTTTAATTCTCCAAATTTTTCACTCTGCCCTGAGGGATATTTCAGGTGTCATTGCTGTTGAGGAAAGAAAACTTTTCATTGCGTTGGAGTGAAAACAAATGCAAATGAAGAGCACAGTTTAGGCAATCATCTGACAGTCCAATTCATTAGCCACACTAATCATGAGTATTCAGTCTCTCCTCCCCACTAAGTTCTTAAAGGGGAATGCAAGAAAAGGGATCATAGAATCAGTGATTTAGAGCTGGAAGGAACCAGAGAGGCTATTTACTCCTGCTTCCTCATCTTAGAATTGAGGACATGGAGGGCAAAGAGTTCTTAAGTGATTTGACCAAGGCCATAGTGGTAGCAAGTATCTAAGACAGGATAGCTGTAGAGTGACAAAAATCAGTGATAGGAGTAAATTTCCAATCAAACTATTGACTTGCTAAGTCAAACCTCATTCAGAAAGTAGATAGTTCACAGACTCTAGAACTTCTCTTTCATGCTAGTGCTCCCTGTATGATCTGACCTTGGGTAGTTCATTTCATTTCTTAGGCTTTTTTTCTGCAAATGACAGAGGTAGATCAGAAGATCTCTAAAATTTCTGGAAATTCTAAGCCTATCATCACATGAACCATGCACTCTGAGTCTTAGTTTAGGGGTTGAACTCTTTGACATTTAAGTTCTCTACTGGTCCTAAATTTTTTTATTTTATTTTCCTCTGACAGTGTAAAGAAAACTACAATGGGAAGCAAAAAGGTATCTTGAACTCTAGCCTTAACTGCTATTAGTTGTATGATCTAAGGCAGCCACTTAACCTTTCTCATCCCCAGTTCTGTCCTTTGTAAACAGGAATAATAATAGTTTCACTTTCTGCCTTATGTGCTTGTTATGAGATAACATTTTATGAACCTTAAGCTCTATAAAAATGTAAACTACTTAAGTGAGAATTTTTTCTCTCTCAATGTTGAATCCTATCCTCTAACAGGTTTACACCTGAAGTCTAACTTAACCTCATGTGATTCTGTTTTTGGGGGGGTGGTAGTGGTGTTAGAGGGGAACCAAATCTGTGAGTTCATTGGAATAGGGAACTTTTAGTGATAAAGCTTCTTCAAATAACTCAGAGAGCCACTTTTCCTAATCTGCAATGTCAAGTCTTAGAGAACTGTCCAGGGTTCTGAATTTTTCCAAGGTAAAGCAGCCAGTCCCTGTCAGAGACAGGACCTAAACCCAGGATTTCCTGGTTTAAAAGTTGTCTTCCATTTTATCACATTGCCTCTCCCACTCAGCTAATGTAGAAATACATTTGGAATCTTTGGGGAAAAAACATTTTCTCCATTATTCAAATATGGGTTGGATTATATGACTGCTAATGTTTGCTCAAATTCAAAAGGTAAAAGTAGGTCTTTTTTTTCACTCTTCTAGTGGGAGTATAAGTATTTCTGGAAAAAAAATATACAGGACACACACACACACCAATACACACAAGTATACATATTTACATATCTGTGTGTGTAATACATATATGTGTCTGTATGTATATGAGCACACACATATATATAAATGTATGTGTATATATGCACATACTTACATATGTGTGTGTATGTGTTCCTGTTTCCAAAGAAAATAACTAGTATCAAAACATTTGGTATCTTTTAAAATATAGTGTCTTTGAGGTAAGGAAATTTTGCTTTATGCAGTACCATGATTGTTCTCAGACACAAAATAGAAATTACTTAGCTTTCTAATGAGAAGGATATCGTTTTCTACATAGGATGGATGGTTTTAGTAGTTGAGGAAATTTTAGTTGAGGAAAACTAGGGCTGATTTCCTTAGTTCACTGAAAGTTTTAGTCAGGTCCTGTGGGTTATAGCATTTTGACTATAGATGGTTGAACTGTTGAAAATCTCAATTGATTCTACTTTTTCAAATATCTTCCCCTTCACTTATTCAATGATAATTGTATAGTTTTTTTTTCTTTTGGAGGAGGAAAGGCAAGGCAATTGGGGTTAAGTGACTTGCCCAAGGTCACACAGCTAGTAAGTGTGCTGAGTGTTTGAGGTCAGATTTGAACTCAGGTCCCCCTGACTCCAGGACTGGTGCTCTATTCACTGTGTCACCTAGCTGTCTCTAATGCTACTGTTTTAACTTTTATTTCTCTCAGTTAAAAAATAAACTGCATTTATAATATTTTCATATTAACATAACAGTATTTGAATAATAGAACTTAAATGCTAGTAGAAAAGAACACTGTTTCATGCTCAGAATTTATCTAATTATGTATGACTGGTGACAGAGCTGAGAGGTGCTTCAATCTTTGTGAGGGGCAGACAGTTTCTCCTCTAGGCAGACCCCCCCATGAGGCTCTTGGTATGGAACCAACCATAACTGATAATAAATCACTTTGCCCCCTTTTGAGCAACTGAGGGTAATTGGAGGCAATGAACCCAGATATTTCATCTACAGGTGAAAATAAAGAAGACTGGACTTCCAGTCACACCTCGTCATCATTTCTTTGAGCTGTAAGTTAGAAAACCTTAAAAGATGACTGAAGATTTATGGTTCTGGGAAAAAAATCATTTGGGATTGGTGATAGGGCAGCCTGGCATGATGGATCATTGGGTCATAGATTTAAAGTTAGAGGGGACCTTAGAGGTTACTGAGTAAAAAACTCTCATTTTACAGATGAGGAAACCAAGTCCAAGAAAGTTGAAATGATTTGCCCAAGGTCACTAAGTGGCAGAATTAGAATTAGAATTCAATTTATATGACTCTGTATCTAATGCTTTTTACAAAGATATGCTTAGAATCATAGGATATGGGATTGGGCAAATCACTTCATATTTCTTAAACTCAATTTACGAGAGGGTTTTGGAACAGCTAGGTGGCACAGTGAACAGAGTACTGGCCCTGGAGTCAGAAGGACCTGAATTCAAATCCAGCCTCTGAAAATTTAATACTAAGTAGCTGTGTGACCTTGGGCAAGTCACTTAACCCCAGTTGCCCTACCTTCCCCCCACCAAAAAAAGCAAAAAAAAACAAAAACAAATGAGAGGGTTTTACTATAGGATCCCCAAGGTCACTTCCATTTTTATGTCATATGTCTTGTAATGCTCTCTGACTTGATTTAAGATTTTCTTTTATTCAATAAGGGTAGCCTCTAAAAAGTATGTGAAAATTTTGAATGGAAAAGACAAATATTTTATTCAGGATCCTCTCTAAGATACTGTCAATGTGAAATGCTTTGTAGTTAATGTGGATAGCATAGATATAGAATGTTAGAAATAGAAGGACCATAAACACCTTAAAAACTAGTCCCATTCTTATGTGGAGGAAAAAAATCTAGAGATTCAGAAAGGAGAAATTACTTGTCTACAGTGATAAGGTAGCAGTGCCAAACCAAAGACTCAGGTCTTCTGATCATGGCTTTTTCTAGTTCTCACAGTGCTTTATTCTTTTTTTAATTAAATTTTATGTTTATTATTAGTTTATATCATTCATTTCCACAAGATTTTGAGTTACAAATTTTCTCCCTGTCTTTCCCCTACCCTCCACCCCAAAGCAGCGATCCCACTGTATACTCCCTTCCCTTATCTGCTCTCTCCTATATCCTCTCCCATCCCCGCCCCCCACCTGACTTTCAAGTAAGGCAATATCGATTTCTATACCCCAGTGCTTGTATATCTTATTTCCCAGTTGCATGTAAAAATTATATATGTATATATATATATATATATACATATATATGTGTATATATATGTATATATATACATATATATGTGTATATATGTATATATATATATATATATACATATATATACACATATACATATATAAACATTTGATTTTAAAACTTTGAATTCCAGATTCTTTCCCTTCTTCCCTCATCACCCACCCTTACTGGGAAGATAGGCAATTCAATATAGGTTATACAAGTGTAGTTACAAAAAAATTTCCATAGTGGATATGTTGTGAAAGATTGACTATATTTCCCTCCATCCTATCCTGCCTCCCCCATTTGTTCTATTCTCTACTTTACACTGACCCTTTTCAAGTGAGTGCTTCTAATTCCCCCCCAGCCTGCCCTCACTTCCATCATCCCCCCTCTCATCCCCTTCCCCCCTACTCTCCTATAAGGTGAGATACCCTATTTACTGTGTATGTCATTCCCTCTCTAAGCTAAATTCAATGGGAGTAAGGCTGACCTATTTTCTTTTGCCTTCCTGTTCTTCCTCTCCATTGTAATAGTTTTCCCTTACCTTTTCTGTATGAGATAATTTACCCCTTCTGTCTCTCCCCATCTCCTCTCATTATATTCCTCTCTCACCTCTCAATTTCACCTTTTAAGTATCATCCCTGCCAATTCAATTGGTCTTGTGACCCCTGTCTATGTATACCTGTACACATATATACACACACTCACATATGTATTCATACATCCATATACCCTCCTATATAGACCTATATTTGTATATATACATACATATATACACATTTATGTTCCCTTCAACTATTCTCATACTGAGAAAAGTCTCCTAAGTTATAATTATCATTTTTCATGTAGGAATGTAAATAGTTCAACTTTGATAAATTCCTTATGATTTCTTTTCCCTGTTTACACGTTCATGCTTCTCTTGCTTCTTGCATATGAATGTCAAATTTTCTATTCAGCTCTGGTTTTTTCATCAAGAATGCTTGAAAGTAGGGCGGAGCCAAGATGGTGGAAAGGAAGCAGTAACCTCGCTGAGCTCCTCTGTCACTAAGTCCAAAAGGGTAAATCTGAGCGGATTCCGGAGTGACTGTGCCCAGTGGAAGACAGAGTGTGGCAGAATCCAACCCAGGAGGTTGCCCAGAGTGTCCGCACAGGTCAAGCGCAGAGCGCGTGGGGTCTGCACAGCTCAGACCTAAGAGCAGGCAAGCAGACTACACCAGAGAGAGAAAAAGCCCCAGCCTGCAGACTTACCAAGGACGAATCGCAGTCATCTCGCAGAGGGAACGGATCATTGGAGCCAGGTAGGAGAGTCGGGCCCCCAGTGGAGAGAGTGGCTTCTCAGGCTGCATTCAGCCCCCAGCCTGGAAGTTTAGAAACTGCCTGCCTGTATAATACAGGGGCTGGAATGGCAAAGTAAATTCTAGCTGCTCTGATCCTCCCATCCCTCCTTCATGAAGCAGAAAACCCAAAGATAAGTCTCCCACCCAGATTGAAATCCCAAGTTAATGGAAATAGCCTCAGGCTTGAGAATCTCCAAGAAAGGGTGTAACTGAGTCAGCCAGGAATCTGAAGAGAAGAGAGGGAGGGGACCCAACAAGCCCCACCTCACCTCACCAACAAAAGCCTACTTATAGCCCAGGGGTATAGAGGCAGAAATCTGAAGTGGTCAGACTCATCCCCACCTACGCATCTACATTCCTCACTGACTTCCCTGACTTAGCCATAAACTAGCCACCCAGAGGTATTCAAAGTCAAGGATCAGGCCCCAAACTCATAGCCTGAGACACTAAGAAGCAGGAAGTCACAATGGGAAGGAAGGAAGCTGAAATGGAGAAGGGGAAGGCAAGAAAGTCTATTCGAGCATACTATGCAGGGCAAGAACAACAAAACACACAGGACAATATAGACTCTCTGCCCACACCAGAGACCACAGAAGGAAACATGATCTGGTCTCAAGCCCAAATAGCATTCCTGGAGGAGCTTAAGAAAAATTTTAAAGACCAAATCAGGGAGGCAATGACCAACTTGGAAAAAGAAAATACCTCCCTAAAAAAGGAACTTCAAAAACTCACTGAAGACCATAATTCACTAAAAATTAGATACAATCAAACTGAAACTCAGAACTCTATGATGCAGCAGGAGTCAATCGAAAAAAACAAGATGATCGAAAAATTGCAAGAAAATGTAAAATATCTCACTGGAAAAATAACTGACCTAGAGAACAGATCCAGGAGAGACAACCTAAGAATTATTGGTCTACCAGAAAGCCATGATGAGAAAAGCAGTCTAGACAACATCCTCCAAGAGATTGTCAAAGAAAACTGTCCTGAGGTCCTGGAATCAGAAGATAAAATAGCTATTGATAGAATTCACCGGACTCCTCCTGAAAGAGATCCCAAACTGAAAACTCCAAGAAATATAGTAGCCAAATTCCAGAATTATAAGATTAAAGAAAAAATTCTACAAGCAGCCAAAAAGAAACAATTCAAATATCGAGGAACTACAGTTAGGATCACACAGGACCTAGCAGCTTCTACATTAAAAGAGCGGAGGGACTGGAATTTGATATTTCGTAGGGCAAGAGAGCTAGGACTACAACCAAGGATTAACTACCCGGCAAAACTGAGCATAATCTTTCAGGCAAGGAGATGGACGTTTAATGAAGTAAGGGACTTCCAGACTTTCCTAATGAAAAAGCCAGAGCTCAATGGAAAATTTGATCTCCAATTACAAGACTCCAGAAGAACATAAAAAGGTAAACAAGGGTAACATAGACTCACACATGCAGAAGTGCACACACCCACACCCACAAACACAAGCTCATTACCTGGGATGCAACAAGAGCAAAATGTTCACATCCCTATATGTGGAGCTGATAACTGTCAATATTTGAAATCTCTATGATTATCATGACCTGCAAAAGGGTTATACTTAGAGGGTGTGGGTATGAATGCACTAACATGGAGTCTAAAAAAAAAAGACTATTAAGGGGATCAATGGTACTGTAATGGGAAAAAGGAAAGGATGAGCTAGGAAAAGGTAAAATATGCCATCTGAAGAGGCATCAAAACACACTATAGAAGAAGGGAAAGTAAGAGGGAGAGGAACATCATTTAAACACTATTCTCACTGGTCCTGGTTCAAAGAAGGATCAAATTAATCAGTGAAGTTTAAGAATCTAACGTGAATAGACACATAAATTCATTAAATAGAGGAATTGGAGGGAGGGAGAGGAGCACTGTTTGAAATTTACTCTCATTGGTTTGGAATCAAACGGGGAGTAATTTACTCTGATAAGTATAAAAATTTATTGTGTCCTATAGATAGTGGGAGGGTAAGGGGGGGGTGAAAAGGAGGAGACTAAAGGGAGGGATTATAAGGGAGGGAAATAGTAGTAAGGGGAGAGGGTAGGTTAAGAAGGGGGGTCACTGGGTGGGAACACTGAGGGAGGGGGCGGTCAAAAGGGAAAACTTCAAGGAGGGGAAGGGAGAAGGAATAAACAAAAATATAAACAGGGGAGGGAATAGGATGGAAGGGAAGAGACAGATAGTCATCATTACTGTGAATGTGAATGGGATGAACTCTCCCATAAAACAGAGGCGGATAGCAGAATGGATTAAAAACCATAATCCTACAATATGCTGTCTTCAAGAAACACATTTGAAACAAAGGGATACCCACAGGGTAAAGGTAAAAGGTTGGAGTAAAATTTATTATGCCTCAGCTAAAGTAAAAAAAGCAGGGGTAGCAATACTTATCTCAGATAAAGCAAAAGCAAAAATAGATCTAATTAAAAGAGATAAGGAATGAAACTATATCCTACTAAAAGGCACCATTGAGAATGAAGCAATATCACTACTTAATATATATGCACCAAGCAGTATAGCATCCAAATTCCTAGAGGAGAAGTTGGGGGAATTGGAGGAAGAAATAGATGGCAAAACTATACTAGTGGGGGACCTTAATCTCCCCCTCTCTGAACTCGATAAATCTAACCTCAAAATAAACAAGAAAGAAGTTAAGGAGGAGAATAGAATCTTAGAGAGACTAGATATGGTGGATCTCTGGAGAGAACTGAATGGGGATAAAAAGGAATTTACTTTCTTCTCAGCAGTGCATGGTACATACTCAAAAATAGACCATGTACTAGGGCATGGAAACCTCACAATCCAGTGCAGAAAGGCAGAAATATTAAGCGCATCATTCTCAGATCATGATGAAATAAAAATTATATGCAATAAAGGGCCATGGAAAGATAGACTAAAAACTAATTGGAAACTAAACAATTTAATCCTAAAAAATTGGTGGGTCAAAGAAGAAATTATAGAAACAATCAATAATTTCATTCAAGAGAATGATAATAATGAAACAACATACCAAAATTTGTGGGATGCACTAAAGGCAGTTCTCAGGGGAAGTTTTATATCCCTGAGTGCATACTTAATTAAAGCAGAGAGAAGGGAGGTCAATGAATTGGACATGCAATTGAAAAAGCTAGAAAAAGAACAAATTGAAAATCCCCAATTTAGTACTAAATTAGAAATATTGAAAACCAAAGGTGAGATTAATAAAATTGAAATTAAGAAAACCATTGAATTAATAAATAAAACTAAAAGCTGGTTTTATGAAAAAATCAACAAAATTGATAGACCCTTAGTCAATATGATAAAAAAAAGAAAGAAGAAAACCAAATTATGAGTATCAAAAATAAAAAGGGTGAATCTACCTCCAATGAAGAGGAAATCAAAAAAATAATGAGGAATTATTTTTCCCAATTGTATGCATATAAATATGACAATCTTAGTGAAATGGATGAATATTTACAAAATCACAAGTTGCCCAGATTAACTGAAGAGGAAGTGAATTACCTAAATAACCCCATCTCAGAAAAAGAAATCAAACAAGCCATCAATGAACTCCCTAGGAAAAAATCTCCAGGGCCAGATGGGTTCACTAGTGAATTCTATCAAACATTTAAAGAACAATTGATTCCAATACTCTACAAACTATTTGGGAAAATTAGTGAAGAAGGAGTCCTACCAAACTCTTTCTATGACACAAATATGGTACTGATTCCTAAATCAGGAAGAGATAAAACAGAGAAAGAAAATTATAGACCAATTTCCCTCATGAATTTAGATGCAAAAATTCTAAATAAAATATTAGCCAAAAGACTCCAACAACTTATCACAAAAATAATACACTCTGATCAGGTAGGATTCATTCCAGGAATGCAAGGATGGTTTAATATTAGGAAAACCATCAGTATAATTGAGCATATCAACAATAAAACTAGCAGAAACCACATGATCACCTCAATAGATGCAGAAAAGGCTTTTGACAAAGTACAACATCCATTCCTATTAAAAACACTAGAAAGTATAGGAATAAATGGAGCCTTCCTTAAAATAGTTGATAGCATCTATCTAAAACCATCAGCAAGTATTATATGCAATGGGGATAAACTAGAAGCCTTTCCAATAAGATCAGGAGTGAAACAAGGGTGTCCACTATCACCCCTCTTATTCAATCTGGTACTAGAAACACTAGCAGTAGCAATTAGAGAAGAAAAAGAAATCAAAGGAATCAAATTAGGCAAAGAAGTGACCAAGCTATCACTCTTTGCAGATGATATGATGATATACTTAGAGAATCCTAGAGAATCAAGTAAAAAACTACTTGAGACAATAAATAAATTTGTCAAAGTTGCAGGATATAAAATAAACCCACATAAATCCTCAGCATTCCTGTACATCTCTAATAAAACTCAACAGCAAGAGATAGAAAGAGAAATCCCATTTAAAGTCACTGTAGACATTATAAAATATTTGGGAATCTACTTGCCAAAACAAACCCAGAATCTATATGATCACAACTACAAAACACTTCTCACACAAATAAAAACAGATCTAAATAGTTGGAAAAATATCAATTGCTCGTGGCTGGGTCGAGCTAATATAATAAAAATGACAATTTTACCCAAACTAAATTATATATTTAGTGCCATTCCAATCAATTTACCAAAAAACTACTTTGTAGAGTTAGACAAAATAATAACAAAATTTATTTGGAAAAACAAACGGTCTAGAATATCAAGGGAATTAATGAAAAGAAATGCTAGGGAAGGTGGACTAGCTTGCCAGATCTTAATCTGTATTATACAGCAGCAGTCATCAAAACTGCTTGGTACTGGCAGAGGTGTAGAGTAGTGGATCAATGGAATAGATTAGGTGCAGGAGACCCAGCAGTTAATGAATATAGCAATCTATTGTTCGATAAACCCAAAGACCCCAGTTTTTGGGATAAGAATGCACTATTTGACAAAAACTGCTGGGAAAACTGGAATACAGTATGGCAGAAACTGGGCATAGATCACTATCTAACACCATATACCAAAATTAAGTCTAAGATGCATTCAATAGGTGTAAAGGATGATACTGTAAGCAATTTGGGAAAGCAAGGAATAGTTTACCTGACAGATCTGTGGAGAGGGGAAGACTTTAGGACCAAACAAGAATTAGAGAGCATTATAAAATGCAAAATGGATAATTTTGATTACATTAAATTGAAAAGCTTCTGTACAAACAAAGCCAATGTAACCAAGATCAAGAGGGAGGTGGGAAATTGGGAAAGAATTTTTACAACTTGTGTCTCTGATAAAGGACTCATTTCTAAAATTTATAGAGAATTGAGCCAAATCTATATGAATACAAGTCATTCCCCAATTGAGAAATGGTCAAAGGATATGAATAGGAAGTTTTCAGAGAAAGAAATTAAAGATATCTATAAGCATATGAAGAAATGCTCTAAATCACTATTAATTAGAGAAATGCAAATCAAAACAACTCTGAGATACCACATCTCTCCAGTCAGATTGGCTAAGATGACAAAACAAGAAAGTGACAAATGCTGGAGAGGATGTGGGCAAATTGGAACGCTAATACATTGCTGGTGGAGTTGTGAACTTATCCAACCATTCTGGAGAGCAATCTGGAATTATGCCCAAAGGATTATAAATAATTTCATACCCTTTGACCCAGCCATACCACTTCTAGGGTTATATCCCAAAGAGATCATAGTAGTGGGAGGAAGAACCATATGTACAAAAATATTTTTAGCAGCCCTTTTTGTGGTTGCAAAGAATTGGAAACTAAAGGGGTGCCCATCAATTGGGGAATGGCTAAACAAGTTGTGGTATATGAATGTAATGGAATTTTATTGTGCTATAAGAAACGAGGAGGTGACGGATTTCATAATTACCTGGAGAGACTTATACAAACTGATGCTGAGCGAGAAGAGTAGAATCAGAAGAAATTTGTATACAATCACAGACATACCATATCTGTGACGACCAACTATGACAGACTGGACTCTTTTCAGCAATGCAGTGATATAAGTTAATCCCGAATGACTCAAGAAAGTGAGAAATGCGCCATCCAGAGATATAACTAGAAAGAACTGAGCCTGAATCCTGATGGAAGCAAACTAAATGATCTTGTTCTTCTCATTGTTTGGTTTTACTTCTTCCTTACCATCTTTCATCCCACCTAGTACAACATGCCTTTGTAATTGGAATAATGTTTAATATGAATGCATTTGCAGACCCTATACTGTACTATATGCTGTCATGAGGGGAGGGGGAGGGAAGTAAAGGAAATTTGAAAATCAAGGAACTATGGAATTGAATCTTGTTAACTGAAACTAAACTAATAAATTAATTTAAAAAAAAAAAAAAAGAATGCTTGAAAGTCCTCTATTTTATTGAAGAACCACATTTTCTCCTGAAACATGGTACTCAGTTTTGCTGGTTTTTTTTTTTTAATAGGAAAATCTTTATTTGCTTTCAGGCAGCCTCTTATTTTTTGGCCTTTGGAGCAGCTGCTTTCTGGGCGGGTGCTTTCTGGGCAGGTCCCTTCTGGGCAGGTGCCTTCTTGGCTGGGGCCTTCTGGTCAGAGGCTTTCTGGCCCTTCTGGCTCTTCTGGGCAGGGGCTGCTTTCTGGCCCTCAGCCTTCTTTGAGGGGATCTTCTTGGGGAGACCTTTGCAGCAAGTGCCTTCTGGGCAGCTCCCTTCTTGGGAGATCCCTTCTGGGTAGATGCCTTCTGGAGCTTCTTCACTTCATGCTTGATAATTCTATTTCTCATTTTCTTGGCCTTCATGACTTTGTAACGGTCAAAATCTGTCATCTTGGCTTTCCGTTCTCTGGCTTCGATCTTCTTGGCCCATCGAGTGGCTTTCCATTTTGTATTGATCTTTTCTTTCTCCCATGCAGCCCGGACATACTTCTGACGGGCACTGTGTGGGAACTTGAGAACGAAGTCTGTGAGTTGCATACACTTAAATGGCATGGCCTGCCTCCTCACACCACTGCAGGGGCCATCAACCAAAGCCCGGTTCTGGTCGAACACGTCCACGATGGCCACCAGCTTGCTGGCGTGCGGCCCGAAGGAGATGTAGGCCACCCGGCCGATCTCCACATAGCGCTTGAACACCATGTTGGCGGCGCCGAACGAGAAGGAAGGGCCTGAAAAGGACTGCGCACTTTTTTTATCCCTTGTTTTTTATCCCAGCTCCTTTGACCTCCAGAATATCATATTCTAAGAAGTAGCATATTTCAAAGATCTCTCAGTGTAGAAGCTGCCAGATCCTGTGCTATTCTGATTGTGTTTCGACAATATTCAAATTGTTTCTCCTTGGCTGCTTGTAATATTTTCTCCTTGACCTGGGAACTCTGGAATTTGGCTATGATATTCCTAGGACTTTTCTTTTGGGGATCTTTTTCTGGAGATGATTGGTGAATTCTTTTAAACTCTATTTTACCCTCTGGTTCTAAAACATCAGGGCAATTTTCCTTAAGAATTGCTTGAAGAATGATTTCTAGGTTATTTTTTTGATCATGGCTTTCAGGTAACCCAATAATTTTTAAATGATCTCTCTTGGATCTATTTTCCAGGTCAGTGGTTTTTCCAATTATATATTTCACATTGCTTTCTGTTTTTTCATTCTTTCAGATCTGTTTAATAGTATCTTAATTTCTCATAAAGTCACTAGCTCCCATTTGTTCTAATCTAATTCTGAGGAATTATTCTCTTCAATGAGATTTTGAGATTCTTTTTCCATCAGGCAAATTCAGCTTTTTAAGGCATTCTTCTCCTCATTGACTTTTTGAGCCTCTTTTGCCATTTGAGTTAGTCTATTTTTAAGGTGTTATTTTCTTCAATCAGGTTGTTGACTCTCTTTTCATGATTTTCTTGCATCATTCTCATTTCTCTTCCAAATTTTTCCTCCACTTCTTTCATTTGGTTTTCAAAATCCTTCTTAAGCTTCTTATGGCCTGTAACCAATTCATATTTTTCTTTTTTTATCTATTTTTTTAGGGCAATTGGGGTTAAGTGACTTGCCCAAGGTCACACAGCTATTTTTTTGTTTTAACTGTCTGAGACTGTATTTGAACTCAAGTCCTCCTGACTCCAGGGCCAGTGCTCTATTCACGGTGCCACCTAGCCTCCCCCAATTCATATTTTTCTTGGAAGCTTTTGGTACAGGACTTCTGACTTTGTTACCTTCCTCTCATTCTATGCTTTGATCCTTTTTGTCCCTAAAATAGGAATCCAAAGTTGGATTGCTGTGCTTGTGTTGCTTCCTTTGCTTGCTCATGTTGCCACTTAATTACTTGACTTTTGAGCTTTTTGCCACAGTAGAACTCTGCTTCCAGAGAGCAAAGCTTTGTCCCAAATTACTGGGGTTTTCGAAGCTGCCAGAGCTACTAGTTGCCTGTCTCTAAGAAACCTCCACAGGCTCTGGCACCTGGTCAAACACCCCAGGTCCTAGACAGCAATCCAGTTCCAAGCAGGTTAAAGCAAGAGCAATTACCCCTCAGAATGGCTGCTTGGTCCCTCTACAATCTGCAGGCCAGGAGCTCTGAAGCAGCCACACAGCAGCAGCCACCATGCCTCAGCCTCTTCTCCCTCAGGGTGCATAGTCTGGACCGCACTCCTAGAATCCCTGTTCCCTGAGACACTGACCTCTCACTTTGTCTTTGGCATTTATGGGTTGATAATTCTGGAAATGACCACAGCTTCTGGTGACCTACTCTCACAATGTCTTTCTAGCCCACAGTGCTTTATTCTGACAAGGTCTCGTATCCCCCTCCAAAACAATCTATATATTTTTTTTGTTTAAAAGAACTTATTTTCTCCCATAAATGAAAAAAGCATATAGGAATTTTATCTTATTTTCCCTTTAGGAATCTCAGCTTTCTTGGAAGAATTTCCCCACTTCCACCTCTCCCCAATATTGTGATTAGTTTCCACTCTCCTTTTGTCCTACTGTAGAAGTTATTGACGCTCTCTATTATTTTGACTGGCACTGGAAGAGGATAGCCTGAATGAAAGATAGCTTGAATGGCATATGTCCTCAAAGAAATTAATATAAACCTTGAAGCCAAGGTCAAGCAAAGGGGAAGCAGATAGCTATTGCACAGAGGACCCAGACTCAATGGACCAGTTCAATGTATTGGCACTTACTCTCCAAAGGAAATCAAGTTACTCTAGTGATTTTTAAAAACTCACCAGTTGTGTTGGTCATATCTTCATCTTATATGCCCCACAGGTTGATAAAAGTGCAGAGAAAAGTGGTAAAAGGCTTATACCTCTTCCTTTTTATTCAAATTAAAGTGTAGTGGAAGAAAGGGGCAAGGGTAGATGTAGAGAGAACCATCAATAATCTCTGGTCCCTTATTCAATTTCTCCTTCAAGTGTCCTAAGACATTTTAATGGTAGTGTCAGAGAATATGACATTTGATGGCGACCATAATAAGAGATGGTGAAGCTATGTGTCCTGGGAATCTAAGTTCAGAAGAGATCCCAAGGATTGTAAACAATTCTAACCATGCCAACACATTGTCTTCTAGAATGGTTCAAATTCATAATCCTATAGATAAGGCATTACTGTGCCCACTTTTCTATAGTCTCTAACAAGCATTATTCACATTTTTTGTTATCTTTGCCAGTTTCCTGAGGGTGAAGTAAAATCTCGGAGTTGTTTTTATTTACATTTTTGTTTTTATTTAGATTTGAAATAACTTTTCACATGGTTTTTAATAGTTCACAATTTAATAGTTGGCAATTTTTAGAAGTATTTGTTCATATCTTTTGATTGTATATCAAAATATCATAATATATCATAATAGCTATAACTTTCATCTTTTTATAACCCACAATCTACTTCCATGAAGAAGAATTCTGATGTTCTCTCATGCAACCAGAACATCATATTATTCTACCTCTTCATTTGTTTAAATTCTTCTAAACCTTTTCTTTTGTCCTAACTGTCACCTCCAGTCCATCCACCCATCAATATTCTGACAGGCCATTATCCCAGCTCTTGTTCCATTTTGCTCCTTTCCTAAACTTGACTTTGTGTTTTATCAATACAAATTGCTATACTCTCTTCTACTCTTAGCATCTTTGTACCATACCTGGACAAGTTCCAACCTTGGACCATTCCCATCATCTCATCCCTTAGGTTCAAATTAGGTGTTGTGGAATGCTATTGGAGTCTCAAGAAACCATGTTGACTGATTCTGCAACAAATTTATATTAGACAACCTAGGGCTCTTTCTAGTAACTTTTATTTGCTTCTCTATCATGGATACCACAGAAATTATTCCAAACTTTCTCTTCCCTTCTGGGGCCTTGTGCATAATTTCCACAAAAGATCTTGCCTCATAGCTTACCAAGAAAATTAGGGCAATTTGCCACATAAATTATTCTTCTGTGCTGTACATTTGCAAATCCTTGGATTTCACCCCCATTATATCCTCTAGTCCAGCCTCTGATAAAGAGTATTTTCTTCTAATCAACATCAACCACTCTACTGCTATAGTTGACCATCAATGTTAGTAAATTGGCTTTCTGGGATGGAAATTATGTATGACACACTTTAAAATTTAACTTGCATTATAAACAATCCTTCTCTCACATTTTTTAGTTTCTTTTTTTTCTTTTCCTTTTTAGAGGGGGCAATGTAGGGCAATTGGGGTTAAGTGACTTGCCCAAGGTCACACAGCTAGTTTTGTGTTAAGTGTCTGAGGCTGAATTTGAACTCAGGTCTTCCTGACTCCAGAGGTGGTGTTCTATTCACTACATCACCTAGCTTTCCCTCTCTCTCTCACAGTGTAATCAATCAACAAAAGAATAAATCAAATCCTAGTATTTAATCAATTGCCAATTCTTACTAATTCTACTCATATGGCACTTATTTTGATCTGTTACTTTCTTTCTATTCACATTGATGCCACCAAAGATGAGTCTCTCATTGCTTGTAAAACATAGATAGAGCACTATGCCTGGAGTCAGAAAGACTTGAGGTCAAATATGACTTTAGACATTTACTGGTTGTGTGACCCTGAGCAAATCACTTAACCTCTATTTACCTCAGTTTCCTTAAGTGTAAAACAGTGATATTAATACCATTATATAATATTAATAACACCTACCTCAAAGAATTGCTGTGAGGTAATAGTTGTTTTTTTAAGCTTAGAAAAATGCCTAGCACATATTAGACACTATATGGATACTTATTCCATTCCCTGTTTCCCCTCTTATCACTTGGTAATGCCCTCCTGCTTGATCTCCCTGATTTCAGTCCTGCACATTAACCTAAGCTCTATAGTGCTAACAAAAAATTGCTAAAACACAGTTCTGACCATGTCATTCTTCTCAATTAAGTCTAGTGTTCCCTATTATCTTTAAAATCAAGTACAATTTTCTCTGACATTTAAAGCCCAGCCTACCTTCCCAGTCCCATTATGTATTATTTCACATATTTATTGTTTTAGAATAACAAAAACAACAACAATAAAACTTAGCCTCGTTATTATTCCTCAGTACCTTTGCCTGTACTTTTTACCCAAGACTAGAATGCATTTCTTTCTCACCTCGGATTTCTAAAAGCCCTAGTTTTCTTTAATACACATTTCAAATACCACTTCCTATATAGAGTCTTTTCTCATTTCCCCAGCCACAGCTTTTATTTAGTGCTTTCCCTCCAAACAAGCTTGCATTCATTTTATATAATTTGTATACTTTTACATACTGTAAATTCATGTTGTATCCTCATACAACATAAGGCCTATAAGGACAGGAACTCTGATTTTTGTCTTTGTACCCTCAGACCATAGCATAGTGCCTGGCACAGAGTAGATGCTTAGCAAGTGACTGTTGGTTTATTTCCAATTAGGAAGGTGCACTTGGGTATATAGATTCATATTAATTATCTCTATCTATCTTGCATATCAGATATGCATTACAGGTAATTGATGCAACTAATTTGCCTCCCATCAATTCTTGCCCTTTTAGCTTTCCTGGATTTTGTTTGTGAAAATCATTTTTCATATAATCAGAATGGCCTATTATCATAAATATTATATATCTATAAATCACATATATGTATATATATAAACACCATAAATATTATCAGAAATATGATAATTTGTCCCACTTTAGATTATGATTTCTCCATTTTAGTTGTAGTGGATACCTGCTTTACCTTCTTTTTTTTTAAGTGTCATATATGCATTTTGAGTTTATTCTGGTAAGTGGTGTAAAGTTTTGTTGTAATCCTAATTTCTTTCCAACTGCTTTTTCATTTTTCCAGCAGCTATTCTCAAAAAAGGTATAATTCCCTCCCCCCTGTAATTTATGTTCTCTGATTTATTAAATACTTGGTTATTGAGATCCGATTTTTTATGGTTCCTCCTTATCCACTCTTTTCTACAAATTTATATTTTTTAAAACAAGTACAAAAGAGTTTTGATAGTTATAGTTTTATATTATAATTTGAGTTCTAGAAATAATCTTCTTTCATTCTTTTTCCCCCATTCTTTTTCTAAAGATACTAGATCTTTTGTTCCCCCTAATTACTTTTGTTAATATTTTGTCACGTTCTATAAAGTATGCTATGATAATTCTATTGGTATAATATTAAGTCTGTGAATTAATTAATTAGTATAAGAATATTTAGCATGACCCAGCCATACTTACTGAATATTCTTCCAATAACAATTCATTCTTTATTTTTAACAAGTATTTTCTAATTGCATTTATATTTATTAAATATACTTGGTATATTGAATTCTATAATTCTGAACAAAAGTTATTTTGAATAAAATTGCCAAAGTTATTTCAATAAATCTTTCATTTTTTATTTCCTTTTGGATTTTGTTATTGCTATATGACAATGGTGATGATATTTGTGTATTTATTTTATACCTTAATTTGCTGAAACTGTTCATTCTTTCAAGTAATTACTTTGTTGTTTCACCATGGTTTACTAAGTAAATAATAAATGTCATCAGCAACTAGGATTAATTTTGTCTCTTATTTGCCCATATCTAAACATATAACTTCTTTCTTGTCACTTACTGCTTTTATAAGTATTTCTAAAATTGATTTAAACAATACTGGAAAGAAGGGGATCTTTGTTTACTTCAGAATGTATGGGGAAAGTTCTTATTATTTCTCCATTGCAAATAATATTAGATTTTAATTTTAGATTTGTAATTTAAAATTAGTTTTGATAATGCTCTTTCTATGCTTTAAAATTATATTACTTTACCATAAATAAATGTTTCTATTTGTTAAAAGTATTTTTTTTTAATTTTGAGTGCTTTTGTCTTTTATACAATTATTGTCTTTGTGCTACTGACTTGTTTTCTTTGTGTTACTTAGTTCTTTTCTTGTATGCATTTTATACATTAAATTTAGTCACACTGAACAATGTGTGTATTACATATGCATATTATATTCTTGTTTTCATTAAGATATTTGAAATGATGTATCAATATGTTATTTAATGATAATGATCTCTAATTATTTTTCTTTGCTTTATCTTTCTCAAAATATTAGGACTAATTTTTCCCATAAAAATTATTTCTGTAGAATGTTTTCTTTCTTAAATTTAAAGAATAATTTAAGTTGCTTAGATTCTAACTCCTTCAAAAGTTTGATTGGATTTACCTGTTAAATCCATCTGGATTGGGATTGTTGTTGTCTTTCAAATTTTGCTCAAATTCTTAACAGTTTTACAGTTCACTTATGACTTGTTCAATTTAATTTCCTGTAATTATATTATCATCTATAGTTCATTAAAAAAATTAGGTATGGGGGGAGGAGAGCCAAGATAATGGAGTAAAAGAATGAATTTGCATGAGCTCCTATATCCAACCAACCACCCCCAATACCTGTAAAATATCATTCTAAATGAATTTCAGAGCTAAAGAATGCACAAAGCAACAAAGAGAAATAAATCTCCCTTGAAGGCAATGTGGAAGGCTGACAGGAAGGGTCTATTGCATCAGACTGGGAGTTGAGTGTAGTCCCATGTGAGCAATGCAGGCCCCGACTCAAGGTGGACCTGACCAGCAGCATAGACTGGCCAGAGCAGACTTCAGGAGAGTGAATCACCAGCGGCTGGGGAAGTTTCCAGACTTCTCAACCCATAAATGCCAAAGAGAAAGTAAAAGGTCAGTGGGGAACTCTGTTTGAACTGGGTGACAGAAGAATGTAGTCAGGCCCCTGCCCCAGAGAGGGAGGTGGAGGAGGCATGGCAGCTACAGCTGCAGCCCTGCCTTCCTTCTGAGCTCCTGGCCTACAGACCATAGGGGTACCAAGTAACCTTTCAAAGGGTATTCCTCTTGCTTTGAACTGCTTGAATCTGGATATTTGTCTTGGGTGGTGGGCCTGGGGTGTGTGGCCAGTGTGCCAGAGCTTAAGGGATCTGTAGAGAGGCCACTCACCTCATAGCTCTCATAATATTTGCAAAAACTCCAGTGATTTGAGATATAAATATCTCCACTCCGGAAGCAAAGTTCTACCATGGCAAAGAGCTCAAAAGTCAAGTAATTGGCAAGATGAACAATTAGAGGAAGCAAAATCAGACCATAGAATCCTTTTTGGGGGACAAAAATGATCTATATATGGAACCAGAAAAAGTCAATGAAGTCAAAACTCTTGCATCAAAAGTTTCCAAGAAAAATATGAACTGGATATAGGCCATGGAGGAACTCAAGAACATTTTGAAAATCAAGTAAGAGAAGTGGAGGAAAAATTGGGAAGAGATATGAGAATGATGCAAAAGAAATCATGAAAAGTGAGTCAACAGACTGCTAAAGGAAACTCAAAAAGTACTGAAGAAAATAATACCTTAAAAATAGACTAACTCAAATGATGAAAGAGGCCCAAAAAGCCAATGAGGAAAATAATGCCTTAAAAAGCTAAATTGGCTAGATGGAAAAGGAATTTCAAAAACTCATTGAAGAGAATAATTCCTTCAAAATTATATTGGCACAATTGGAAGCTAAAAACTTTATGAGAAATCAACATACTATAAAGCAGATAAAGACAAATAAAATTGGAGGCAATGTGAAATATCTCACTGGAAAAACTACTGACCTGGAAAATAGATCCAAGAGAGCTAATTTAAAAATTATTGGACTACCTGAAAGCCATGATAAAGAAAACAATAACAAAATAAAACAACAACAATAACAACAACAAAAACAAACAAAAAATAAAAAAAACTTGAGATCATCCTTCAAGAAATTCTCAAGGAAAATTGTCCTGATATTCTAGAACCAGAGGGCCAAATTGAAATAGAAAGAATTCACCAATCACTTCTAGAAAAAGGTTCCCAAAAGAAAAGTCCTAGGAATATCATAGCTAAATTCCAGAGTTCCCAGGTCAAGGACAAAATATTACAAGCTGTTGGGAAAAAACTATTTGAGTACTGTGGAAACACAATCAGGATAAAACAAGATCTAGCAGCTTCTACATTAAGGGATCAAAGGGTTTGGAATATGATATTTTGGAGGTCAAAGGAGCTGGGATTAAAACCAAGAATCACTTACCTAACACAACTGAGTATAATGCTTCAGGGGAAAATATGGTCATTTAATGAAATAGAGGACTTTCAAGTATTCTTGATGAAAAAACCAAAGCTGAACAGAAAATTTGACTTTCAAATACAAGAAGCAAGAGAAGCATGAGAAAGTAAATGAGAAAAAGAAATCATAAGGAACTTATCATAGTTGAACTATTTATACTCCTACATGGAAAAATGATAATTTTGACTCATGAGACTTTTCTCAGTATGGTCATATATTTGAAGGGAATATACATGTATACATATATATGCATGTATACAAGGGTGTATGTGTGTATAAATATATATGTGAGTGTGTGTTTATGTGTGTACATGTATATATAGACAAAAGGCACAGGATGAGTTGAATATGAAGGGATGATATCTAAAGAGTAAAATTAAGAGGTGAGAGAGGAATATAATGAGAGGAGAAAGGGAGAAATACAATAGGGTGAATTGTCTCATATAAAAGAGGCAAGAGAAAACTGTTACAATGGAGGGGAAGAGCAGGAAGGTTAAAGTGAATGGGACAACCTTACTCTCATTGAATTTGGCTTAAGGAGGGAATAACATGCACATTCATTTGGGTATCTTACCCTACAGGAAAGTAAAGGGAAAAGGTATAAGAGGGAAGATAATAGAAAGGAAGGCAGATTGGGGGAGAGGGTAGTTAGAAGCAAACAGTTTTGAAAAGGGTTCAGGTCAAAATAGAAAATAGAATAAGTGGGGGGTGGGATAGGATGGAGTGAAATATAGTTAGTCTTTCACAGTATAACTACTATAGAAACATTTTGTGTACCTATACATGTACAGCCTATATTGAATCGCTTGTCTTCCCAGTTGGGGTGGGTGAGGAAGAAAGGAGGGAAAGTTATCTGGAAATCAAAGTTTTAAAAACAAATGTTAAAAAATTGGTTTTTTTACAGGCAACTGGGAAATACAATATATAGGCACTGGGGTATAGAAATCCATCTTCCCCTACTAGAAAGTTAGGGGGTGTAGCAGCAAGCACCCCAACATCCCCAGGATGGTTGCCAACACAGGTTCTTAGACCTGCTTTTCTAAAGGAAAGCAACTCAAAATGAGTTAACAAGCTTACTTTAATCAATCAAACATATCATTTACCTAGTTCAGAGGAAAAAGGTCAGCACCCCAAACTTCAAAGTATATAGACAGAACTTACAGACAGAGAAACAAACAGATCAAGCAGACAGGCTTCCAAACTGTCCAACCATTACTTCAATACCAAATCACAGTTACCAGAGAGGGAAGCATCAACATTTGGGTTTTCAAAGCCAGGGGGCTCTCAATGTCTTCCCAGAGTCTTATCTGGTCAAGTCACACAACACTTCTCAAAGTGAGCCCCAAAGCATAGCCTCACATCAGGGATTACATAGCCTTCTCCTGGGTCAGAACATGTAACAACCCTCTTGACCCACTGCCCAATCACACAGCATCAAGGTGTAGGCATTCCTGAAAACCAAGCCTCCTGCCACAGGCTCCATGTGACCACATTCAGCCTATTAGGGGTGGCAGAGTATATTTTCAAATCAAGGAAGGTTCTCTTAAAGTCTCTTAAGCCTATCAAATCGCCTAGGGGCAGGGAAGGTCTTTAAATTTGCATTTCCATTACAGGGGGGTGAATGGGGGAGGATATAAAATAGAACAGATTAGGGGAAGGGGCATTCAATAGGCTTGCTATCTTGGGGTGGGTGTAGGGGAAAGACAGGGAGAAAATTTGTAACTCAAAATCTTGTGGAAATGAATGTTGAAGACTAAAATAAATTTTAAAAATCAATATAAAAAAAGGTATTATACATTTTTTGGTTACACTCCAATTCCTCCAAATTTGCTGTTATTGTATAGTTTTTTTTTCTCCTGTTTCAGCTCACTTCATTTGCATCAGTTCATACAAGTCTTCCCAGGATTTTTTGAAACCTTCCCCTTCATAATTTTGGAAAGCACTAATAGTATGCCATCATGTGTATATATTATAACTTGTTTATCAATTCTCTAATTGATTGACTTCCTGTTTCCTATTCTTTTCCAGCACAAAAAAAAGCTGCTTTCAGTATTTTTGTTCATGTGAGATTTTTGGCTTTTTAAAAAATCTCTTTGGCTGTATAGACCTAGTAGTGTTATCACTGTATTAATGAATACACACAGGTTAGTAGTTTTGGGGGCATAGTTCCAACTTACTTTCCAAAATGACTGGTGTTGTTCACATCCCCACCAACAGTGCAATAGTGTACCCACTTTCCCATTAGATGGATTGGAACCACAAAACTACTGTTAGCTTTCTATAACTTGTTCTGTGTTCAGTACACATTTAGAGCCAATGCTAAAAACAGATTCTGTCTACCATGCAACTATAGGCAACAGAATCTAGTGAGAGATGGCAAGTGTTCTTGTATTCGGTACTTGTTGAGAGATGCCCTAGGATCTTTTTCTGGAATCTCCTTTGGTTTTCTCTCAATTCATGACCATTGGAATGCCCCTTGATATTTTTTTTCAAAAATGTTCCTGGACAGATTCCCTCCACAGTGTCCTCAGACCTCTGTTTCCTTTCCCCTAATCTGTCCTGAATTAGAAGAAAAAAATGTGAATCATTGATTTCTTTTTGGATTTCCCAGTCAAATTTAAATCCAGTGCATTTTCTAGATAATTTTAAAGGAAGTGTGTGTGTGTGTGAGTGTGTGTGTGTGTGTGTGTGTGTGTGTGTGTGTGTGTGTGTGTGTGTGTGTGTGTAAGGATTGGGGGAGAGCTAAAATTGAATATTTCCTCTCTGTCATATTGACTGCCACTGGTGATTTTATTTCCCTGCTTTTATTCTTTAAAGGGTTGGCTAAAGATTTAATAGTTCTGTTAGTGTTTTTCAAAGAAACAACTTTTGCATTTATCAGATTCTTTTCCTTTCATTTTCCATTTTATCTATTTCTTTTTTAACTTCAAATGTTTCTTATTTTGTACTTCTTTTGAGTTTATTAGAGTAATATATATATTTAAAAGTAGGAAGTAGTTCATTAATCTCTTTTTCCATTTTTGTTATTTCCTATCTTCAGATATGTAAATCTGAGACATGCAATATGTGCATTTTAGAAATTTTAACATATAATCTAGTTGCTATTTTCTTTCCCTTGTTTAGGAAATCTGTCTTTTTTTTTAAATTATTTTTTATCTAACTGATCATTCAGGGTACCATTTTTGAGTGTGCATTTAATTGTATCTTTTGCTTGAGTGCCATATGTTAATTAATATTTTAAGTTATAGAATGTAAAGGACTACTATTACTGCTTTTCTATGTGTATTTATAATTTCTCTGAATATATGGTTAATTTTTGTAAATTTGTGTATTTTTAGTATTCCTGTTCAGGAGATTTCAAATACACATTTTCAAGATCTAAATTTAACTACTCTTTTTAAAATTCCATATTTTACTTTTAGGTTTTCTTTGTGAGACATAACATATTAACATTTCAGATAATTTTATTACTGAATGTTATTTTAATTCTCTTTATTTTAGCTTTATGAATTCCTTATGCCATTCAGTGCATATATATCTAGTATTGATAATGGTTCATTACCCTTGCTTTTTGAAAATAACATACTTTACTTTCTATTGCTTTTGAGATTGCAAATTTTATTTTTCTCTTATTTATTATCATGGCTCCAATTCCTGCTTTTTTGGGGGGAGGGGTTTTGTGGGGAGCCAAAGAAGCCTAGTCCAGAACTTTTAACAGTCCCCGCTGTACCGGAGCTACCCCAAGGTAACTGAGGTCCCTTTCCCCTCCTTCCTTTGTCCAGTGGGGGAAGGTGCAGTTTGCAAGTGTGGGGGAAAGGTGGAACTCTCTTTTCCTAATCTGATCTAGGATGAAAGAAGTTAATATGATTGTATTGAGGTACTGCCTAGACTCGAGGGGGGAGGAACTAACCTCCTTTTGTAACTACAGGTAAATCTGTAACTATCTGGTTTTCTATATGGCAGATATAAATATTATAAGACAAGGTTTAGCAGAACTGATAAAGTAATGACTGTTTCTACACATATTTCTTTCCTCTGTCTTTTTAGTTTCAACAAAAATCAGATAAAAATTTTGTTTTATCTAACACTATTTCTGGCTAACAACAGTTATCCAATCTTTACTATGTAATAGAATTGTACCACAACTCAGGAAGACCACAATAACACAATGATATTATGATATTAGTTGAATTTTCAAATCATCACATGCAAAATTTATTGATAAAGAATTTAGGCTTTTTTTTTTTTGCAGAGGTTTTTTTCTCCTCTTTTCAGAATTGCAAAGTCTGAATTGTGGATTCAGGTTGCCCAACAAGTGTGGGGCAGCACTCTCTGCCTCAGGGCTGCTGTTTGTAGAGCCCTTTATCATGCATCCTCCCTTTATCTAGATTGAGGAGGGTGATTTAAAATCTTCTGCACTCTCTCCTCTAGTGACTAGAGACTTTTAAAGAAAGTTTTCAGCTAATTTAACCTGTACTGTGAATGTCAGTGATGTCTACATTTTTTTTTTAAGAAAGCAAAAGGCTTTTAACGTCCAGGTACAGTATGGAAAAGCTGGACAAAGTCCAGTGGCATCAATTTTCCAGACTATACTAGAGTTAAAACCCTTTACTCCTAAAGTTTTTCAGATCTTTATATGTTCTAATTTTGCCTTAGTGCCAAATGAAATTAACCTTCAGTTGCACCCTGATACACAACACTTTTCTCTTTAGATGAGGCAGGAGAATGGTTAAATGCTTGCTAGTCTGCCTCTTTAATCTGAGGGAAAAAAATTCCCTTTTTACTTTTTATTATTTTATTTTGATTGATACTATTTTTAACAGCCTTTCCCACAATCAAACTTGGCCAGAGTTGTATTGGAGGAAAGGACACCCTTAAACCTTAAATTTTCTGTTCACATTTTTCATGTAATTTTTTTTCCTAATTTTTATCGTGATTTTTTTTTGCATATGTTTTTGACTTGCTATAAATATTGTATAAAGACAGCTGCGTTACACTTAATTGTTTGTGCCACCTTTGGCACTTTCATACATGGTGTTAATCATATCTTTAATATATTCCATAGAAAAAAAGCAGAAATTGGGAAGAGCTGGGTTCCTTCTTTTCCTAGTTTCTCAGTTTTCTGTTTTCCTTCTGTTTCCCATTCTATTACACCACCTTTTGGAAATCCAGGGCTACACTGTTCCAAACACACTAAATATAGTTCCTCTAACTGTTCCTTCATAATAACAAACCCTCTTTCTTTCACTACTTGAAAACATTGTCCCTGATCTTTGAACTTTATCCTATGCATTTGACCCATGCTGATAGAAAGCTTAAAAATCCCTTTATCAGCCTGGTGGAATAGAATGACTAAAAATTAATTGAAAAAAGTTCCCTTACCCTGTGACTTGTGATTTTTGGAGCTCCTTCTGCTTGTAAGGGCCATCTCCGCTGTGGACCTTCCTTTCAGGTACCTATGTGTCCCACACGGGCACCATTTGCCATGGGCTGCTCAGTGTCCAGCACTTAGCAAGATCCGGAGACGTGAGTAAGAAATGACCAGGCCGTGTGGGTAGTTCAAGGGAGAATGATGAACTCCATTTATTCATCATACAAGGTTTTTATAGAGACAAAGGAAGGGGACTCAAGTATTCTTATCATTACCTTAGCCTGTTATATACTGGAGGTAACACAGATTAGACAATTTGACCAGGATTTGTTATCCAGGAGACTAAGTCTTAGGGTAAGACCTTTGATCTAGGCCTTAGGTATCTGCTAATGCAGCCGCAGTCATAAATGGATACAATTGAGAGCAAACTTCAAAGCCAAAGCTGCACTCCTCAAAAGTCATCACATTTAGAGCTGACCACCCAAAGATACCTGAGTGCTGAATCAAATATTTTCCTCTCAATAACTAAAATCTTGTGGTATAACCTATTGATCTCAGAACTCAAGTAACATCCTTATAAGTGTAACCTATAACAAAGAACTCAGGAGCTAATGTAAGGAAAAGTCGCATCTCAGAGATTCTTGTTTTAAAGTCCACTATTAGGGATTTAATATCTGAGTTCTGAACCAGGCTTCTTTGGCTCCCCACTCTTACCTCCTCCATTCACACACACACACACACACACACACACACACACACACACACATATTGCAGGAGATTATGCCTGTAGGAGATGATGCCCCTCGGGCTATCTTCCCTTCCATTGTTGGTGCTCCAGACATCAGGGTGTGATGATAGGTATGGATCAGAAAGATAGCTATGTGGGAGATGAGACCCATAACAAGAGAGGTATTCTGACTTAGAAGTACCTCATTTAACATGACATTTTCACCAACTGGAATGACATGGAGAAGATCTGGTATCGTATTTTCTCTAATGAGCATCATGTGGCCCCTGAAGAGCATTCTGTGCTGTGCACATAAGTCCCCGAACCCCAAAGCCAACAGTGAAAAGATGACTCATTATCTTTGAGACCTTCAGCACCCCAGCCATGCATGTTGTCATTCAGGCTATGCTGTCCCTGTATGCCTCTGTTTGTACAGCTGATATTGTGATGGACTCTGGTTATGGTGTGACCCATGCTGTGACCATCTATGAAGATTATGTCCTTCCTTATGTCCTATCCTCCATCTGGATCTGACTGATTGTGATCTGATAGACTACCTCATCAAGATCCTGACCAAAAGCAGATACAGTTTCACTACCACAGTTGTACATCACACACACACAAACACACACACACACACACACACACACACACACGATTTAGTGTTTGTTCAGAAATATGATATTCAATATGTGGCTAGGTATACATAGATATAGGAGCATATACATAATCATATGTATGGTGTCTTTAAGGATATATATATATACATATGTATATATATATGTATATTTTTATATCTATATATACACATGTATATATAGATATAAAAATGGTATATATGGTAGAGAATCATAGATTTTAGTGATTTAATAGATAATAGAGGACAAATCCCTTATTTCATGATTGATTAAAATGTATTGCAGTATAATGTATCTAAAACATATTGTAGAATGATTTGCTAAAGACCATATAAAAGGCAAAAGGACTGAATCAGTATTTAAACCAATAATTTCTATTATAAATTATGCTCATAGGCTAGTAGATACAGTTTCAAGAGACATCATAAACTATTTAGTAAAATTCCCTCATGTAAATGTGTGTATATATAATAAAATTTAGGTATCAATACTTATATAACACATTTGATTATAATATAAACATATATGCCTGTGTGCATATGTGTGTGTATAAATGCATGTATATAGATTATAAATAAACAAAATTCAGATAGTGCTTTAGGATTACAAGATATTGTACATGTTTTCTCATTTGATAAAACAATCTTATTAGGTCAGTGCTGTTATATTTCTCATTTGATATATGAGGAAACTGAGGCAACTATATTGATTTGATTGTGATTTGCCAAGGGTCACATAGCTAGTAAGGACCTAAGGTTGGATTTGAACTTAGTCCTTCTCACTTCAAGTCTGGCACTCTCATCTACTACACCATAAATGATTGACCTAACATGTGTGGGCAACAACTTAAAAAGAAATTCAGTCTAGGCCCATTGACTCTAGAACCAGTGTTTTTGTTTTCCTGCTGTTCCACTCTGATGGATTTGAGAGGTATACACTAATATAGCTATATCTAAATCTATATCTATATCAGTAGCATTTCCATATTAATATTAACATAGCTATAGGTATTTCAGCATATCCATGTAGCTATGTGAGTATGTCTATAAGTGTGTGCCCCTGTGATACTTTTTACTATGTAAATGTTTGTGGATAAGAAAGTACATCCACGTGTTTAAGTTTTATGGATATGTATCACTGCAGAGGGGGTAAGTAGTTGATTAGTCCATTTGCTAAGTCCTAGGATTTAAAAAAGTTCATTTAAAATCTATCTATGATTAATTAAGTGGTTCCTGTATTTGCCACTTGAGACACCAAGACAGAAATGAAAATCTGGTATCTCCAGAAGCCTACTACATCCCACTGGGGGACACAGCTTCTATTTAAACAAATATAGTTCAAAAAAAGATGAGAAGGAAAAAAAATCAACTTGTGGGGTTCAAGGAATACTTCTCAGATGAGGTAACACCTGATGTGTGGATTCTGTGCTTACCCTTAGTAGGCCTTTATTTGTGAAAAATCCTTTTTAAAAATTTTTTGGCTAAGAATGTGTCAACATAGTCAAAGTCATAGCAGCAAAAAGGTTGAGATTAGGTTGACAACTATTTTCATGCAAGTATGAACTTCATTCTCCATAATTACATCAGTGTCCTATTAGTAAAATACTAAATTGTACTTAAAAAATAATTGCAGACAAATGACATGCAAATCAATATATGATGAGGTGGCAGTTTGGGCAACACAATTGATTTTCTGTCATGTTCCTCTCTGGGCTGAAGGCTTAAGAAAATGTGATGCATACTATAATTATAGTTGTTCTCATTCTTTGGGATATGTTTTTTTTTTCATATGGTTTGTAAAAGTTTTGTATAGGGACAGTTTTTGCTAGCTGGGAGAAAGGGAGTAAATCTATAAATTTGGAGCTAATGGAGAAAAATAAAAGGCACTTGACATGTGAGGAAATGATAAATCAATATATATGAAACATAACATATCACCTATATTTTAGAAGATAAACCATGTGAGTTATGGATTACTTTATAATGCTTTATGATTGGTAAAACAAAACAAAACAAAAAACATGCTCATAAATATGAGATGAAAATTATTTGGCTTTCACCATCCTGTGAGTTAAGCAAGAGAAGTCTTGCCATTCCCATTTAGATAGATGAGAAGACAGAGACTGATAAACCTTAAGTGACTTGCCTAAGGTTATGTAGTACAAACAAAGCCAACATCTTGGCTAGAGCCTTGGGGAGACAATTCGAATACTGTTTCTACTACTCCACCGTGGTCTCAACATGAGGGAGATTTCCTTTAACTTCATCAAATATGAACTTTTAAAATTTTATTTTCATTGATGAACACCATATTATACAGAAAAGAAAGAGAGATAAGACGAAATAGGACAAAAAAGTATGCACAGATTGTATTTCCTTGTAGCTACTATAGAAACTATAGGAAGCTAGTAATAAAAAAAACCAAAACACTATACAGCAAGAATTGAAAAATCTGGACTGTTGGAGTTCTGATGGCTAGGAGCAGAGAGTTGGTGGAAGCTTTAGCTAAATGATTACTGATTAGATGAAGAAAAAAATTAATTTCATTGCCAAGAGCTCTAGTGATAGCTGTTGCCCTTTGGGACCACCTATAATTGGAGAGAGGTGAAGTTACTCATAAATGCATGTTCTTCCTCATTGCCACCTCTAGTTTAAAAAGAAAAAGAAAAGGAGGGGGAAGCTTTACAGATGCTATGTATCCTGGTGAGCTGGCTAACTTTGTTTGATGCAATAAAAGAGAGCCTGAGCTGTACTTCTGTGAGTATTCTTTCTGTTGGATCCAGGTAGGTGAATAATGGGCTCAGCTGGTCCTTCTAGCCTGAAGATAGTGGGATTAATTTGTATTACTCAGGTTTAAAGGGAACTGATATTAACATAAGAGGTAAGACCTCTAAACATACTCTTAAAAGTGATTGAACATTGATTACAATTTGTAATTTCAATGTTTGAGTATAGTAGAGAAGAAAATTTGCCTAGCTGAAGCGTGGTAAGGAATAATAATTGGGTAGTGGGTAAAGAAGCAAGTTTGTGTGGTGCAGGTGTTCCTAAATGGACCAAAGACCTCAAAGACTGGAATCCATAGTTGGGTTATCCTCAAAACTTATATTTTCTGCCTTTATATGCTGCTATGCCAGATACCTCTAAATATGTTCCCACTCTGCCCCAATTTTAATTTTAAAAATCTGATTTTTTTGTTTTTTTGCTTTTTGGAGGGGGGAGGCAAGGCAATTGGGGTTAAGTTATTTGCCCAAGGTCACACAACTAGTAAGTGTTAAGTTTCTGAGGCTAGATTTGAACTCAGGTCCTCTTTACTCAGGGCTAGTGATCTATTCACTGTGTCACCTAGCCACCCCATATGACATGGTCTTTTTGTGTGGATTGTGATTTTTTTATATTCTTTGTCTTTTTGTTGTTCAGTTGATCATCAAGTCTAATTTTTGTGACCCCAGGCCCTTATATACTCCATTACCCCGGAAAGTCTGTCCAAGTGCATGTTTATTGTTTCCATGACAATATAAATCTCATTCTTTATGTTCCCCTTTTCCTTTTGCTGTTCTTTTTCTACTTGCTTCAATATATGAGTATTTATGATGCTATCATTTCTTCTACCTTATTGTTGCACTAAAATTTATTGTTAAAATGATTTTAAAGTGTCATTATTGTGACCAACTGGTTCAATAAATAGAAATGTTTTAGTAGGAGATTACGAGCTAGAATAGTGAGTATGGGTAGTGTATTTTACCTCAATAGTTACCCAAAGAATTCTTGAGGCAATTTGAATGGTCTGTCTCTAAGAACTTAGACCTGCCTATGTGAGAGCCAGTTGGAGTGAGCTAATACAGACAATACCTACATTTTTTGTCAAGAGGTGATGATGGGGTGTTTTCATTAAGGTACATAGCCCAGACCATAATAATGCTACTATACTGTAATTCTATATCCTAGTATACTTCTGTGAATTCCAGATTACATGGACTATTTCAAAGGTCTTAGTGCAGTTTTTTAGATTGTATAGCTTAAATTAAATTTCAATACTGAAAAGCTACACTAAAACTTTTGGGACACCCTGTACTTACAACATAATTATCTGACAATATTACCAGAATCAAAGACCTGCAAAACATTCCCTTTCCCATGAAATAGCCTTAGGGTGTAGCAACATTTAGTGATTTAGTGGATTAGAAAAAGAAGATGATCCAGAAGAGAAGACTAAATAAGGGATAAAGCAGGAAGAAAGAATTCCAAGAAGAATGTCATGGAAGCCAATGAAAGATACAGTATCCAGGAGGAAACCAATAGTTAAAAGTGTAAAAATATGCAGAGAGATCAAGTTGTCAAAATGAGCCTACCAAAATTGGTGAGTCAACTGCCGTACAACATTGTAAAGGTATTTAAAGATGTCCATATCCACAGTGTTCAGTTCCTCCAGTAGTATACTATCTTGTTAGTTTTGGGACAAAGCTTACACATTGTTGCTCTTAACACCTTCTTCTCTCCTTTTTTCTCATTCATACTAAGACCACCTTCCCTACAGGAAAATAAGGCTATATAGTAGTGGGGACTATTTGTATTTTTCTTTATTCTGTTACCATGTTATGTTACCATGACTAAAGAATGTATCAACTTAGGTAGCCAAACTGTTGGTAATGAACTTCTTTCTACTGAGCTAGACTCAATTTTAGACAGATACCAGGAGCAGTACATCACTGGGCCAAAATGAGATACCTTTCCAAATTCAGAAGAATTCACATTCTATTGGCAAAACTTTTAATAACCTGATGTTAGTCCCGTACCATGGGAAGTTTTTCTGATCTATGTTTCTGGATGAGGGATACATAAATAGAAGCTAAAACATTTTAGTACAGTCTTCTTCAATATGCCAAGGAGCCAGTAATTCATGTATTTGCTTACAAATTCATTAATGCAGATCACAACCCCTTTATGACTTGGTCAAGGGTTGCAGTGGCTGAAAATTTGATTACTTTACAGTCAAAGTAATGATGAGCCACTACAAAGATTTTAGATTGACTTTTAAATGACAGATCTATCATCAGGTCCAATACTCAAAGTCCTCAGTAGAATAGACCTCAAGAGCCAAGATAAGAAGAGGCCTTTCCATATAGTAAGGATATCAATATACCAAATGATTTGCTTATTGTTATTTATCTTAATGGAGTAGTCATATCTAAATGAAATGAAAGAATTCAACAAAAATAACCATTTTTTCTTTATAAAAAAGCCTCAGAAAATAGATAAGCTGCTAAAGTTTTTCAGAATATGTGATAAATGCATATAAATATTCAGATGAATCTGTGTTATCTACAAAACCACTATCAATTTATATACAATTTAGAGAACACACATGATGCAATATTTTATAATCACATGGCCCAGAATTGGCAACCTTCTACTGACCATGGATGTCTAAGCTTATTCTTAGAAGATAGACATCTCCTTTTCTTACTATTCTAGATAAACATTTAAACTCTTTTCAAGTTTTTTTTTCAGACTACCCTTCTAACTTTAATTTACATTTTTCTCCTTCACATTTTCCACAATCCAGCCAAACTCACCTTTTCCCTATATTTACATAAGACTTACCATCTTACATCTCCATGTCCTTGCATTGGCTGTCCCACATGCCTGGAATGCATTTCACCCTCACCCCCACCTCTTATAGTCCCTAGTTTCCTTCAGAGCTCAGCACAAAGATCACCTTTTGCACGAAACTTTTTCTGATCCTTTCCCTGAAGCTGCTAGTGACTCCCTCCCTCCAAATTCACACACACACACATATTTGCTATCTCTTTCCTTGCCCCCATAGAAAATAAGTCCCTTGAGATACAGAACTGTTTTCAACTTTTGCTTTGTATCACAAAGTCTAGCATAATACCTGGCACATAGTACTATGACTTTGATTGATAGATGTGATATGATTAGATTTATTGCTGGAAGGGAAGGTACTTTAGAAATCATCTAATTTAACCAGTTCAACTGCCTCACTTTACAATTGAGGAAACTGAGTTTCAGGAATCTGAACAATAGGCAGGAGGCCTCAAATACTGAAATTTTGAGTGAATCTGTGATTTTATCAAGATAGATGCAACTTCAGTGATAAAGATTACAACCCCTCCAGCCTTGCCCATTTCAGGGATTGATTATAGTCCAAGTCCTCCTATCAGTTTTTCATAGGAGATTAACTCAATATTCTAGGATGCTTTCTTAATTTCTCTTGACATTGGGAGTATACAACCTGTTCAGTTATTTATTTATCATTTATTCCTTCCCCAAGGACAATCCATTTTTTTTCAGAGGTCTTTACTCTAGTTTTTATTCACAGTTTCACTTTTGTTATGTGTTGTATTCTGCTCACACCCTCTAGGTGAAGATGCCTTTCCAGTCTTCTGAAGCTCATTTAATTTTTTTTTTTAGGTCATAATGTTACATGATGCATAGCTTTTATAACAATGACTACACGCAGCAATACCACGTCTAGGGTTGTATCCCAAAGAAATCATAGAAGTGGGAGGAAGACCCATATGTACAAAAATATTTATAGCAGCTCTTTTTGTGGTGGCAAAGAATTGGAAATTAAGGGGGTGCCCATCAATTGGGGAATGGCTGAACAAGTTGTTGTATATGCATGTAATGGAATGCTATTTTGCTATAAGAAACGAGGAGCAGATGGACTTCATATCTACCTGGAGAGGCTTATACGAACTAATGCTATGTGAGAAGAGCAGAACCATTTGTACACAATTACAGACACAATGTATGTGTGACAACCAACTATGATAGACTGGGCTCTTCTCAGCAGTTCAGGGTTATAAATCAACCCCAAAAGTCTCATGATGGAGAGAGATGTCTACATCTAGAGAGAGGACTGAGTTTGAATCCAGATTGAAGCAAACTACTTGCTCTTTTTCTTTTTCCTGCAGAGGAAGTAACCTCACAGAAAACACAAAGATATGTAACCTCAGCACTCACTCTCTTTCTCTCTCTCTACTCTCAGGGTACTTCCCTAAACAAATCATCCTAGGATTAAGTCCCAGCTTGCATATTAATCTGCACACTCACACTGAAGTAGCTACTTCACTGTTAACTTCCTAAACCCATTAACTTGAGGCCCTGCATTTACCCATAAACAATTGTCTCTTAGAAGAAAGCTACACCTAGTACACACATCACAACTACTGCTTCTTTTTATGTCTGCACACACACTACCTTGATTGGTTTCCAACCACCTCAGACCCACAAATACCAAGAGTATAGTTGTTGTAATTCCTGTAAGTACCCCCATAAGCCACTGAATTGCAATTGTGTGTTCCCCTTTACAATGGCCTTTGCAAAGGTGGAAAGGAAATCTTGTGAAATTGGCGGCATCTGTACCTGTGTTAATTTGGCAACCCTATAGTGTTCTAGTTTTCTGACAAGGAGGAGGGGAGAGTTGAATGAGCAGAAGAGACATACTGACCTTCATTCTTATTCAACCAATAAAGGTGAAATTAGAGCCTTTTAAGGACTTTTTCACTTTTTCCCCCCTTTTTCATTCAGTGATAAATCGAGGGTAATATCATTCAACACAGGGCCTCCTGCTAGTGTTAAACTCCTAGAGACAATTTTTAGATTTAATGACCCATTTCCTTCTTTCAAGTCCCCAAGTTTGGCTTACCTGATCCCCTGGGATCCCCACTATCAACTTTTCTTCTATTCTGGTCATTCTCTACCCAGATCTTTTGGGGAAACAGATGCATATTTTCAATTTCTCCACTACTCCCTCTTAAATAAATGCTCCTGTACCAGTTCTTCTTCTACAGTTGCTAGAAATTTTAACTAGAGGTATAAGACAAAAATGAAATTTTACAAAATTATAAGAAATATTTAAAAGCCCTGTATTGCCAAGGCAATAATTGCAGCACTGGTGATGACTATGAATATGCCTGCATAGTTCTGAATCTCAAAATATAACAAATTCTCCAATAGAAGACAGAACCAAAACATTTATTCAAACACCAGAAAGCCAAATCCCAACATCAGAAACTCAAACCAAATCCATCATAGGAACACTTCAGGAAGCAACAGCATCCCTGCTTGCGCCTTCTCACAAACAAACATTTACAATCCTAGCTGTCTGCTTGCTTCTGGGTTCTCTTTCCCTCCTCACTAACTGCTCTGACTCATTTCCTTCTCCACCCCTTCCTGCTCTACCCTGTCAGCAAGGTCTTCTCACCAGGAGCTCTCAGTGATTACATTAGACCTATTAAGGGGCAGGGAAGATCTTCAAATTCCCATTACCATTACAAGCCCCCAGAAGATAAGCATATTCAATAACATTTAAATGGAAGGTCTTTACTTTCTGAACCACCTTTATTACTAACCCATTTTTCAGTTCTTATCTCTGGAATTAGATTGGTCTTTATTTGAATTACATGCTAGACTAAGCTTTCTGGCTACTAGTTGAAAGCAGATTCAGGAGGCTATCACTCCTAGGATCACAGGGATTCTCACTCTATTCCATACCTGTGGTTCTTATCTCTGAATATGGGTCCTTTAATTGAGGAAGGCTCTTGTGATTTCATTTGGCTATTTGACCTCAAATAAAGCTCTGTTGGGATTCTGGGTTTTCTGTACTAACTTGAGTAACCTCTTTAGTTCTTCTGGTATGTATCATTCACTCCTATCCTAGGAAGTCCCATCCTTGTCTCTGTAGAGTTTGGTGTGCCTAAAGTACATTCATTAGCTTGTTATAGCTACTTCTACCCTAGAGCTTCTAGGTGGCAAATAGACAACTAGGCTTAGAGTCAGGAAGACTCATCTTCTATGGTATTTTTCATAAAATGATGGGCCAGGTTAAAAAAAAATGATGAAATTGAATAGGAAGAAATGTAAAGATATACTCTTATATTCTAAAAATTACCTTCACAAATGCTATATCTAAGTGTTGCTAGACAAAAATTTTTCTGGTGATTTTTGTGGACTGCAAGCTGAATATGAGTCAACAGTGTAATTTTGTAGTTTTCAGAGCTAATCTCTTCTTGGTCTACATTAATAGAACTAGAGGGCCCAAGGATAGGAAGATAATATATTTTCACTGTACTCTGTCTTGGTCAGACTACATCTGTAGGATTATGTCAAGTTCTGAGTGAGGCACTGATAAGCTGGAAAATTTCCAAAGGAGAGTGAACTGGTTAAATAAGGTTTTGGTATCTTGTTGTAGGAGGATTAATTAAAACAACTGAAAATCTTAATTTGGGGAAGAGATAACTTAGTTGGGACATGACAACTGTGTTAAAAAAAATTGTAGAATTATCATGTAGGTGATGTTTTAGGTTTGTTCTCCTTAGCTCAAGAAGGCAGAACCACAACCAGTGAGTAAAGTTGCAGAGAAAAAAATTTAGGCTTCTTGTAAGAAAACTTTTACAACAATTAAACATTCTGAAAAATAGGATAAATTTACTTGGTAGGTAGTGATAACCATCTTTCACCTGAGGTCCTCAATCAAAGGCTGGATTGACACTAGTTGGTATTCTAGAATGGATTCTTTTTCAAGTATTTCTCTGACTATATGTCTATCATATTCCTTTCCAAATCTATGGATCAATAGTTTCTTAAGACAGTTAAATTATATCAACTCCACCTAAGAACAGACATCATGCTTCTCTGTTTTCCTGTTTTGAAAGTCTGTGCTCCTTTTGGACTTTCCGTTGTCTCTTTCCAGTCTGAAAGATGCTCCCAGTTAGTTCATTTGTTGAGTAAAGGCAAATGATGCATCCTGAAGCACAATGGAGCAAATTCTGTACATTTGTCCAGATTCTTCTTTGTTTGTTTGTTTGTTTTTTGGAGGGCAATTAGGGTTAAGTAACTTGCCCAAGGTCACACAGCTAGGTTTTTGTTTGTGTTAAGTGTTGGAGGTCGGACCCGAACTCAGGTCCTTCTGATTCCAGGGCCGACACTCTACTCACTGCGCCACCTAGCCACCCCCCAGATTCTTCTTAATGATGCACTTGGAACATCACCTGACCATCATCAACATAATGTCTTTTCTCAAATCCCATCAATATGCTTCTAAAAATGCTTAAATGAATCTACAGTCTCACTGAGGGGAATGCTCCTTCCATCTAAGCTCATTCCAAGTGTTTCACCCACATGCAAAGTTTCCATAGAGGTGCTGCTCATTATTTTGGAAGCCTTCTTTTCATTATTTTAATATCCAGAAGTGCCACTTTAGCCTCTGAGGTATCTAGATATTCTCTCTCATTCTTATTACAAGCTCATCCCACCTCTGTTTGCAGTCTTTTGTCATTAATATCTCCTATACACTTTTTATAGCCAAGTCATCCTGGATATTATGATCAAATTTTAGTTTAATGACTGTGACATGCTATTACTAGTTTTACAACTAAAATAGATTTTTTCATCTGAAGCTAGAATTTCTTCTGATAATAATACCTAACTACAGATAGTTGGGAGCCAGTACATTGCCCCAAAGTTTGCTTTTTTTTTTTCATTTTGTTTTGTTTTATTAAAAAATATAGTAGGAGTGGTGAGCTGGTGCAGTGAATAAAACACCCACTCTGGAATCAGGAGGATCTGAGTTCAAATATGACCTTAGGCACTTAACAATTACTAGCCGTGTGACCTTGGGCAACTTGGGCAAGTCACTTAACCCCAATTGCCCTTCCCTCCTCCCTCCAAAAAGCAAAAAAAAAAAAGAAAAAAAGAAATAAAGTATAAATTACAGCATATTCCATGACAGATAAGAAGTTTAAAAAGGATACTAATTTTTTAGCAAGGTCCCAGTACCCATATCTATCATTTCCCTCTATATTGAGGAAGGCTACTGAACAGCAAAGAGGGGACTTCAAAAAATAGTAAATCTGTAGCGCAGAGTGAAAGGAAAGGGTCCTTAGTTTTAGTATGGACTATATTCCTATTTATTTAGGTCCTGTGAGACTGGAAATGAGTTCCATAAAGGTTAGCATCACTCAGGAACATTTTTTGAGAGCCCACTTTTACTTGAGGGCTGCACTAGGAGCTTCATTTTAAGAGAATAATGGTAAAAAAATCACAATGGAATAATTGTCCTCTTCCTTTCCTCTCAGTCTTGTAACAAATCATTTTTTCCATATTATTCCCTAATATTTCTTCAGTTTCTCAATGGGATTGTGTCAAGTATACCATCTACCCATCACCTGGAGACAAGCCTAACATTAGACGCAAACAGAGTGAAGAAAAAGCTGCAATACCAAAATGTCCCTGCAAATTTACAAGTAATCTTCACTACCATCAGAGATGCCACACTGTTATTTGTGAATATGAGACAAGGTTTTCAGATGTTTTTCAAGGTCACTGGGTAAAGTTAATTAATTACATTCAGCCTGCTGTATCATGGCAATAAAAATGCTAAACTTTTCCAGTCCTCCTTCTAAATAATCATTGAGACCAACCATTTGCTAAGAATATTTAAGGGGATTTAGTCAGCCTATTTTGGGGCATTCTTATCTTAGAGTTCTTTGTGACAGCTGTGATTTAAGATTGCAGTCTTTTCAATTTCTTTGCTTTGGCATGAGAACACCATCATGTGGAAAAAGACCTGCCTAACACCAGGGCTATAAATGTCAAGGATCACAATTCAGCCACTTCCCTTCTACATGGAATAATGTTGCAATATTCTGTCTTTCTGGCCAAAGCTGCCTATAAATTTGTGAGTAGAGTAAGCAACGAGCTCCTTGTTTTGTGCTTTCTTCTTTATACTTGTTTGGGAATTATTTGGATTTTGTACATTTTCAGTAAATTCATAACTATCAAGTAATTAGTGGTTTGGATTCATTGAATTTAGTGAGGTAAGTTAGAGGATCAAAGATTTAGAGTTAGAAGGGAACATAGAGGATATCTAGTACCAACAACCCTGACTACCTGATTTTACATATAAAGAAATGGAGACCCAGAAAGGGTAAGTGACTTGATCAGAGTAAAAAAAAAAAATCAATCAGTATCTGTTGTGAAATTTGAACCCAGGGCTTCCTAACTACAAGTCTAACGCTCTATCCTTTTATACTATGAAGACTCTCTATAACACAGTAACTCTGATAAAATTGAATATTCACACTGGAAAAGGACTTTAGAGATTAACTAGTTCAATGCCTTCCTTTTACAGAGGAGGGAACTGAAGCTCAGAGACATTAAATTATGCATCTAGAACACAAGTATAGTAAGTAGAAGAGGCAGAATTGTTATTAAAATAATAACACTAGGTAGCATTTATATAGCACCTACTAGGTGTGTATATACCTAATGTGTTAAGTGCTTTACAAATATTATTTCATTTTATCCTCACAACAACCTGGGAGGTAGTTATTTTTATTATCACCATTATTTTATCATTGTTATTGTTTTTTTTTACTTTTTTCACTTTATTCTTTTTTTAAACAAATGCTTTATTAACTTCTGTTTTACATCATTCATTTCCACCAGATTTTGAGTTACAATTATTTTTCCCCCCTGTTTTTCCCCTACCCACCCTCCCAGAATAGCACTCCCACAAGATATCACTTCCTCCAATCTGCTCTCTCCCATATCTTCTCCCATATCCCCTTCGACTTTTCCATTGGAGGAAGGTGAATCTCTGTGCCCCAATGCCTGCACCTCTTATCTCCCAATTACAAGCAAAAGAGTATTAACAATGGTATTTATATATATTTGAAACATTAATTTCAGATTCATTTCCTTCCTCTCTTGTCACCCATTCCCTCTGGGAAGATAAGTAATTCAGTATATGTTGTACATGTCTAGCTATGCAAAACATTACCATAGTAGATATATTGTACAAGGCTGCTTATAATTCCCTCCCACTCATCCCACCCCCCACCTGGTCCATTCCCTACATGATCCTGTCCCTCTTCTATAGTGGGTACTTCCAACCTCCCCTTCCCCCAAGGATGCCCTCCCATCCATCATCCCTCCTCTCATCCCCCTTCCCCCTATTCTGCTGCAGGTTGAGATATCCCATTTAGTATGTATGTCATTCTCTCCCTAAACCAAATTCAATGAGAATTTGGTTTTGCCTTTTTGCCTTCCTATTCTCACCCTCCCTTGCAACCACTTCCCCTTGCTTCTTCTACATGAGATAGTTTACCCTACCCTGTCTCTCCCCATCTCCTCTTGCCACTTTCCTCTCTCACCTCATAATTTCACCCTTTGAGTATCCTCCCTTCCCAACAAATTCAACCTATGCCCTCTATCCATGTATAACTGTAACCATATATACACACATTCCCATATGTATTCATATGACCATACACCCTTCTTCCATTATTTTCATAGTGAGAAAGATATCATCAGTCACAGTTACTGTTTTTCCATATAGGAATGTTAATAGTTCAACTTTGATAAGTTCCTTTTGATTTCTTTTCCCTGATTACCTCCTCAGGCATCTCTTGCTTCTTGTGTCTAGATGTCAAATTTTCTACTCAATTCTGGTTTTTTCCTCAAGAATGCTTGAAAGTCCTCTATTCCACTGAATGACCATATTTTCCCCTGAAACAAAATACTCAGTTTTGCTGGGTAGGTGACCCTTGGGTTCATTCCCAGTTCTTTTGCCCTCTGGAATATCATATTCCATGCCCTTCGATCCCTCAGTGTAGAAGCTGCCAGGTCCTGGGCTATTCTGATTGTGTTTCCACAATATTGAAATTGTTTCTTCCTGGCTGCTTGTAGTATTTTCTCCTTGATCTGGGGATTCTGGAACCTGGCTATAATATTCCTGGGAGTTTTCTTTTTGGGATCTTTTTCAGGAGGTGATCTGTGGATTCTTTCAACCTCTATTTTGCCCTCTGGATCTAAAACATCAGGGCAATTTTCCTTGAGAATTTCTTGAAGGGTGATTTCTAGCTTCTTTCTTTGATCATGGCTTTCAGGTAGTCCAATAATTTTTAAATTGTCTCTCCTGGATCTATTTTCCAGGTCAGTGGTTTTTCCCATGAGATATTTCACATTGCCTTCTAATCTTTCATTTGTTTGGATCTGCTTAACAGCATCTTGATTTCTCATAAAGTCATTAGCTTCCATTTGCTCCAGTCTAACTCTGAAGGAATGAATCTCCTCAGTGAACTTTTGAGATTCTTTTTCCATCTGGCAAATTCGACTTTTTAAGGCATTCTTCTCCTCATTGCCCTTTTGGGCCTCCTTTGCCATTTGAGTTAATCTGTTTTTTAAGGTGTTGTTTTCCTCAGTCAGGCTGTTGACCCTCATTTCATACTTTTCCTGCATCCTTCTCATTTCTCTTTCTAATTTTTCCTCCACTTCTCTTATTTGATTTTTAAAGTCCTTCTTAAGGTCCTCTATGGCCTGCAACCCACTCATGTTTTCCCCTGGGGCTTTTGGAGCAGGACTTCTGACCTCACAGCCCTCCTCTTGCTCTATGCTTCAACCTTCTTTGCCCCCAAAGTAGGAGACTAAGGTTGCATTTTTCTGTTTAATTTGTTTCCTTTGCCTTGGCATGTTGCCACTTAATTACTTGACTTTTGGGCTTGTTGCCACAGTATGGCCAGACAGGGGAACTTTCGTCCCGAATGTGTGGGGGGCCAACTTCCGTTTCTGGCAAGCTGGAAACCCACCCACAACCTCCACCCCAGATCACAATCCAGATCCAGGGAGGTTAAAGCAAGAGCGATTACCCCCCAAGACTGATCGCTGGATCTCCCTACAGTTTGCAGGCCAACTACAAAATGGCGTTGTCTCCTCAGCGGCTTCTAGCCCCCAGGGGAGGAAGTGGATGCATTCCCCAAATACTGGCCCCAAAGTCCATAGGGCACTAACCTCTCACTTTGTACTAGTCATGTCTATGTTGATAATTCTGGAATCGCCACAGCTGCTGGTGTTCTGGGGTCCCTCCAGCTGGCTGCTGGCCTTGCCGCCCTGGGGCTAAAACCACGACTCAGGCAGACCTGTGCTTGACTCCCCACGCACTGCAAGCTGTGCTGCTGGCACTGCGCTGGTCCTTTATGCAGGGCTGCTGGGCTGTCCTCAGTGGAAGGTTAGCTTCTCTGTGTCGTTCTGTGGGTGCTGGGGCTCCAGAAGTTGTTCAGAGTCCCCTTTTACATAGTTTGGAGGTAGTGTGGGGGAAGAGTGACTTGGACACACCGTTTCTACTCTGCCATCTTGGCCTATCATTGTTATTGTTATTATTATTATTATACTATTCTATTATTATCTCCATTTTATAGTCAAGGAAACTGAGGCAAATAGAGGTTAAGATATTTTCCCAAGATCATATAGCTAGTCTATGTCTGAAGCTGGACTTAAACTCAAAATTTCTGAGAATTTAGACCCCTGATCTCTCACATCAGTCTAGTGCTTTATTCTCTGCCAGATCTTGATTATGGAAAAAGTAAAATCATTTGTCATCATACAGATTACATGTAGGAGAGACTAGAACACAGTTCATGGTAACAGAAAACTGATTCAATTTGGTAGCAGGGTAGAATTATAATAAATATTATTAAATCTGTAACAAAGAGTTTGTTAGGTAATAAATGGGAAGCAGACAGGATATTTTTAATATAATATAACACATTTTTAGATTTGTTGATACAAGTGAGGCTATTCTTAATGAAGTTTATTTCTCTTCTTCAGATTTTGGAAGATATTCCCTTAGTCCTAAAAGGTTTCTGTTGAAGGTTTAGGGGAAAAATACCTCTCTACCAAATTCTTAGACACTTTGCATATGCTATTGAGTCATTTGGCTGCTATCTGAACTAACATGACCTCCCTGAAAAAGGGGCCTTAACTCTGGCCTATGGCAAGTACTGGACTTTGTTACAAGAGTTACAGTACAGTAAACCATAAGTACCTAAGAATCCATTAGCTCAGGATATCTATCAGTCATGTAGCATAGTATAAGTCCCTGAGGAAATGGAATATAAAGCATATAAATGTGAAACTTGGGATTTGGGGAAAGAGAAACCGTGAAGACTTAAGTTTAGATATGTGAATTAATGCTCACAGAAGTAAAAACAAAACAAAATACAACACAACAAAACAGACATACACACACACACAAAACATGACTGGATTTTCAAAAGGGTGAATCCGGGCGACCATAGCGTAATATGAAAATATCAAGTACTTGAGCAGAAACATGGAAGGATCAAGTCTTCATAATTTACCTTCAATTGGCCCTGCCTTTGTTAAGTAATTGATTCTTATTTATAGAAGAGCAGCATGGCCAAATGGAGAAAGATCTGGCCTTGGGTTCAGGAAAACCTGAATTCAAGGCCTGCCTCTACTGTTTACTGGTTTTGTAATTCTAGGCAAGTCACTTAACCTTATACTGCTCTCAGCAACTATATATGTCTGTAAATTGCATCAGTGAGACTAACCTGTACTGGTGGAAGGACTGAATCATTTGGGAGTCCACAAATAATCACAGGTCAACACCCAGCTTTATTATTGATAATGATTGTGTTTTCTTACATATATTCTGTAATAAATTAAAAATAAATCTGTAAACTGAGTGTTAAAGTTCATGCCCCCCCAAAAAATTTAGAAGAGAAATGGATCTTAAGCCTTTCATAGCTATTGGTAGGATGTATTCTTAATTAAACAAGAGATAGAGGGAATTGCAAATAATAAAATAGATAATTTTGATACCATGATACTGAAAAGCTCCTGAACAAAAAAATCTTGGCTCTTGAATAAGAAGGGGAGAGGTCAAATGGGAAATAATTAATATCAAATTTCTTAGAAAAAAAGTTTGACAAAACACAAAATATGGACAATTGACATATATGTACATCTATATCTCTATCATTTATATATTTATCTCTTTGTGTATATCTGCATATATACATGCAGACATATACACATTCTACACATAGATTGATATATGTATATGTGTACATAGATATATTAACATATGTTTGCATGTATGTATATATATGTGTGTGTGTGTGTGTGTGTGTGTAGATAGATAGATAGATAGAGAGAGAGAGAGAGAGAGAGAGAGAGAGAGAGAGAGAGAGAGCCCATGGGATTTCTTGGCAAAGATACTGGAGTGGTTTGCCATTTCCTTCTCTGGTGGATTAAGGCAAACAGAGGGTCATTGACGTGCCCAGGGCCACATAGCTAGTAAATGTTTGAAGTCACAATTGAACTCTGATTTTCCTGACTTTTAGACTTAGTACTGTATCCATTGAACTGTCTAGCTGACTCAGAGATAGATGTAAAAATATTTGTATCTTCCATTCTCAAATAGAGAAATGATTGAAGTATATAAACAAACAATTCTAAAAAGAACTTCAAACTCTTCCAAAATATAAAAAAGAATGCTCTAAATCACTAATAATAAAATACATCAAAATAACTCTAAAGTTTTGCTCTCAATTTGGCAGAGAGGGATGATAGGCCCTCTGGTGCATTGCTACTCAAGCTACATTTGAGTATAACTATTTCAGAAAGAAATTTGGAATTAGGCATAAAAAGTCACTAAAATGCCAAAAACACTATGACTACTAGGTGTACCATCAATGTAATATTTACAGCATCAATGGTCACTATACATAGGCCTGTATAGTGCTCGATCACCATTACACTAGGGGTATATCCCAAAAAGGTCACTGATGCAAAGAAAGTCCCCATATGTACCAAACTATTTACAGCATTGTGTGTGTGTGTGTGTGTGTGTGTGTGTGTGTGTATGTGTGTTAATAGCAAAGAACTAGAAAAAAAGTAAATAAACATTGATTGGGGAATACCTAATGAATTGTAGTATGCAAATGTAACAGAATGTTACTGTTATAGGAAGTGGACAAAATGAAAAGCATGGGAATACTTATATGAACTGATTCAGAATGAAGCAAGCACAGCCAAGAAAATAATATTCACAATGGCTACAATAATGTAAATGAAAAGAAAAAGAACCACAAAAAAATCTAACATGATTGCTGCATAATTGCAATAAACAAGCAAGGCCCCAGTTAAAAAAACAAAACAACAAAAAAGCATATAATACATTGAAACCACTTGTTTGCAGAGGCGGGAACTCCAAATTACATTTATTTTCATATTTTTTTCCATATATTGATTGGTTTTGCTGATTTTTCTCATATTTCTCTTCCCTCTTTTTTCTGATTTTGCAAATATTCTTCGTAATGTAGGATGGATTTCTGGAAGAGGTAGAGGGAATGATATGGGACAAATGTAATTTATACAATAAAGATAAAATTATTTGAAAATAAAAAAATAATTATGTTAGCTGACATTAATATAATATTTTAATGATTTCAAAATGCTTTACATATATTATCTTGTTTGATATTCACAATAACCTTGGGTACTACAAGGAAGACAACAATGTGTATGACACAGAAGGGAACTTTTGTTAAGAAGTCAGATAAAGTGCCTGGAAAATCCAGTCCCCCAGAACCATCATTTCAAAAGTAAATGTAAGAAATGATTCAAATAAAAGATGATATAGCTAAAATTTTGAGATGGGATGAATTACGTCACTGTAAAAACTTCCATTTATAATGAAAGAATGTAAAATATTGATGGCATAGCATGTGTTGTTAAAGGAAACAAAAGTTAACATAATTACATGAATATTTTTTTTTAAAGCAATTGGGGTTAAGTAACTTGTTCAAGGTTACGGGGCCAGTCATTATTATGGGTGGGTGCTCATTTTCTGAGGCCAGACCGATCCCAGGTCATCCTGATGCCAGGGCCAGTGCTCTTACTCACTGCACCACCTAGCCGCTCCATGAATATTTTATATTAAGCAATGTTTATGACATCAATGTGCTCCATTCAGTTTTGGACAAAATAACATAAATGCAAACAAAAAAATAAGTAAATACATAAATAGAATATTAGGAAAATTAGGTGTCCTTCTTGCCATTAAGTTGTTATGGTGGACATTTCTATTCTTTACTAAGTGGGGGTTTTAAGGAATATAAACATATTTTATTTAGCCTTCCTTAGGAAAAAAAATTACAGAAAGACACAATTAATAGAGACATGAAAACTTAACACAATAAAAATGACAATAAATCAGGTTTAAATGGAGACTAAACAATATAATCCTATATATGAAACAGAAAGGATAATTCATAACAAATGAAGAAAATTATTATAAATAGTTATGCAATCATATGCCATCAAAAAATTAAAATGGATAAATATTAAATTAAAAAAATTAAATTAAATTAAATTAAAAAATTAAAATGGATAAATACTTACAAAAGTATAAATTATCCAGATTAATAGAACAGGTAATAGAAAATCTGAACAATCACATCTCAGAAAGAGACCAATTATTTTCAATTGTTATTTCTCTATGTCTCCTTACAGTATATAAGTGAAGTAAATTGGGTATCTTACCCTAAAGGAAATTAGGGGGGAAGGGGATAAGAGGGGGATGATAGAAGGGAGGGCAGATTAGGCAGGGAGGGTAGTTAGAAGCACACACTTTTGAAAAGGGACAGGGTCAAAGTAGAAAATAGAATAAGTGGGGGGTAGCATAGGATGGAGAGAAATGTAATCATTCTTTCACAATATATATGGAAATGTTTTGTGTAACAACACATGTATAATCTATATTGAATCACTTTTCCTCCCAGTTGGGGTGAGTGATGAGGGAAGAAGGGAAAGAATCTGGAAATCAAAGTTTTCAAATCAAATGTAAAAAAAAAATCTATGATATAGATATAGCTATAGATAGATATTTATAATTTTTTACATGCAACTGGCAAATAAGATATACAGGCACTAGTTATAGTAATCCATCTTACCCTACTAGAAAATCAGAGGAGGGATGGAGGAGGATATAAGAGAGAGCAGACTGGGGGAAGGGGTATTCAGTAGGATAGCTATTTTGGGGTGGGGAGTAGGGGAAAGATGGGGAGAAAATTAGTAACTCAAAATCTTGTGGAAATGAATGCTGAAAACTAAAAATAAACATATCAAACAAGTAAAAAAAGAAAAAAGCCAGAAAGAATTGTAATGTGGGTCATTGGCACTCCCAAATTTCCTTACTGCTTCAATTCCTTCCCGCTTATTAAAATATTACTTTCTTCCTGACTTTCCTGTTTCTTGAGGCCACCACCATTCTTACATTCCCTCAAGATTTTCAGCTTTGAAGTAATTCCCCAGCTCTTCTTTCTTCCTCATTCCTCTTTTTCATTTTATTGTCATCTCTGGTGGATTCTGCCTTCACAACATACTCTCTATCATCCGTTACCTTTTCTTCCTGGTATGGATGGCATAGTAGAGAAGCCAAAGAAACCCAAAGTGAGAGCAAATAAAGGGGGAAAAGGTCCAAAATGAGTTCATACAGAGAAGTAAACGTCCAAAGTTATCAAGAAAATATTTAGAAAGTTCAAACTGATGATGAGCTCTCTAAAATTAATCTCATCTTCAAGAGAGAAGACATATAACGTATCACATTCTGCCTCAACAAAATCTATAAAATAAGAGACTTGCTATATCAGAGGATCATAGATTTAAAACTTGAAGGGACTATAGAGGCCATTCAATTTATGATTTTTTTAAATTTGTTTTTGTCTCAAACCTCTTTAGACAGTCAGGTAAAGTTTATGAATCCTTTCTGAGAATATTTTTAATGTATAAAATAAAATGCATATGATTACAAAGGAAAGTAATTATATTGAAATAGTAATAAACAATTAAAAAATCAGTAACTCTAGGTTAAGAACTCCAGAACTAATCTCTTTTATTTTATAGAAACTAAAAATTAAACTCCATAGTTTGTTAAAGTAACTTTTCCAAGCTTTCACAGGAAAGTAGCAAAAATGGGATTCAAAACCATGTCCCTTGACTCTGAATTATGCACTCTTTTATTTGACCAAATGATATTATATGAGAATATTTGCAGAGCCCTTTGTCCAGTTCCTGGGGCACAGTATGTACTTAATACATTCTTTTCCTCTTGCCTTCCCCTAAGCTGCCTTGATACTTCAAGAGTCTATGATATCTATGCCAAAGGCCAAATATTAAAAATTCCTAATTTTTAAATAATTCCCCTAAATGAGAGAACTTGTCTCCCCAAACCATTCCTTATGTTTGCATGAAAATCAAAATGAAATAAAAGTAATGAAATATTGGCTAATTGAAAAGTTTTAATTTTTTAGCTTGATCTGTCATAAATTTTTTTTTAAATGGCTTCCAATTCATTGTGAAGGAGAACTACAAAATCCCCACTTATATTTTTCTCTTAGTCTCCCCTCTTTTTTGCCTCTTCCTCATTTTACTTCCTTTCCCTTTGCGTTTTTTTTACTTCACTCCTTGCATTTTTTTTCTTTAATATATTCCTAGGCTTTATTATGTTACAAAAGTGACCCTGGTTTTTCTAGGGCTACACCAAAGGTCTATTTGCTTTGCCATGTCCCTACCCAGCTGAGAAGGTCCTTAATTCAGGTCTAGCAATGTACTGTGTCTTCTGTTTTCTAAGAACCTATCCACTGAATTTTAGAGAAGATAAAGACTTGAAGTTTGTCCAGCAAATGATGAATATTTTGTCACAGAAGCATATGAAGACTATCAATTAAGATATGAATGTATATACTTTTGACATAATTGAAGTTTTTGAAGTATTTATACATTTGTGATCTTCATACATACATATGTATATGCTTGAGTATGTATATATGTACTTGTATATATGGTATGTATATGTGTGTTTATTTTTTATGTATGGCTTGGTGGATTGAGAGCTTGCCTCAGAACAAGAAGACTTAAATTTCAAATCCCTCCTCTGTGATCCTGAGTAATACTGATTTGTCACTTGGGGAAATATTGAATACCCATGGAATCCTAGGTCCAAATCAGCAGAATTTAGGAATTAATGAATCACTTAGCATCTTCAAATTCAGAGGTATAACACACACAAACACATACACATATACACAAATCATCATCATACATATGTATATATATCCACATGCATATATTTTGAAAATAAATCATTAATAAAAGTAGCTGTTATTAAGGTAAGTAAAATATTTTCTCTGGGGAAATCACTGCCCTTTTTTGGGTGGTTGGGTATCTAAAGGGCATAGCTAGATACTTGTATAAATACTGAATAAAGAATACTTTTTTAAATCACTGGAAGATGAAGATTTTAATCTCACATCAAAGTGAAAACAAGAGAGAGAAGAGGTATTAAAAAAGAAAGCAATTCAACAGCATTGGGAAAGTTGCTTGTTTACTAAGTAGTTATTGGGCTACTAAGGATCATGCTTAATATACTTTCCCAGGGGTGGGGAGAATCAATTTTTTCCTTGAGTATCATTAATATCAATTTCATTGCAATTAATATAGGAAAGGAACATTCTGAAAGTAAAGGACTTACACAGAAAGGTTATGTACTCTCTTTAGAGGTCACTTAATTTACTATTAGTACTGACATTTCTTCCATAAGGACAAAATCTCTGTTTTGTATACCTTTGCAAAAATCAGCCAATTATGTAGCAGTGCAAACATCATGAGAGAAGTTAAATTAAGTTCAATGGAATTGTGGGTAAATTTTTACATGAATAATTTCTTCTGAGAAATTCTTCTGTGTGGCTGGGCCTAGAAATGAGGATTGAGTTCAGTAAAAGATAGAAACCCGTAATGATGGGGAAAAAATGCCAATGAGTTTGAAGCAAAGAGGAAAGAGGAAGAAAAAAAAAGTTAGACTATAGTTTATGGCCCAAGTTCCATGTCGAGGAAAACTTAAAGAGAGGGCCTTTTTATATAAATAAGAGATGTCTAAGAACTGCTGTATCTCTATTGACTTACTATCTTCTCTTTTCTGGAAATGAATCCTATATTACTGCCCTCAATACTCTACTTTTTCCTTTTTCTCCCCAGATCTGCAATGGAATCCAAAATTGGGCTAATATAGTTTCACCAAGTTATCACAGAAATGATCATAACACAAGCATTACATATTCACTAAAGTATTGAAAAAGACACAGCATTTGGATGGGAGGCAAATATATCTTGCTTTCTTAAAAAAAAAAATCTCTTGCCTGGGGCAACTGGCAAAGAGGGAAAGAGCTCTTAAAAAAATAAAAACAAAACGACAAACAAGCAGATTGAAATCCACATGAATTAAGCTTTCAAACATACTGCTAAGTGCTTTCTGAGTGAGAAGTTCTTCTCTTCAATTAAAATTGTTACTCCTAAATATGTGTATGTGATTGTGTTTGTCTACATCTATATATATTTAAAACAGTGACAAAAGTTAGGTATTACAAGTTCACTACAACCTGTGACAGCTTTCCTGATTTTTCCCAACAGTAGGTTCTGCCACATAGTCTGGATTCTGAAAAGGAATTATTTTGTGGGCACTATGCTTTTTTGGGATATTCAAATGCTTCCTGCATGAATGGACAACATTAGTTCAGATTTGAGCTTTGAAACTACCTAAGTTTTCAGAGATTTGGGGGTTTGGCTGCAAACTGATTCTTCGCTTCCAGTTAAATATGTAAGTCATATACAAAAAGTGGATATGTTATAACCAGGGAATTAATTTATTCAGCTCCTACTGGGTAAGAGCTCCTCTCAGCCAGATCTTATGCTCATGATAACTCTCTTTGGAAATTCAGTTTCTAAAATAGAAAGCCATTTTTAGAGGTATAGTTGATAACCTATCTGGAGTAGTCAGAATGGACTGTTTCCTTTAAGCATTTATTATTAAAGGGTTGAATTCGCTGCTTTTTAATGCATTATATGTACCATGGACACAGGGCACTCACTTAATCAACATAATGTGAAGAAAAAAATGAATCCCACACAAAAGATCTCAGAGGGGGACTGGCTGGCATTGTGTATGTATGCATTGATTTTCCTTTGGAGGAAATGAAATGAAAGAAAGAGAAACTTTTGGTAATGGAATGAAAAAGAAAAGTTTTTTTTTTCTTCCCAAGCAAAAGGTTTGTTGAATGTTACCTATTTGAAGAATTTAATTACAGTATTATCCACAGAATACTAAACCCAGTTACCAAGAATGGACTAAATGAAACAGTAAAATATTGGTTCCATCAAGTTCTTCACACACACTCACACACACATACATATGCACCATATGAAAAGCTGTTCAAAATCTGCTTCATATGTTAAAGGAAAAATAGAAACACAGCAGGAAATATTTTCAAAGTATTACAAAGGAGAGAAGAGTTTCTAGAGGGGATATGACAAGTATTCATCTGATTCATCTATGTTATGCTTCTAGGTACTTCCTTTTCATAAATTATTCTGTTAAGAACTTATTAATCCCTACCACAGAGGCCTACAAGATGGTATTTATTAATTCAGAAAATATTTATTAAGCACCTACTATGTTCAAGGAATTTTTGTTAGGTGTTAGACGAAGAAAGACAAAAAAAGACAAAAAATAAACATTTATTGTCTATTACATGCCGGGAATTGTATGAAGTCCTAGGGATGAAAAGACAAAAAAATTGAAACAATGCCTCATTTCAAGAAGGCTACATTTTATTGAGGCAGAACAACATGAAAAAAAGGTAAGTGAATTAAATATATATACATATATACACACATATACACACATATTATATGTGTATTATTGTGTATGTTTGTATATGTATATGTGTATATACATGTATATATATAACTATATAATGTATAAAGGTCTATGATATGTATACTATATGGTATATATACACCACATATGTATATATTAGGGACTGTGCCTGTGATTTTGTTGGTGTAGGATACTTCTAGATAAAGAAATTCACACTACCCCTGAATTCAGCACCTTTTCTGACACTGTATTGTTCAGGATCATGAAGCCCATATGTGTCAGAGCCTATCTTCCTGGATCTGAAGCTGGTGTAATGGAGGAAAAAAAATTACAAAGCTATAATAGCTTTAAAATGCAGTACAACGGGGGCACTCTGTACAACCACACACACACACACACACACACACACACACTTACTCGAGCGTGCACAGGGATAGGAGAAGTTACTAGCAACTGGAGGGATCAGGATAGACTCTCATTGGCACTGAAGGTTCAATCTGAATTGTATCTTGAAGGAAACTGCTTTCTCTTAGGGAAAAGGAAGAAAGGAGGACATTGTAGGTATGGGGGACCACTTGATTAGGTTGGAACCAGATTTTGGAAGACTTTAAAAGACAAATAAGATTTTATTCTAGAGGCAACTGGGAATCATAGGAACTTCCTGAGAAGGAAAATAGCACAATCAAACCTATGCTTTAGTAATATCAGTTTAGGAGATGTATAATAGTTTTGTCAAAGAAAGCATTTGTCTGCTTGGATTGCTTGATATTCCACTCAAAATCATTCCACAGGCAATGCTGACTACACTTACCTGGACTCACATCTCCTGTACTTCCACCCACATTAACTATAATATGACCATAGCAAAAACATCCCTCCAACATTGTAGGAGATGTAGCAAGACTCCCCTTGCTATGAGGGCCTGAGAATAGCATAACAAGGAGAAACACATAGCCTCCCATATTAAGAAAGGATTCAACCAGAATATAAGCCCATCTGGTATTGCATTATGGGAAGGAACTTGAGTATTTTCTGTGACGCATAAGACTAAATAAATTATCCACTTCTATCTGAGTCAATTAGCCTTTCTTGGGTTGTAGTCTATGTAGAGAAGAGACTATTGTTTGATGTTCAAAAACCTTCTGGAATTACTTGGTAAACGATTAGTAAATCCTTATCTAGCCATATTTTTCCAAATCCAGTGATTCTGGATGCTTAGTTACCATTATCCAAACTATTCTCTACCCACTATCCATTCCCTTGTTCCTATTCCCCTTCTCTGTCCCCCCTCCAATATCCTAATCTTAAACTATCCACCCCCTCTACTATGTTCTCTGGATTGTTTGCTCCATATGTAACAAACTTATTTTCATATGAAATCTTTTCCTCTTGCATTTCTTTCATCTTCTGACTCACTGAAACTTGACTCTCTCCTGATGACACAGCTTCCCTGGCCACCATTTCCAGCAATTGTTTCACTTTCACCCATCCCCAACTCAGTAGTCAAGGTCTGAAGTAATTCTTACTCCCCATTGCCACTTCCAATTTAGCCCTTAACCATAATAACTAATTAATGTCTCTTCTGAAGTCCATTCAATTCATATCAACAACCTATCAAAATTCTGATAACTGGTGTCTAGCAACTTCCAAGACACTCCCCTTCTTTCCTCAATTTGTTCAGCTCATAGTCTTTCTATCTTCCCCAGGTCCTAGTCTCATTCTAAGGTGCCTTCAACATACTTGTTGATACTAGTTAAAACATCTTAACCTAACAATTTCTCAACTTATTCATTTCCCATGATATACTCCTCTGCTCTACCACAACTATACAAAAAGATAGTCATACCCTTGATCTTGTCATTACCCACAGGAATTTCACATCCATGTTCATGAAGTCACAAAGTCCTTTATCTGCTCATAGCTGTTATCATTCTACCCCTCCCTTAAAACTCCAAATCCTTCTCTTTATCCTCACTATGACTTCCAATCCCTCTTTTCCTTCACACATATTTACATACGCCCATGTTATCACTTCCTCCACTGGCTATCCTCTCTTCCCTTCCCCATCTTGACCTCTTGGTGAATCAATTCAACTCTAGACCATCATCTTCTCTCTAGTTGTTTGCCTCTTTACCCTGTTGAAGTGCTTGCCTTTCTAAAACCCAGCCTTGGATTACTCTTACAATCTGTTGCTTTCCTTCCTCCACACATACCATGAAGGAAACAGGAGAAAACTACGAAATCATGTTGACTGTACACACTGCAAATTTATGTATAAAATCTCAAATGGACTTTCCTGGAAGCGAGGCAATCTTTTTACATCACCTTAATTGGTCTTCTATCCCACACTCACCACAGCAGCTTTTCTAAACCACTTAATCCATACTCAAACCTTCTTCAACTACTCTCTTAGCCATCTCCCTTTTTCAACTGATAACTTTGCCTCAGATTTCACTGAAAAAATCAAGGCCAACATTTTCCGACTGAACTCTCTTCTTCCATCCACCTTACTTCACATCACCCATAAGCCTTTTCTACTATCTTTGCTTTTAACTATCTGAAATGAAGAGGTAGATTTTCCCTTTGTCAAGGAAAACCCCTTTATGATATACCCCCTTCTCTCCTCTGACACTGACACTAACCTGGTATAGGTCCTTGTCACGCCTGATGACTACAGCAATTACTTACTCATTGTTCTTCCTGACAAACATCTTTCCCCATTAAAGTCCATCTTCCAGTATGTTGTTAAAGTGCTCTTCCTAAAGCATAGGGCTGGCCATGTCAATGAACTGTCCAAGAAAATCCAGTGAAATTGGATTGCCTTGCTGTTCCTTGAGCAAGATACTCTACCTCCAGAATTCATGTATTTTCAGAGACCCTCCCCAACTCTCCCCATGTCAGGAATTCTCTCCCTCCTCATCTATACCTCTCAACTTCCTTGGCCTCCTTCAGTCCCTGCTAAAATACTGCCTTTTACAAGATGCCTTTCTTGGTCCCCTTTAACTAGTGTCTTCCCTCTGCAGAATTTCCAGTTGATCCTCTGTCTAGCTTGTTTGTATATAGTGGTTCGAATGTTGTCTCCCCAAAGATACATGGGCAGGAAATCTCTTTTGTCTTTCCTTGTATCTCCAGTGCTTAGCATAGTGCCTTGCACTTAGTAGGCCCTTAATGTTTATTAAGTGCCTACACTACTTACCCAGTGATTCATTTGCATAATGATTGCATCTTACATTCAAACTAGAAGATAAGACCTTCAGTTTTGTCATGGAAAAACCTTAGACTTGTAGCTAGTATTGTGTTACTATTGTACAGTACACATTTTGTATGAATTTATTAAGGTTATAAAATAAATGAGTTTAAAATTGTATTGTTTTCCTCTCAAATCACACTGATTTCTTTTCTTATAAAAAAATCTGGTTCCTTAAAAAAAACCTGATGCAGATATGTGTATTCAAAAACAGAAAGGTATATCACTTTAGCAGTTCTGTGGAAGACACATTTGAAAGGCAGAGAGACTACTAAAAAATTCCAGGTAAGAGGTGGAAGGCCTGACAGTGCTGTGACTGTGAATAGAGAAAAGAAATGTATGTGAGAGAAGTTTTAGAGGTGGAATCAGGGAGACTTGGCAATTAATTGGATATGGGGATATGGGGAGTGATGAGGATGACTTTGCAGTTGTAAACCTGCATAAAGAGAAACATGGTAATGTTCTCAAAAAGCATAGGGAAGTTATGAAGAGAAAAGGATTTCCAGGGATACTAAATCAATTCAGCAAGCATGTATTAAGCACTTATGTGTCATGCAGTGTACAAAACGCTGAGAATACAAAAAAAAAAATGAAAAAATAATCTTTGTTTTTGAGGACTTCACAGCATAATGGAGGCAACTTGCAAACAACAATGTACAAGCAAGATACACACACACACACCCACACACACACAGACACGGTAATCTCAGAGGAATCATACTAAGATTAAAGGAGGACCATGAAAGGCTTCTTCTAGGAAATGGAACTTTAGTTGGTACTTGAAGAAATTAGGGAAGTTGAAATGAGGAGGGAGAGAATTCCAGGCATGAGAGATACCTTGTGAAAATGCCTAGACATAGTGTTGTCATCTATGAGGAACATCTATGAAGATCAGTGTCATTGGATTGTAGATTATGTTGGAAGACAGCAAGGTGTCAAGAAAAGCACTAATATTTTAGTGCTTTTAGGAAGTTAATCCCAGCAATGTAATAGTTTTCCTTCTGAGACACTGAGGTCTTTGTTTTCTGTACGTATTCAAGTAGAATCTCGGTGAGCACTTATCTGGGATATTTTCAAGTAGATTAATACTTGGGCTACAAAGTCAGACTAGAATTCAGAGATCCCTTCGAAGTCTAGGTTTCCTTAGTTCTAAATCAGAAGCCCCCCCTTTTTTTATAAATGAAAGTGTTTTAAGAGAATTTGGGGTTGTCTTGTTGTTGTCTCAAGTGAAGGTCCTTTTGGGATTAGGCTATGAACTTCCTCCAAAAAATATACCATCATCCCTAATGGCATACCAGCATTTTGAAAGAACATTACTTTGTAGTAAAATGTAACATAGTGATAACCAATCATCTTTGCTAAATGAATTATAATTAAAGCCCTTTATGTCCCAGTGTATGTTGTATTAACACTAATTCCATAGAGAAGCACAAAAATATAATTAACCTTATTTCTGGCACAGAGGAATTTCAACTTCTCTGGTCTATGAAGTAGAGCATGTTTAGGTGATATGTTGCACAGGGCTCTATCCCCACTGAACATGACTTTGTAATGGGACTTTAGTTTTATGTCATATAGTTTTCTGTTCTCTTTCTCATTGCTTACTCAATCTTTTCCTATAGACCACAATTTATGAAGTGAAAATGTTCTCTTTTCCCCATCATTAACTCTCTCTTGTGACATATACTCCAAGATGATAATGCCTGTCATTTCTGGAAATATATACATATTTAATAATAGCTGATAACATTCTTCTATTTTCAATGGGACATAATTTTATCTGTAATTACTGTTGCATACTTGTCATTAAGGGAGACCATCTGCTGCTAGCTTATTACTAGGTATGTCTCTTTGTAGTTCATTTTTCTCAAGAATATTCTGGATAACTTGACATTCTTCTTTCTTCTGTCCTTTGTGATTTTCTCCCCACTAGTAGTAAAATAAATTTATAGATGCATGTTTCTGTAAATCATGATTTGATCAGAGTTATGAGTAGATACTTAGCTTGAAGACCTGAGATAAGGGTGAGGAAACTCATTTCATTAATGTACATTGATAACCTTTCTAAAACATTCAGAATTGTCTAGAGCCCTAAGAGGTTACATGACTTGCCCAGAGTTACACAGCCAATATGTGTAGGAGGAGGAACTTGCATGGGAGGCCAGTTTTCTGTCCAAAATGACTCACTACCATTTAAGACATAGAAGCATAGAGAGCTTTTTTTCTAGCTGACAGAAAGCCTGTGTGACTGGGAAAGAGGGGCATGCCATTGGGATATGCAATTAATTTCATAGAAAACATAATCAGTTGGTCAAGTAGTATTTATTAAGAGTCTGCTGTGTACCAGGAAATGTGCTAAGCTCTGAGAATACAAAGAAATGCAAGAACAGTACTTGCTCTTAAAGAATTTACAGAAGATAACAGGAAGCCACCCTCCTTGACATCCTTGTGTCAATAAATATTTATTTAGTGTTTACTATATGTCATGGAATTGAGGAGTATAAGGTGGGGAGTAAGGTAGGAGGTGATCAGATTATGAAGGGCTTTGAACACCAAATAGAGCATTTTATATTTGATCTTGGAGACAATAGGGAGCCACTGGAGTTTATTGAATAAGAAGATGACATGGTTGGATCTGCACTTTAAGGAAATCACTTTGGTGGTTGAATAGAGTAGGGATTGGATTGGGGAGAGTTTTGAGGCAAGCAAACCCACCAATAGGCCATTGGAAAGATGGTTAGAGTCAGAGTCTAGGTTTGAGGTGATGAGTGTACAAACAACATATACACAAGATAAATTGGGGACAATCTCAGAACAAAGGCACTAAGATCAAGGAGAACTGGGGAAGATTTCTTGTAAAAGGTTGCACTTTAACTCAGACTTGAAATGCAGCCACTGAAGTCAGAAGTGAGAAGTAAAGAATGATAGCATTATAGGAAGTCATAAAGCAGTGACTACAAATGTGTGGAGAATATGAAGTCAAGATGGGGGAATGGAAAGAAGCATTATAGGTGAGGTACTCTTGACAACACTCCTCCAAACAAATCTAGAAAGTGCATCAGAATGAATACTTCTGGCAAAATACAGAAAATATCCCAGTGAGTCATTTGTCCAGACTTGGGTATAAGAAATAGTGACATAGGAGGGTCTGTGGACACTGGGATACACCATTAGTAGAGCACTCCAGTGCCCAAGGAGAGGCTGTGTACCAGGTTAAGAGGACCTGAACTCATAATAGATACAAACAGACCCATACAGGAGTATTATGATGAGCTACCAGCTTTGTGGATTACTGTTTAGGCCCTGGTCACAAATCCAGGGTGCAGAAAAGGAGACCTAAAATCTTGTAATAGCAGTGAGGTTCCGAGGGATGTCCTTGGCTGTGTGCTGAGAAAAAAAAGATGTTCAGAATGTTCAGAAGTCAGTAGCAGCAACAGCAGGGGTGGTATGGCTATGACCTTATGCACAAATCTGGGTCTCAATAACCAGAGTCAGAATTCCAGACTGAAGGAAATTCTTGCAGTCTATTCTTCCTTACACCCAAGCACAAGTCAAGAACTTGCAGGGCTCAGAGTAAAGGGACAAAAAGCAGATTTTTACTTGTATCAGACCACTCTGGGAGTTCTGAAAGCTTTTGTATCCCCTGCCTGTCACTTGGGTCCTATGACAACATAAAACACAAAGTCGTAAGAAAACAGCAATATAACCAGGTTCAGACTTTCTCCATACTAGTGTCACAGAACTTAGCCCTTGATGTCAAGCCTGAAGTCAGGAAGTAGACTGGAAAAAATGAGTAAATGAAAAAAGGATCCCACCATAAAGAACTACCACGTGGTAGGAACAAGGGAGAAGGAGGAAGGGTAAATTAGGTGGAGGAAAAATTGTAGGAGCAGTTATTCTTTTTTTTTTTTTTTTTTTTTTTGCTTTTTGGAGGGCAATTGGGGTTAAGTAACAGCTAGGTTTTTGTTTGTGCGTGTTAAGTGTCTGAGGTCAAAACTGAACTCAGGTCCTTCTGACTCCAGGGCCGGCGCTCTACTCACTGCGCCACCTAGCCGCCCCTGGAGCAGCTTCTTTTTTTTTTTTTTTGACAGTTTTCCATTTTTATTGCATATGGCAAATAGAAGGGTACAATGTACAGAGGAGATTGGGGAGGATCGTTTTTTAGTCTCCTCCTCCTTGGACAAAGTCTTGATGATCTCTTTCTTAGCCTGCAGACACTCTTCCCGACGCTTTCGTGCTTCTTTAGTCTTAGACGTTCGAGCTTCAGCCTGGTCAGCCACGAGCTTCTTCCGGGCCTTGTCTGCCTTTAGTTTATGAATGTGCTCCATCAGGATTCGCTTATTCTATTTCCCTTCACTTTTAAGTACAGGCTGTGGTATATGTGGCGGTCAATCTTTTTGGATTCACAGTATCTTCGAAGCAGACGGCGAAGAATCCTCATTCGCCTCATCCAGGTTACCTTCTCAGGCATACGAGCATTGGCAGTACCCTTTCTCTTACCAATACCCATGTGCTGGCCCTTCCTTCGAGCCAGAGTATTTTTTCGGCATCTGGCACGAGAGTGCACAGTAACGGGCTTCTGGATGATAAACCCATCTTTAATCAGCTTCCGGATCTGTTGGCGGGAATTGGCATTGGTAATTTCATTGGTCTCATTAGGGTCAAGCCATATCTTCTTTCCACATCGAAGGACACTAGAGGCAAGCCTCTTCTGAAGCCTGAGTGTACAGCTGCAGCCGCAGCGCGGAAAAGGAAAGGAGAGAGAACGTCGCAGGCCCCGGAACAGTTATTCTTAAAGAAAATAATATCTAGAGATATAGAACAAAGATTTTAGCTCTTTTTGAGGTGGCAAAAATGTTAATTTGAGAGAATACCCACAAACTGGAGAATAAGTAGACAAGTTATCATATATAAATGCGATTGTTGTTCAGCCTTCATTTTTGAAGAGGACCGGTGAAATCACAAGGTGATGTCTGGACTATTCAATTAATTATATTTAAGAGAGGCAGAGCTGCACAGTCATTCATCAGCCTTACTCCCTCTTCCAGAGTTATTGAAGTCCAATGTCAAGACAAAAGTCAAGATGACTGATGATGGCCTGGGAGGCAGTGGTTGACTTTGGTGTCTTTGATGTCTGACCAAGCTCTAAATACTCCACAGTGTCTGCTTTAGCTGCCTTCATGGCTGTTGGAGAAAATTGTTCTCTTCTACCCATTCCACCAGGGCAAATCTTCACATACATGAGACAGACATCCTCTAATTTGATAACAGCTTGTAATCGGTCCTCTTAAAAAACAAAACAAAACAAAATAGGACTGGCTAGATTTACATATTCCAAATGAGATGGTTCCAAACCTCAAGGTCAAGCTTTTTTGCATGACCATCGATCTAGGAGACAGAAAGGCCAATAATCATGTTAGTGTTCATGAACATTCATTAATATCTCAGACTAATTCATTCATTTAGTTCTAGTCTCTATCTAAACATGCTATCCCCAAACCCTCACCCTATCCCTATAGAATCTTATATATATTTTCTTTGGGACTTAAAACTTCCTACCTTTCTACTTCTATGATAATTTACTCCCCATGCCCACCTCAATTCTATGATCCAGCTACACTGGCTGTTCCTCAAATATGATATTCCATTTCCCTTCTCCATTGATTTTTGCCAATGTATAGAATGCTTTGGCCCAATACCTTCATCTTATTGCTTCTCTGGCTTTCTTCAAGACTCAGTTCTAGTTCCACCTTCTACAGTAATCTTTTCCTTTCTACCCAACTCCCCATTTCAACACCCAGTTGCTAATGCCTTCCTCTATGAGTAATTTTCACCTATTCTATATATCTTGTAAGTTCTTAGATGTTTGCATGTTGCTTTCTCCATTAGAATGCAATTTCCCTGAAGGCAGTGACTGTTGTTACCTTTCTCCATATCTCAGCCTGGAAAATAGTGGATATTTGATAAATATTTATTGACTGCCTGCTATCTAACTACTCAATACTTACTAGACACTGTTTCAGCTATTGGTGAAGATTCTTTGCTCTATAATTTGGGGGACGAAGATTCCTCATTCTTGAAGTACATAGGTGTGGATATCTTTTAACAAATGCTGCAGCCCAACAGAATTGCTTTCAATTGAACTATTAGTTTGGGGTAAATTAGTAAGGATGTTGTGATACTAAGAATTTCTGCTACAAATAAATGAAAATCAAATCGACTACCAAATACCACAGCAGACATTTGTAACTAAAACCCCATGAGAAATTCTTCTTTTAGCTTCTTTACTGCTTGTTATGGATCAGTAATTATAAATATATATATATATATATATGTATATATATATATATATATATATATATATATAACTACATATCATGGACACTGCAAAGAATGGACCTTTTCAAGAAAGTAAATTCAGCTGGCATATCTAAATTGATGCTTTACTATTAATCTATTTCATTACTATTCATAAGTTCTGCTTTAGAAATTACAGTTGGGGAAATTTAATATCAAGAAATATGAAAGAAAGGATGGTTATTAGCAATTTGGTTTCATTCAGACTCCAGATTTCTATCTTCAAATAGTGTTAAGTACTATCATGGCTAATTCTTTTTTCATTCACATTTCCTTCCATTTTATAATATAAGAACATAAGAATTTAAGAATTTCTAGACTGGTTCAGACCAATGATCTCTCCAGCCTAGTATTCTGTCCCAGACAATGATACCAAAGCATATTATGTGGATGATGGTGTTAGCTGTTCTTTGACATTAATCACTAAAGTTTGGGCATGTACCTAACTCCCCCCTTTATATATGAACCATATAGTGGTTACTAGTATTCATTAAAGTAGAATATGATAAAATGTACTAAGTTGCACAGAAGATAATTTAAGCCTTTAAAAAATTTCTTAGGTAATTCGTGTCATTCAGATCAGATTAAAGGAAGAGATTTCAGAAAGCTACCTAGTAGTCCATTCATATAGTACCCCCAGAAAAGTGATCATCCAGTTCCTTCAAGCACATCTAGAAGATTTCTAATGACAGGGACCTCACTACTTGATGAGGTTCATTATTATGAATATTGATTACCATTGATACAGTAGATAATAAGGTGGGTTGAAAACAGAATATAGCTTTTTTTCAATCAGAAAATAACACTGTTCAAGGTCAGGAAAGAAAGTGGTATATTTTGAAGAAGGGAATCATAAATTTAAGTAGGAAAGATGAAATAAAAGTCTATATTATTAATCATCTTTTAAAAACTGGAATGATCCTTCTTCCCCAACTCCCACAGAAGTCTCCCATAAATTCCTTAACAGGTGCTTTATTTTGGTATAGAGGTGACCCTAGATTCTCAAAGGCTGTGCAAATAAAGTGAGCATCCTATAAAATTCTATCACACTATACGGGGTTAAGTCAAGGTCCTAGAAACAGACTACCTTCTGGGGACCAGCCTAGCTAAATAGAAAGGCTCTCATTACCAATAGATGGACCACTTTGTGACGAGTTCTTTGACTGTGGTAACCCAAACATCACCTACAGAAATACAAGCTGAGAGCTTAACAGGGATTCTGTATGAATTTCCCCAAGTAGCTGGCTTTGACCCTCCTTTGTGGACCTTTTTTTCAATATTAGAAATATTGAAATCTTATAATACTCTCTCTATTTGCATGAAACACTTATGTGTGTAACATATTAAAATCTGTCCTTTTCTATTTAACCAGAATAAGAAACAATTATTCATCCCCTCTTTTGTATTTTTGCCTATTTCTTGTGATTTTGAAGTTACACAATTCAGAGAAGAAAATCTACATTTTCCAAAATGTATATCAGGATCATGGACTGTTTGCTGAATTGCAATATTAAAATGGATTCTCTATAGTTAAGAATATTTTATTGGTGACTAAAAGGGCACAAGGAATGTTATCATCATTGATAAAATAGATAAGTGATACTGTGAGGTATTAAATGGTGATATGTTGGATTTCAAAATATTTGTCCTTATTCAAGAAACAATTTCCTATGGGAATTTTACAGTATTTGCCATTCACAAACATTTGTTTTGTTACACCAATTTACTTATATCCTCACTTTATGACTGGTAAGATTAAAAAAAATGCAGTCATTTAGTTGGATTGTGCTCTCATGGATAAAAAAAAAAATCAGTGTAATTAAATGTGATTTACTACTCTATTGTTATTAAGCCCCTGTGCTGGGTATTGGAGAAAATAAAATTAAGAAACAGGTCTCAAGCAGTTTATAATATGTTAGAGGATAAGACATCAACCGAGATGGCTATAATATAAGATATTATCTGGTCAGTAAATTAAAGAGTTAAAACAAAAATGGTAATGTGAATCCAGATTTGAAGGTCATCAACAACTGGGGGGTTAAGGGAAATTCTCCAAGGAAGATGACATTTAAGCTACTTTTTAAATGATAGGGAGTTATTGAACAAAGGGAGGAAAAGATAGAATTAATAAAAGGCTGACACCAATTTTAAGGACATTAAGCAAGATAATTTCAACTCTTTGACTTAGAAAGCCATAAGATAGCCAATGAAGATTTTTTGAACATGAGTCACATAGCCATAGATTTATATAATAAAGATTATTATTGAAGCAATATGAAAATTACATTGGAGGAGGCAAGATGTGTTTACCTTTTCCATTGGGATAGATTGCAATCTGATCCTCCTCTTCTGTGAAGTTTACCAAAGTTCTTTCGTGAATATCCCTTATGGTACCTGATTAATGTGGTGGAGAGATCCAGCTATGTCTTCTAACATTTCAAAAATACCAGTAAAACACTTATGATATTTTTCTGATATTTTTGACTCTGGCTATTGGACCACCCATCTTTAATTGTACATGAACTTGGCAATGTCCTTTGTGATGTATACCATGTGCAAATGATGACAAATAATGTGTTCCAGCCTGTTTTTACGCACCATATTTTTTCTTCCTCATTAAGTTTACTGGAAATTTGACTTTGCTTGGATCATGGCATTTTTTTTTTGGAGGGGGAAGGCAAAGCAATTGGGATTAAGTGACTTGCCCAAGGTCACACGGCTAGTAAGTGTTAAGTGTCTGAGGCTGCATTTGAACTCAAATCCTCCTCAATCCAGGGCTGGTGCTCTATTCACTGCCTCACCTAGCTGCCCCATCATTGCATTTTTTTAAATTCCATAAATTAACCCCTTTTGTTGGACTGTGGGCTACAGATATTTGACAAGAAGATTTCACTGGTCTTTCAATTCCTTCCGTCTTCTGATGGCAGATTGTACTGTGACTGCAGAGGTAGTATTTGTAAGTCCACTCAACATGAGCTTCTGTTTTCATGCAGGATCTGTAATGCCAGATAATCACAGCCCAACTCTTCATTTTGGTCTTGCCGCAGAAGGAGCAGGTATACTTTGCATGCTGGCTAATTTTCTTCACCATTTTTTTCTGATGGACACATCATAACGTGTTCCATATTTATCAACAATTCCACCCTTTTTGGTACATTTAGCCATGTTACTGGTTGTGAGGCTGGAACTTGAGGAGGGATCATAGCATTTTGAATGACACCACCAGGAGAATATTGATTTGGGGGGGGGGTGAATGGTCTATTGTGATAACAAATAGTATAGGATCATTGAAAGTAATATATAAATTTCCAGTTACAATCAAGACAACCTCTGTCCTTCTGGGGCAAGTTCATTATTCCACTGCCATGACTGTGGAAGTTACATTTTGAAGGACTAAATAAAAGGAATTCTCCATCAAATGCAGGTCTAATAAATGTGTTTTTGATTCTTTTAAACTAATAAGGTAGTAAAATTACTGTGTTTTCTCGGCAAAATGGATGCAGGAATTAAGGTCAGTTCCCAAAAACACTGTCATTGTATTTCTTTAATCAGATGCCACAGTTAAAGGCAAAATAGAATCAAGGATCTACTATATCAGAAAATATGTAGATTTTGATTCACTGATGATCCATAATACATTTAAAAAGTTCCTACATAAATCAAATTGTGACAAATCATGGAGCTATGAGTTATGCTTATTAATTTAGATTTATATATTTAAACAAACATATACACAGCAACATTTCTTCTTTGAAAAATAGCTTATACTAAAGGATGATAAAGCAAAATGACAATGTATATAAAACCTATCACAAAGAGGCATGATATAAGCTACTGATTTATTACCTATACAACTTGCTTTCTCAACATGGAAACCTGACCACTAAAATAATACATTTGTTTTGTTTTGTTAGCTCATGATTAGAATAAATGTAATTCCAGGAGTAATTATTTTTATAAATCCTATTCATTTGAATACTTATTTTGAATGTATCAGAGCAAGGGTTTTAGGAGGCTAATTTTTAAGATGAGTGGAAATAGTCAGTTAGAAAATGGAACTGCACCTGATATTTTCAAATGAAAGTGGAGAATTGTGGAAATTCTCATTTTTTTCAATTACATTCATATTTCACTTTTATTTCTTTTTAATTTTGCACTTTACTGTATAATGTCTTTTATTATCTCCTGGTTACTATGAGGATATTGTGTAACTGAAATAAAAATCTCCTTGGAAAATAAAAAGGTATAACCAAAATTGTTTTGGTTTTTCTAATTACATCCACAAATTTACATATATATGTATATATATATTACATTAGATTTACTCCTATATACTTCTGCCTCCCCCAATCTGAGAGTCATCATTTAATAACAAAGTATTTTTCAAAATAAAGAAAAAACAGACTGAAGAGAAATAAATAAGACCAATTAACAAAGAAAAAAATCTAATTTTAAATGTAATATTCCTTATTTATTAACTCATGCTGCTGGAAAGTTTTGAAAAGGAAATAATCAAAATTCTGTGAATTTTGAAGAGGAAAAAAAGAGTCAATCTATGCCCTTATTATAAATCTTCAAACAACTGAGACTTGTTTTATGTATGGGAAGAGGGTTAAAGCAGTGAAAAAAGTCTTAAAAATGAATAAGACAATGATACATAATATTAGTTATACATGGTCATCCAAGCACCATCTTTTCCAGTCATGTAGATTTACTCATAAGTCAGTCTTGGTCTTTCCTCTGACCCTTGCGCTTCCTATTATGTCCTGAAATATTGCATTTTTCTCAACTATTTATGTTGATCAATAAAGAGAGATTGCCCAAAGATAATTTTTAGTTCTACCATTCCCATGAAATTTCTTTTTTTTTTTTTAAAGCAATTGGGGTTAAGTAACTTGCTCAAGGTTACATGGCTAGTATTATTTATGCGTGGGTGCTCATTTTCTGAGGTCGGATCTGATCTCGGGTCATCCCAACTCCAAGGCCGGCGCTCTTACTCACTGCTCTTACTCACTTACTCACCTAGCCGCCCCTTTAGGGCAGTTGGGGTTAAGTAACTTGACCAAGGTTACATGGCTAGGTTTTTGTTTGTGTGGATTAAGTGTTGGAGGCCGGCTCTGAACTCAGGTCCTTCTGACTCCAGGGCCGGCACTTTATTCACTGCGCCACCTAGCCACCCCTATGAAATTTCTTTGGACTACTCCTATGCATACTGAGTAACTACACCTATACATACTGAATACCTATACCTATACTCCATAAAATATTAATATTATCATATTAATTTATATCATGTAGTTAAATTATCAGCCCAATGATCAATAAGCTGTATGGGTGACACTGTAGACAGATCACTGGAGTCAGGAAAACCTGAGTTTGAATGTTGTCTCAGACACCTGACAGCTGTGGAACCATGGGCAAGACATCTAACTGTTGTCTGTCTCAATCTCTTTAATTGCAAAATGGGAAAAACAACAAAAACAAAAATATACCACCTGCTTCCCAGAGTTATTGTGAGAAGATATTTGTATAGTGCCATGACAATCTTGTGACAAACACCACAAGCTGGCTATCATAACTAGTAGTAGTATCCTTACATGTAAATATTCCTCAGTTCTATTCTGGGTCCTCTTTTCTTCTCCTTTCATACTGCTTCACTTGGTGATTTCACCAGCTCCTATGGATTTAGTTCCCATTTCCATGTTGATAATTTTCAAATTTATCCTGCCCAAACTCTCTGTTCTTTTGATTCTGTAATTCCAACTGCCTTTCAAACATATCACACTAGATGTTTGGTGGACCTTAAACTCAACATGTACAAAATAGAACTCATTATCTTTCCACCTAATGATGTCCCCTTCCCCATTACTGGAAAGGGCAATACCATCTTCCCAGTCCCTCAGGATCATAACCAATCTGTTCTAATGGTCTATCAATTTCACCTCTGTAACAATTTTTGGATATATATTTTTGGATCTGTTCTAACAGTCACCACTGTGGTACAGGTCCTCATCACCTCACTCCTGGCTTGTTGCAATGGTCTGCTGGTAGGTCTGCCTGCCTCGTTTTCCCCCATTCCAAACCATCCTCCATTCATCCTCTAAATTAATTTTCCTAAAGTGTGGCTCTGACCATGTCACTTTCCAAACCAATAAACTCCAGTGTTTCCATATGCCTGCAGAATAAAATGCAATATGCTCTGGCATTTAAAGTCCTTCATAACCTAGCCTCTTCTTACTTAGCACAGTGCCTGGCATATAGTGGGAGATTAATACATGTTTATTGATTGATTGATAGATTTCATTGATTGACTGATTTAATATTACCATTCTCTTTATAAATGGAATCATATGATATAAGAAAATTGAAGGCCAATGGAAGAAAGTTTCTTGACCTTCGATGGAGATTCAAATAAAAAAATTAATTTGACTACATGTAAAAATATACAAGGATAATTTCATGGGACCCTTGGTCATTTGGCATTGCTGTTTGTGATGAGCATAAGCACAAAGACCACAAAGAAGAAAATTTCTACTTATCCATCAACATTCGCTTCAGAGTAAAAGGAAACACATTCTATGAATAGCTTGACAAGAACCTCTAAAGTAAATCCACATATACTCTGATACTCAATGACTTCAATGCAAAAGTACGTAAAGAGGAAGGTGGCAAAAAAGAATAGTATTGGAAAATATGACTCAGTATAAACAAATGAAATATACCAAATTCCTACAAACTACATAGAAGCCTCATACTTCTACAATAGGATTTATTTTTTATCAATAAAGAGTCTTAAGATGTTAAATGCTATGAAGCCAGAATAACATCCTCCCCCCCACCCCACAATGAAATTGATTATGACTTAACTAACAATAAAGGACTAATTACAAATAGTGCAGTCATCATTAAAACTCTATAGTCAAACAATTCTCAGTGCCAAAGACTAAAACCAACAGCAAATAGGAAAGAAAAATAAAAATGACAAGATATGATATGCAATTAGACAGCTTCAATCTGATGTGTTTTGATAATTATTAATGTTAATAATACAGTTAGAAATATTGTCATGCACTATCACCATTTACTAGAGAAATTAAACTGAAATTGCTACAATGAGAAGGCCAAAACATCTTAAGTTAGCTCAATTTTCAGAAAGATGTTTACCGGGGCGGCTAGGTGGCACAGCGAGTAAGAGCGCCAGCCTCAGAGTTGGGATGACCCGGAATCAAAACCAGCCTCAGAAAATGAGCACCCATACATAAATAATGACTAGCCATGTAACCTTGAGCAAGTTACTTAACCCCAATTGCTTAAAAAAAAGAGATGTTTACCAGTGGAAATACTTTTTTTTTTTAAGCAGATAAGCACATTTGTATAACCTTATGAGGGAGGAAGGTATACTGGATAGGGAATATTGTTGGAAAGTTTATTTATAACAAGAAAGATTTTTTTAAAGTGCAATAAAAGTCTCTTTCTGGTTTTTTAGATGTTGATTGGTCATTGTCATTCATAACATCTACTTGAAACTGGAAATCAGAATCCCTTTACCTATTTTTATATGTTGTACAGTGCTGTAGCATTAAATTCAGACTCCAGTTGGTAAACTGGATTTCCCACAAATTATTCAATTTCATATAAAAAGTACTATTCTGATATAGCCCATTAACACCTCTACCCATATAAAATAATTTGCCCTGGGAGTTCCTCACCAATTAGCCTGCTCCACAGAGATGTTACTGGTGGCATCCCCTTATTTTCAAATGCATAACCTTTCCTTCACTTTTCTTTTCTATGCCTTTAATAAAATTCTGTTAAAAGTTAATTTTGCTAAAACATTATGACTCACAATGCCATTACATTGTTTATGATCCTTGACTCTGTGGTCATCAAGTGAAGGAAGAAAATTAATATTATCTTCTAAACAATGAGAAATAGGAGTAAGGAAAACATGCAAAAACACTTGGCATAAGATTCAAGATACCAGATAATTTCAAGAACATTTACGGATGAATCCGGAAGTAGATAAATAAAATTATGAATAATAAAAATTAAAGCATAGTCACTGATGGAATACTAATAAAGCTGTCCCCATCCCCAATATTCTAACTTCATTATAGTCTTGGCCTCACTGAACAGCTGGCCCACTGTATCTATCTAGTCCCCTGCCCAACATCCTAACTTCTTCACATATGCCTCACTGCTCACTGGAACAATGTGTCCCTGAACTCTAAGTTCCCACAGAAATAGCAGGTGTGTCCATGTGATGGGATCCGAGCTATTGCCTCTACCTGGTCATTGCCCCCAGACCCATTCCTGCAGAAACAGCTGTGTTCTTGTACTCAATCACAATCACATCTAACCCCAGACAGGATCACAATACCTTTCTATCTTGACCAAACAGGACCTCAATAGCTAGCCAATTAGGGGACAGCATGTCCAGAATGTATAACCACCACTGATCCATAGATAGGACCCCTCCTCTATTACCTAATCCCTTAAAAACCTCTCCTGCCAGGACGGCTAGGCGGCACAGTAAACAGAGCACTGGCCCTGGAGTCAGGAGGACCTGAGTTCAAATCCAGCCTCAGACATTTGGTACACTTACTAGCCATGTGACTTTGGGTAAGTCACTTAATACCAAATGCCCTCCAAAAAAAAAAAAAAAGCAAAAAAAAAATATCAAAAAAAAAGGAATATCTTTTGGCCCTGGAGTCATGAGGACCTGAGTTCAAATTCGGCCTCAGACACTTGACACAAAAACTAGCCATGTGACCTTCGGTGAGTCACATAACCCCGAATACCCTCCAAAAAGGAAAAAAAAGGCATTCATTTGGAGTGGCTAGGTGGCGCAGTGAATAGAGCACCTGTCCTGGAGTCAGAAGGACCTGAGTTCAAATTTTGCCTCAGACACTTGACATACTTATCCATGTGACTTTGGGTAAGTCACTTAACCCCAATTCCCTTCCAAGAAGCAAAAAAACAAACAAACAAATCAAAAACCTCTCCTGCCTTTTTAATAGTCATGATTTCTGTTATGTAATAGTATCTTTACCCTTTAAAAATCCATCTTGCTTTCTCTGAAGTTGCTGGTTCCTCTTGGAACTTAGCCCACTTTAGGAGTGGCGTCAATCTCAAAAAATGTCTATACTTGGATTAGAGGTAGTCTAATATCATACCATGAAACCCCAACAGTTTTTGGGTGGTCAGAGCCCCCACTGAAACAATTTTTGTCATCTTCACAGTACAATCCTGGATATATTATGTAAGGAAATAGAAATGATGTTAATTAAATAGATAATATGGGAAGAAAAGCTGTACCAAACCAGGGATATATGAAGGAAGTAGGTTTTGCAAGGCAGCACAATTATGAAGGAGATGAGTGATTGAATCTTAATATATCTGAAAGGGGAAAATACTTCACAATTGAAAAAAGTCATACTTCATTATTATTTTTTAAAAATATACATTAGAGTTGTAAAACATACTTCCTGAGCACTAAAAACAGCTAGCAAAACATCCAAGCACAACTGGAACCAGATTAAAATGTAAATGAGAAATGTTAAAGAATTAAATAAAAATAAAATATAACACAAATAATGCTAATTTGTGGTTTTGAGTCAATGTCCCTGTGGTAATCTGTATCTATTTGAATGTGATAACACTGAGTACTAATATCGATTGGTGATTGGTGACCCATAGGTCAGCTTTTCTAAGCTATATAAACTCTTCATGAAAGAAAACATAACCTTGCATGTAGGCTATGAGTATTGGAAGCCAGATTCTGTCCGTGCCACCTATTACCTGTAAACTTGCTGAGCTTTTTTTTTTTTTGGTGAGGTTCCCATGAGATAATCCATGTAAAGTGTTTTACAAAATTTAAAGCATTATTTATTTTGATTATTATTAATGGGAGTAATTTGTTAACATGTCAGTGTGATGTGGATACAAATAGTACCCTAAGAGTTAAGAGTTGCTTTTCCAGTTCTTTGTGAAACCCCATAGCTGCTTCTGTGAACTGAAAGCATCCTAAAGGCTTTTCCTCCTTATCTTGAACTTGTACCAAAAGAATTGCTTTTGTGTCCTTTATCCTGTTTTCCCCTGTCCTTTGATTTTTAACCTGTGTCTTCCTGTGCTGTCCTTAAATCTTTAAGCAATAAAAAATTCTCTTTGTATCCCACCTCTTGTCCTGTCTTCAATCATTAACCACCATAAAAACCTCTAAAACTACATCATCATTCTGAAACCTCTATGTACGCATAACTCCCCCAAATATTGGGTCCTCACTTAGTTTTCTTGCTAAAGAGAACTGTGTTTGCTTACATGATAAACAAAGCTCCCAATGGCTACTGAGAAGGTTTAAGTGAATTCTTTGACATCTGAATTGCTCTCCTCTGACCTCAACAAGTGCATCTATTCTGAAAACAGAAGAATGGAAAGAGGCAGGCTTTAGGAAGTTTTATTCTATAGCAGACCACACACACAATATATATATGTACATATATACATATATATATATATTGTGTGTGTGTATACATATATGCACAGGTAGACAGACACAGAGAGACAATTACAAATTGACAAGAAGTTCAGAGAATATACAAAAACATTTTTTTGCTTGTTGGCTGTCAAAAAGCATTTATTTGATAGAGCAAGATCTAGCCTTAAAATCTACTCTTTAACACATGCACACAATGTGTATACACACATATATACATATATACACATACATATACACATAGACACATATATATGTATATAGCTGTTTTAAAAATGTTTGAGAGACATAGTTACATAGTTTCTGGGTAATTTAATCATTTTGTTAATAAGGCTAGCAACTTACTGATAAAAGAATTGGCCCTCTCTCTTAGACCAAAGACAACTATAGCACCAGATTTACAGTTTATATACCCTTCAAAACAGTAGGTGGTCCATCAAACAGCAATCAAATCTAACTGAATATGTGATTGGAGGTATATTAAGATGAAAGTCTTGAGTATCTCTTGGATAGGGAAAATATATCTATGCCAGACCATCCATAGCTTTAGGATTTTAATTCAAAGAATGTATACCTTATCCAAGACAAAGCAGAACACAATGTGATTCCTCACCCTAGATTAAATTCCTTGCAAGGTTGGGTGGGTCTCACCTAGATCTAGGACAGTGAAGAACTTAATTTAAAATCTGGATATTGTAAGAAGTGGGGGAGTTCTGAATCTCCCTAACATATTATTTTGATAGATTCAACAGAAGTAACTTTGCTGAAGCTTGAAATATCTCTCTTCACTAATATCAGGAGGAGAATAAAACTGAGACATGTTTTCCAGTATCGTGGATGATGGAAAGATGAAAGTCCAAAAAGAAAAAAAAAGAAATCTTGACCAGAGTTCTTAGCCCAGAACCTATAAACTTAAAAAAAAATATATATATATATATATATATAAGATAGATAGATATATAGATACATATTTGTATTTCAATATAAATATTAGTTTCATTTATAAACCTATATTTTATTGAATACTTTATTTATGTATGTATTTATTATATCCATAATTCTAAGAAGGAGTTCATTTGCTTCCAAAGGTTTCCAAAATATTAAAAAAAAAAAACTCTTGCTATAGTTATAGAAGCTATTCAAGTAATTGTATTTTGTTGGTGACCTTATACTTCTTTCAGTAAGCCCTGAGATGTTGCAGTTTCTTAAATGAGATAGTCACTCAAAATAGTTCAGCCTAACTACCTACACACAAAAAAACAACAAATAAACAAACCAAAAAAATTGAATGGAAAGTTTTTATTTTCTAGAGCATAATCTATAATATGCAATTGGACTGAACACCAGTTGATTCATTGTTTGTATTTGTGTATGTGTGTGTGTGTGTGTGTGTAAAGCATGTCTGTGATTGTGTGTATACAAAAACACATACATGCATTCATACATATATCATATACCCACATATACATATTCATAATCATCACAGAGAAAAAATGAGCTGTCCCTATAGTGGAATCAGAGGAGGACTGACTAGGATATATTTGTGAAATTGTACAACTCTTCGAATGCCTTGAGCATACTTACAAAACAAAAATATATCCTTGGAATATGATTATTCTTCCATATAGACTGTTTGACGATGGATCATAGAATACCACTATCTTCAAGGAACTGAGATTATAGTTCAAATGGCAATGGAGACACATTGTGGGTCTAAATAGGCATCATATCACTAATGATAAATTGTCTAGTAAAAGCAGCATAAAATCCATCATCAAGGAGATTTATAGTTACTAAAGGAGACAGACCCATAATTCAGTCATGTAGCAAATGACGCATAACAGATAGACAAGCACATACTATATTGGAAGTTCTACAATTCCAAGTGAAAGCCCTTACACATAGTGGGTGGAATAGTATGGAAAATTTGGGGGACTATATGCAAAAGAGTTACAATGGCATAATTAGAAGGTTCATGAGGATGGCTTGTAATCTGTACTATACTTATATCAATGAGCTCAGAAATCCTTTGAAAAATTAGAATACATTCCTCAATCATTCTCTAATATCTGATAGTTGAGAGTCCCCAGATTGTGAACTCCTTTAGGATAGTGTCTATATTTTATGCCTTAAACTAGAAAGAATATATAATCCATGTTTTATATTTCTTTTGTGTCTTCAATAATGTCTATGAAAGCACTGGATACCCACTGTGACCCAACAAATATTTGTTGACTGGCTCTTCAGATGGAAGAATTCAGGTATCAGAAGATAAGTAGCTTACCAAAGGTCATAAAATAGATCAGTAGAAGATTCTGAATGGGATTCCACATCTCATAATTTCTAGAATTATATGCATTCTGCAAAATTCTCCTCCTGGGAGCCTACGTAGTAAACTATAAAACTAGGGATGAAGAACTAACCATTAGTTAAAGTGGTAAACTTGGCTCTAAGGCAAGAAGTCAATGCCAATGACAAATTGCCAATACATGACAATTTTAAATCCAATAAATGAAGTTAACAAAGCTGCTTTATAGCTCAGTAGACCTGTAATTATGGCTGGCATCAAATCTTACATTGTATCATCAAGTTGGCAATCTTACGGGCAATGCAAATAGCAAATAACTGGCACCAGACACAAAATTCTCTTTTGAAAATGAATGATAAGAATAAATATATTCAGTGTATATCTGTATGTTCAATGGAGCAAAAATTAGAAATGTGGATAGTCTGATCATCAGCTTGAAGGGAGACACAGCAGGGACTGAATGGAACAGTGCTTCTTTTCAGGAAGGGAAATCTATCTGTTCATCCAAATAATTTCTCTTTTCAATTTTGTGAAGGATTAACCACACTATCTTCTAAAATTCAACAACTGTATTATTTCTTTATATGGATAATTGCTCACTGTGCAACAAAATACAACCTACATGGCTTTGTGTGAAATGAATTTCTTATACAAGAATTCAATAAAACAGTTTGTCTATGACAACTAATTGTGACATGGTTATTTTAAAATGCATTAATAGGAAGGTTTTTGCCATTTAAAATAGCTCTATTATATTGTGATGATAAGCCAAACTACAGCAAAAATTGGGCGATGCCAATTGTAACTTTATCAACAAATATATGAAAAAAATGCCCAATTTTCAACAATAAGAACCTGGGATTGACTCCAGGCTCAACTATTTACTAGCTATGTGACCTTGAGCAAATTATGCAACATCTCTAAGCTTCAATTTACACATCTGCAAAATAAAAGAGTGGAACTAGACAGTCTCTAAGGTGCCATTAAGCTCTGTCTAGTATCTTATGAGCCTATGGGAAAATTGGTTCATGCAGATGACAGAGAAAACACATAATTTGTCTATCCAAACATCAAGGAAACAATGCCAAGACACTACAATTCCCTTTTTTAATTATGGAAAAGTTAGTCTCGATTTGTTAAAAATTCAGTATTATGGGACAAAGAATTTTAGCAATGGAGTCATAGGAATTGGGTTTGAATCATGTCTCTGCCATTTGTGAACTTTGGAAAGTCACTTAGCTTATCTGGATCTCTTGTTTCCTTATTCCTAAAATGAGTTTGAAATGGATAGGAAATGTATATGTTTCTAATATATTCTTCCATAATTCCCCCAAAATGAATTCACACAGTTGTTCCAGCTTTACTGTTTTTTTTAAATTTGTTTCTCATGACTTCTGGGGGAAGAAGCAAGATGCCAGAGTAGAGTAAGCACTTTATGGACCTATCAAAACATTACATTCCAAAAACATTACAGTAATGTCTCAAATTGGAGCTCTGGAGTGGTAGAGCCAAAAATGGGGGGAGGGTTAGTATGAGATATTCTTTCAGCACAAGATAACTTAGGAGATCGAAAGGAGAAATCTCTGATATGGGGGTGGAGGTTTACCCAGAGCCCATGTGGATGCAACACCAGTGGTAGGACTTGGTGGTAGTGAGAGCAGAAGCTTCAGGAGATCTTAAGCCAGACTCCTGGTAAAGAGTCTTGGAAACTTATCAGAAAGAGATTAGAGAAAACACCTCACTAGGACTGGTTATGGGACCACATGTTTTGGAACTTTATTCCCATTACCCAGTTTTGGGCTCACAGTTCAAGGACAGAGGAGCATTTTTGTTCTAAAGGAACAGGGGGGTGGAACCAAGATGGCAGAGTAAAAGCACAAACTTGGCATGGTCTCTGGCTCCAATTGCTCCCAATACCTGTAAAAAAAATGACTTTAAACAAATTTTAAATCTACAGAACCCACAAAGTGAAAGAGAGAAACAAATCTCCTGCTAAAGGCAGCCTGGCAGGCCGACAGGAAAGGCCTATTACAGCATGCTGGGAGCTTAGCATAGTCTCCTGGGAACCCTCGTTCCAATCCTAGGGCAGCCCAGACTGGCCAGAGCAGGCTTCAGGAGAGTGAATCACCAGCAGCTGTGGAGGTTACCAGACTTCTCAAACCATAAATGCCAAAGGGAAAAATAAGGGTCAATGGGGAACTCTGTGGGGAAGGGTCAAGGAAGAGCAGGATACAGACCATGCCCCATGGGTGAGAAGTGGCAGAGGCATGGCAGCTGCAGCTGCTGCCATGTGGCTGCTTCCAGAGCTCCTGGCCTGCAGATTGTAGGGGGATCAAGCAACCATTCAAAGGGTAATTGCTCTTGCTTTGACCTGCTTGGATCTGGATTGCAGTCTGGAAAGGTGGTGCTGGGGTGCGTGGCCAATGTGCCAGAGTTTGTGGAGGCTGTAGAGAGGTTGCCCAACTAATAGTTCTGGCAGCTGTGAAAACCCCAGCAATTTGGGACAAAGCTCTCTACATTCTGGAAGCAGATTTCTACCTTGGCAAAGAGCTCAAAAGTCAAGTAATTGGCAAGATGAGCAAGCAGAGGAAGAACAATCAGACCACACAATCCTTTTTTGGGGACAAAAAGGATCAAAGCATGGAACTGGAGGAGGACAATGAAGTCAGAACTCCTACATCAAAAGCTTCCAAGAAAAATATGAATTGGTCACAGGCCACAGAGGAACTCAAGAAGGATTTTGAAAATCAAGTAAGAGAAGTAGAGGAAAAATTGGGAAGAGAAATGAGAATGATACAAGAAAATCATGAAAAGCAAGTCAACAGCCTGAAAAAGGAGATCCAAAAAAATGCTGAAGAAAATACCATCTTAAAAATTAGACTAACTCAAATCTCAAAAGAGGCCCAAAAAGCCAAAGATAAGAATGCCTTAAAAAGCCAAATTGGGGGGCAGCTAGGTGGTGCAGTGAGTAAGAGCACCAGCCCTGGAGTCGGGATGACCTGGGATCAGTCCTGGCCTCAGAAAATGAGCACCCACACATAAATAATCACTGGCCATGTAACCTTGAGCAAGTTACTTAACCCCAATTGCTTAAAAAAAAAAAGCCAAATTGGAGAGATGGAAAGAAATTTCAAAACCTCACTGAAGAGAATAATTCCTTCAAAATTAGATTGAAGCAATTGTAAGCTAAGGACTTTATGAGAAATCAAGATACTATAAAATAGATCCAAACAAATGAAAAAAAAATAGAAGGCAATGTGAAATATCTCATTGGAAAATCCATTGACATGGAAAATAGATCTAGGGGAGATATTTTAAAAATTACTGGACTACCAGAAAGCCATGATCAAATAAAGAACCTAGACACCATCTTTCCAGAAATTATCAAGCAAAATTGCCCTGATATTCTAGAACCAGGGGGCAAAATAGAAATTGAAAAAATTCACCAATCACCTTTTGAAAAAAGATCCCCAAAAGAAAACTCTTAGGAATATTATAGTCAAATTCCAGAGTTACCAGGACAAGGAGAAAATAATGCTAACAGTCAGGAAGAAATAATTTGAGTATTGTGGAAACACAATCAGGATAACACAAGACCTAGCAGCTTCCACATTAAGGGATCAAATGGCTTTGACCTGAAGATCAAAGGAGCTATGACTAAAACCAAGAATCACCTACCCAGCAAAATTAAGTATAATGCTACAGGGAAAAATATGCTCATTCAATGAAATAGAAGATTTTCAAGAATTCTTGATGAAAAAACCAGAGCTGAACAGAAAATTTGACTTTCAAATATAAGAAGCAAGAGAAGTATGAGAAAATAAACAGGAAAAAGAAACCATAAGGAACTTGTTAAATTTGAACTATTTACATTCCTACATGGAAAAATGATAATTGTAACTCATAAGACTTTTCTCAGTATAAGGATAGTTGAAGGGAATATGTGTGTGCATATTTACATATATATGTATAGATACATATATATATTTATAGGAGGTGTATATATAAATATGTATGTGAATGTGGGCATATGTATGTTCATGTATACATATACAAAGGGCACAGGATGAATTGAATATGAAGGGATGATATCTAAAAATTAAATTGAGGTGAGAGAGGAATTTATTGGGAGAAGGAGAAAGGGAGAGATAGATTAGGGTAAATTATCTCATAAACTCTTACAATGGAGGGGAAGAACAAGAAGGTGAAAGGGAATGGGACAACCTCATTCTCATTGAATTTGACTTAAGGAGGCAATAATATACACATTCAATTGGGTATCTTAGCCTACAGGAAAATAGGGGGTAAGAGGACAAGAGCGGGGATGATAGAAGGGAGGGCAGATTGGGGGAGAAGGTAGTTAGAAGCAAACATTTTTGAAAGGGATAGGATGAGAGCAGAAAATAGAATAAGTGGGGGGATGGGACAGGATGGAGGGAAATATAGTTAGTCTTTCACAATATAACTACTATGGAAACGATTTGGGTAACTATACATGTACAACCTATATTAAATTGCTTATCTTTGCAGTGGGGTGGATGAGGACAGAAGAAGGGGAAAAATCTGGAACTAAAAGTTTTTAAAACAAATGTTTAAAAATTTGTTTTTTACATGCAACTGGGAAATAAGATATACAGGTATTGGGGTATAGGAACTCATATTTCCCTACTAGAAAGTTAGGGGGTGATGGGGAAGGATGTAAGAGAGAACTGATTGGGAGAGGGGGTATTCAGTAGGCTTGTTATTTTGGGGTGGGGGTAGGGGAAAGATGGGGAGAAAAATTATAACTCAAAATCTTCTGGAAATGAATGTTTAAAACTAAAAATAAATACATAACTGAATTTTAAAAAGAAAAAATACAAAGAACACAGCACAAAAAGATTCATGAAGAACTAGAAAAATGATTTTCAAAATAAAATAAGAGGAATAGAAGAGAAATTAGAAAGCTGAATGAGAGTCAAGGAAGTAAATGATGAAAAGACAACAGCTTCCTAAAAGAAGCAAAAAAACAAACAAACAAAAAACCAACAAAGACCTGAAGAAAATACCACTTTATAAACAGAATTGACCAAGTGAAACAAAATAATACTTAAAAAAAACCAGAATTGTTCAAATGGAAAAAGAGATACAAAACTTCACTGATGAAAATAACTCCTTAAAAAGCAGAATCGGGGGCAGTTAGGTAGCGCAGTAAATGAGCCCTGAAGTCAGAAGTACCTGAGATAAATCTGGCCTCAGACACTTAACACTTACTGGCCCTGTGACCTTGGGCAAGTCACTTAACTCCAATTGCCCTGCCTTCCCCCCTCCAAAAAGCAAAAGAAAACAAAACAAAACAAAAACAACAAAAAAAGCAGAATTAGCCAAATAAAAATGAGGCACAGAAGTTCACAGAAGAAAATAATTCCTTAAAAATTAGAACTGGCCAAGTGAAAGCTAATAACTCCATTAGACACCATAAAATAGTCAAAGGAATAAAAAGTGGAAGAAAATGTAAACTATTTCATAAGAAAAACAATAGACTTGGAAAAAATAGAACGTAGATTGACAATTTAAGAATTTTGAACTACTTCAAAGCCATAGTCAAAAAAAGAGCATAGAATCACTTTCCAAAATGGGAAGAAGATACATTTAACTGCTAATCACATTATCATTATTATGGTAGATAGAAGCATTCTATATAGAATGAGGAAGTGGGTTTTAGTTAATTATGTTGGGATAATGCAAAAAAGAAAATACTGGAAGACGAATGAGGAAGTCCTGGGAAAAGAGGGAATGGAGAAGAAGAATAAGGAAAATTATTTCACATGAAAGAACTCCAGAAGAAAGAGCTTTTAAAGTAGAAGGAGACATGATAAAGGAGACAATCAAAGTTCAAACCTCATTCTCTTGCTGTTTGGTTCAAAAATGGCATATATGTTTGAATGCACATAGCACATGTTTTTATATATTATATTAAGTCAAAAGTAAAACAGACTTCAGACAAGGCACAAGATAAAGAGATAGAGAGGATAAACAGAAAAAAAATAAAATGGAGAAAAAAGCACAATTAGTTATCATAACTGTGAATGAGATGAACTCCATAAAATGGAAGTAAATACCAGAATGGACTAGAGACTAGAATGCAACAAGGAGTTTGGGACACTAATGACACTCTTGGTAGTGTTGTTAACTGGTCCAACCACTCTGGAGAATGGTTTGGTCCTATATTCAAAGGACTTTAGAACTTTGTGTGCCCTTACACCTAGAAATACCACTACTAGATCTGTATCCCAAAGAGATTTTTTTTGTAAAGAGAGAAAAAGACGTGTGTGTGTGTGTGTGTGTGTGTGTGTGTGTGTGTGTGTAACATCTTTGTTTGTGGTGGCAAATAATTAGAATTTGAGGGGATGTTCTTCAATTGGGGAATGGCTAAGCAAGTTTATATTACTGTGGTAGAATACTATTGTTCCATAAGAAATGATGAACAGATGCTTTTATAAAAACCTGAAAGACTTATATGAACTGATGCAAAGTGAAGTGAGCAGAACCAGGAAAACAACATATACAGTAACAGTGCTATGGTTTGATGATCATCTATGAATGATTGAGCTCTTCTCAGCAATACTATGATCCAAGATAATTCTGAAGGACTTGTGATGAAAAATGCTACCCATTCTAGAAAAGAAACTGATGGAATTTGAATACAAATAGAAGCATCCTCTTTTTAAACTTTATTTTTCTTGTTTTTTTGAGGGGTGTAGGAGATTAGCATGAGTAACATGGAAATATGGTTTGCATTACTGTACATGAATAACCCAAATCAAATTGTTTACCTTCTCAAAGAAGGAATAGAGGAAAGTAGGAGAGATACTGGAACTCAATTTTTAAAATAAATATTAAAAATTGTTTTACATGTAATTAGAAAATATATTTTTAAAAAGCTAGCAACTGATACAAATAAGATTAATAGAATTGTAAGAATATTTTAAGAATGATTGACTGTGAAGGACTTAGCTACTTTGATTAATACAATTCAAAACAATTTCCAAAGATCCATGGAAAAAAAAAGATGAAGTCTGAGTCCTGATGGAATCATACTTTTAAAAGACTTTCTTTTTTTTGCATTTGTGTTTTCTTTTATAATATTGCTAATATGGAAATATGGATTTCATGAACACATATACGATCAGTATCATATTGCTTACTTTGTTAATGGGTGGGGGAAATGCAATGGAGAGGGGAACAATTCTGCAACTAAAATTTTAAGAAGTGAATGTTAATTGGGAAATTATTAATACAAAATAAAATATTAAAAAAGATAAAACAAAACACATCAAATAAATATCATAAAATATTAAAAATCATCAGAAATTTTGACTGGAGAAGAAAGATAATGCATTCTGTGAGAAACCAGAAATAATGGAACAAGAAGAAAAAATTATACATGGTTCTATAAAACCAAGCATGAGCAGTTCTCCAGAGGACTGCTGCTGTCAATAGCCTTAAGGTTCTGGTCACATAGTATAGTGAACACTCTATTCAGGAGGAAACTAAAGAAAAACATTCACAGCAACCAAAGTACAGCATTCACAATAATATAACAACTTATCACTACAGTGACTACCTAGTTTTAAGCAAAAGATATCATTCAACAAGTCCTTAACTCAATCATCCTTAAGAAGCAGTCCTCCTTAAGGTATACAAAGTACAAAGGTCTAAGTTTTCCCACCCCTAGTTTGCATTGTCTTAATCTTTCAGTCAAAAAGTCTTCCTTCTTCTTGATTGGAAATTAATTTTTAATCATCATTAACTCAATCATCCTTAAGGAGTACAAGGTACAAAGTACAAAGTTTTCCTATGCCCAGGTCACAGTTATGTGACTATCTGTACTGATCTTCTCCTTCAGTGCTAAGTATCCAATGAGAGGTCTTTTCATCTTGGCTAGAGGTTGGTTCCCAGATTCCATGGTTCCTCTTCCATGGGTCCAGCTCTTGCCTGAATCTACCCAACAATCACCTGGATTCACAGATAGGCAGTTCTTAGCTCCTTGTCCAGCTCCTCGTCCAGCTCCTCTCCCAGTTCCTTGTCTAATTGCTCATCCAATTCCTCATCCAGGTTCCATTCCATATTGAAGCTCACAGTGTCCAGTCCATCTCAAGTCCTTTGCAGTTTCTGTTTTAGGAAGACACAGCTTAACAGAGTCAAAATAACATCCATGCACATTGCTGGCACCATCATCAATTCACTATCTGCCTGTGAAATCAGCACAGACCCACAAATAATGTCTAAGGACTCAACACATACCCACAAACAAGGTCTGAGAACTCAACACAAATCATCAGTATAGTCCAAGGGCCACTGAAACACTCCTCCAGGACTTTTGTAAACAAACAAACAGGGCTTCCACTAGGGCCCCATGGTTTCTGTACAAAGTATTACAAACACAAATCAACAGAGATAGAACAGACAAACAGTGCTGGCTACCATGAGTGTTCCCTTCTCAGTTCTGCTCTCTCCCAGCTTGTGCTCCTGCTTTTATACAATCATTCGCTCCTCCCTGTTCCACCCACCTTTTATGTCCTTCCTATTCCTGTCTTTGGCAAGTCTCTCCCACTGTGGTTTCACAAATTCTGTTTCTTAACAAAGACTTGATATAATCATAGGCAAGGTTCAACTGAAACATGGTGCTAAGTACTTATCTGCTTGCCATTATAGGTTCAAAGAATACAAAATAAAAGAAGAAAAAGAAAGGATATGAAATTAGTTCTGAAATTGTGATATAAATCTGAGAAGACAAAGAATAAATAAATCATATTTATATACAGTATATAACAAACAACCAAAAAACCCTCAATTTGAATAGTGTAAGACTATTCCTGATATAAAAATAAAATCATAAATCAGAACATATTGGATTATTATATTCTGAAAAACAAAAGACAATAGGATGCACCCTAACATAACACATTTTACAAAACCGAGCCTAAACATCAGTTTAAAAAACAACTTTCAACAGAGGGGAGAAATTCTTTTCTTTTTTTAAAGAAATTAGACTTGAGGAGCAGATTTGACATACAACAACTTCAAGTAACAGAAACACAGGGAAACTAATCAGTAGAACATATAGAAAAGTACCAAGCAGCTAAAAAAATCTAGGGTAACTAAAATGCACCTAGGATAAAACAAGCTTTTTCTTTTTCCCTTCCTTCCTTCTCATCCCCTCCCCTCTCCTTTCCTTTCTTCTCCTTTGCTTCTTTTCTCTTTTCGTAGCTCTCACAATATTCCAGGGACAAGAAATAACAAGGAACAAAGGAATCCAAGGACTTAAAAGGTCTAAGGGTTTGAAAGAATTATGTTAAAAGAAAGAAGAATAATTGAATTGATGGTTGATGTATCTAAACTCATCTTTCTCCACAAATGAATATTTTTTTTCATGTGTAGGTTCTTTTGGATAATAACAAATATTGCCCCTCAAGTCAAAATAACAGAGACTAGATTAAAAGTAATGTATTTTCTTCAAAATCTCAACCTGACAGAGGACTATGGGAAAGCAGCATAAGACTGACCAGAATAGGTAGTTGTCTAAGGGAACAAGAGTGGGGATATGTATTCTTTAGGAGGGAAAATGTTAGGCTAATAGAGAAATTTATTCAATGATTCTCCTAACAGTTTCTCTCCCCACAGGAAACTGGCACTTCTTTTTCTCTGAGCTTCATAAGATTTTATTTAACCCTTGAAAAGGATGAATATATGCAAATGATGCATCTCATAGTGGATCGTGGGGGCAGGGATAAGAATTCCAAAGATAAGATATCCTAATTTTAGAATAGGTGACTATTGTCCTGTAAGGTTATGAAGTAGGCAAAAGTTCCATGATTTAAGAGCCAGAGCCAACATATAAGACATACCTCCTAAATTAGTATTTTGGCTTATCAGAAGAATTGTCAAAAACTGCAATATTAAACAAATGCTAAAACACAAAACATGAGGAAAGAGGAGGGGGCAAGATCAATGCTATTAGATACACGGTATAGAGGAGAGGTATAGCCTTTGTTTTCCATAAGAACTACTTTGCTATAAAAGTCATAGAATAAAGATCATGTAGGTTATTTTTTTAAAGAATATGAATAAAAAATAAAATTTCAGAACTCCCTAGAAAGGGGTAGAAATTTTTAAAGATGATAATAGAGTATAGGTTGAGGGAATATTCTGAACCACGCTTTTATTTTTCCTGGGAGAAGGAAGAGTAGAAAGAGAAAATAAATACATGAATGCATCAATAAATACATAAACATCAAACTTAAGTCCTCTAGAGTGCATGTGCATGCACACACACACACACACACACACACACACATACACACACACTATGATTAAGCACATTCTACTTTCTACATAGCTACCTCTTCTGACTGAAATGAAACAATATCTCTTTGACTCTAAAACTGTCCTTAAACTCTTCTTACTGACACAATGAACTATACACTCTCATAATAATAAGTACACATGAGTGGCTTGAAATGTAAATGCTGGTTTCCTTAATGCTTTTATAATATTTATATTTGAAAGCCTATATTTATATACTTCAACAACTCATTCACAATTTTAATTCTTAACAGACACAATCTGTCTTAAGTAAAATTTCCCTCTCACATCTAATTTACCCTAACTATACATAACTTTAGCCATTCAATTTCTCTGTGTAACAACATGTCCAGGACAGGCTTTAATATATGTCAGATACATATCAAGGAAATACTACATTAGACAAGTACAACTCTTCAATTTCTTAACTTTAAAGATAAATAATTGCTGCACTAGAAGACTTAAATGGGGATTGTCACTTTTGTAATTAATTCTTTTTGTTTCATCCTTCATACTAATTGAAAATAGACTTTCAATACAGAAAGCTTTGAAATTGGGTGAAGAGACAGAATTGGAAATGAACTTAATTAACTACAAACTGTCCAAATCAATCAGGATTTGACAGTGCCTTTGTAACATCCAGAGTTCATAATTTACTTGGGATTTGCTGGAATGCACATGCCATAAATTGCATATGAGCCATGCTAACAGTGCACAAAATGGAGTATTGGGTTATTAAGTTGCCCTGGAAAAGAATTGGTCTTTCAACACATAAACAATTTGGGGAGGAGAGAGTATATTTATCATTAGCCAACTAATGAACTTTTGAAAATTAGCACTCCCTTTGTTTATTGTCCAAATAGCACTTGGCATGTAAATAGAATGTTTATTTTAAAGAATGTGTTTCCATGTTTTTTAAAGGTTGGGAGGTCAGAGATATTATATTCACTCTTGAAGGACAACATTGAGTCTTCTGCAGAGATGAAAACTTGAAAAGTTATAATCACAATCAGAACTATGGAACCAACTAGGAATAGTGGAAAACAGAGTCAGAGTAGCAACAAAATATGAAATTAAGCTAAGACAGAGAAAACACAGGGCTAAGGAGTAAGATCCTAATCTGAAACTAATATCAAGATTGCTACCTATTCTCCCCCATCATAGAATGATTCAGAACTATGGAAGGTAGCAGAGTGAAGAGATCAGGGTTATAAATTCAGTGACACTACAAGGACCCTGATCCCTTCCTATGTGTCACAAATAAAGATTATCAGAGGGGATGAAGCCAAGAAACTAGAATCCACCAGTTTAGTTGGCTGCCCTACTCCAAGCTATGGATTGAGTGTATAGTGTTCTTCATCCCTCCACTCCCACTCCAGCTTCCACACTGTTGACTCAGCGATGTAAATTCTTGTCTGCAATTGTAGGGCCAAGAGAAGTTTTAAGGAAACATTCTTGAAGTACACAATACCTATTTTATTCCACAAACCAATAGGGTCAATGAGAAAGTATATTAACCATAGTAGCTTACAAAGAAAAGTAATATTCAATGAAATATGTTAGGAAGTCTAGAGTTCAAGTCCAGCCTATGACAAAAACCTTAGGCAAGATCACTGAGTCACTCAGTGATCCAGACAACTTTTTAATAATATAGATCTGTATTGGTGGAGGGAGTTTCCTCACCAGTAGTTATATACATTGATGGAATCACTGATATGATAAAAAATAACAAAATAAGATGGAAATAAAAAGACAGATACAAAAAATGATATAATATGATACCTTCATAGTTGGTAGGACTTATTACACACTTGATGAATGCTTATTGATTGTATATATAGCTAATCTGGTAGATCCTAGAATCTTAGCTTAGTCTCCTCTCAACAGTCTTGGTATGTGACACTAAGGCAGAGATCATGGTCCTGGATAGTATGATTGAGCTTAACATCCTTCTGTTGTTTACTCTAGTAAAAAAAAAAGAAGAAGTCATTTAAAATATAATAGAAGGCATGATATGACAGCATTAAAATAAGGTAATATATTTGCCATTTACTAGGAACAGATCAAATTTTAGAAGTATGTAATAAACAAAACTAACTAGTGTAAAGTGAGGGAAACCATTATTGAATATTTTAAATTACCTATATAGAAGAGCTATTCTAGAAGAAATGGGAAAAAATAAGAACACCTCTTTGAGGATTTTTTCAATCAATTCATCATTATTTGGCATGGCAGGTGTCCTATCTCTTTTCCCTGTGTACTACCTAAACAGACCTCGATAAAAGATCATTTGTCATCCTGCCTGTTTAAATAAACACCTACTATTCACTCAAACTCAGGTACAAGAAAAATACATCAGTATATATTTATGAAGCTATGGAAGTTTGCTTTATTACTTCTTTTTTCTTTTTTAGTTTATCTTTCAAAATTAATTTATTTTTAGCTTACAACATTCATTTCCAAAATATTTTGAGTTCCAAATTTTCTCCTCATTTCTTTCCCCTCATCCTGAGATGGAATGGATTCTAATTACCTCTTCCCACAAGCCACCCTCCCTTCTATCACTCCACCCATGCACTCCCCCCTTACTTTCTCACATGGAAGATATATTTCTATACCTCACTGCTTGTACATCTCATTTCCCAGTTGCATGTAAAAACAATTTTTGGTATTTGCTTTTAAAACTTTGAGTGCCAAATTCACTCCCTTCTTCCCTCCCCACTCACACTCATTGACAAGGCAAGCAATTATATAGGTTATACATGTATAGTTATGCAAAACACCTCCATAATAGTCATGTTGTGAAAAAGTAACTATACTCCCTCCATTCTATCCTATCCCCCACTTATTCTATTTTCTCCTTTGACTATTCCTTTTTGAAAGTGTTTGCTTCTGACTACCCCCTCCTCCAGTTTCCTCTCCCTTTTATCATCCTCACCCCCTCTAATCTCTTTCTCCCTTACTTTCTTGTAGGGTAATGTAACAGCAAGCACCCTAACACCCCCAGGGTGTCTGCCAACACAGGTTCTTAGATCTGCTTTTCAAAAGGAAAGCAACTCAAAATCAGTTAACAAGCTCACTTTAATCAATCAAACATATATTACCTAGTTCAGGGGGAAAAGGTCAGCACCAGGAACTTCAGAGTATACAGACAGATCAAACAGACAGGCTTCCAAACTGTCCAACCATTATCAATAATCACAGTTACCAGAGAGGGAAGCATCAACATCTGGGTTTTCAAAGCCTGGGGGCTCTCAACGGCTTCCCAGAGTCTCATCTGGTCAAATCACACAATACTTCTCAAAGTGAGCCCCCAAATAAAGCCTCTCATCAGGGTTTATATAGCCTTCTCCTGGCTCAGAGATTGTTACCACCCTCTTGACCCACTGCCCAATCACACAGCATCAAGGTGTGGTCATTCCTGAAAACCAAGCCTCCTACCACAGGCTCCAAGTTACCACATTCAGCCTATTAGGAGGCAGAGCATATTTTCAAATCTAGGAAGGATTTCAGAGTCTCTTAAAGCCAATCAAAGTCTCTTAAGCCAATCAAAGGGCCTAGGGGCAGGGAAGATCTTTAAATCTGCATTTCCATTACATTCAGCCCCAAGATCTTTCATGCCCTTAGCATACACAATTTACATTTGAATTAGGACTAAAACATCTCTTAGGACACATTTTTCCAGGTACATAAGAAAATCACAATACAATCTCAAAATACAGTAGTCCAAGTCTTCTACTCATGGGGCAAATGTTAACTCAGTCACTTATCAGTAAAATAAAAAAAATAGTCACTCTTAAGTTAACTCAGTCACACCAGTAATTTCAAAGTACATGGTCAAAAGCTCTGGTCTTCTCAGCAAGAATGCTTGAAAGCTCTCTATTTCATTGAATATCCATTTTTTACTCCTGAAGTAGTATACTCAGGTTTGCTGGGTAGGTGATTCTTGGTTTTAATCCTAGCTCCTCTGAACTCTGGAATATCATATTCCAGGCCCTTCAGTCCCTTAATGTAGAAGTGGCTAGATTTGCTATGGTGTTATCCTAACTTTTTTTCCACAATTCTCAAATTGTATCTTTCTAGTTGCTTGCAATATTTTCTCTTTGACTTGGGAACTCTGGAATTTGACTACAATATTCTTCAGAGTTGTCCTTTTGGGGTCTCTTTTAAGAGGCAATCAGTGGATTCTTTCAATTTCTATTTTACTCTCTGGTTCTAGAATGTCAGGGCAATTTTCCTTTGATGATTTCTTGAAAGATGAAAAAAGGTACTATTTTTTATCATGGCTTTCAGGTACTGCAATAATTTTTAAATGATCTCTCCTAGATCTATTTTCCAGGTAAATGGTTTTTCCAATGAGATATTTCAAATATCTTCTATTTTTCACTCTTTTGGTTCTGTTTTATACTTTATTGATTTCTCTTAAAGTCACTAGCTTCCATCTTCCCCATTCTAATTTTGAAGGGATTATTTTCTTTAATGAACTTTGGTTCTTCTTTTCCACTTGGCCAATTCTACTTTTTAAGGCATTCTTCTTCTCATTGCCTTTTTGGACCCCCTTTACCATTTGGGTTAGCCTATTTTTTAAGGTGTTATTTCCTTCAGTATTTTCTTTTGAGTTACCTTTAGCAAGCTCTTGACTCATTTTTCATGATTTTCTTGTATCACTCTCACTCTCATTTCTCTTCCCAATTTTTCAAGATCATTTTTGACCTTTCCCATGGCCTGTGACTAATTCATATTTTTTCTTGGAGCCTCTTGATATGTGAACTTTGACTCTGTTGTCTTCTTTTGGTTGTATGTTTGTATTTTCTTTGTCATTCAAGTAAGATTCTATATTCTAAGGGGTTTTTTATGCTGTTTGTTTCAGATTCCCAGTCAAATACTTGACTTTCTAGCACTTTGTCAAGGTAGGACTCTGTTTCTAATGGGGTTGGGGGGTGCATGTACTATCACATGATTGATACAGCTTTTGTACAGCTTTTGTAAGCACTTTCCAGGGACCTGTAAATTTTCAGTTATTCCAAGGTTTTATTTCAAAGAAGAGGTATTTACTCCTCTTCTGGCCCATACTCTCATCTGTGAGTGAACCCAAGCATTCTTTTCTGCCTTGGAACTGTGAGGGGGATTCCTTCTCCACTGCTGCCACAAGCTCCACCACACCAACATCCCTTCTCACCCCAGCACCCCCCAGATCTGTGACCCAGATCCAAGTATGGCAAAGCAAGAGAATCCTGCCAAAGTGCCTGCACAGAGATCCCTGCAATCCCCCTGTGATCAGTTGCTTGATCACCATACCCTCTATGGGTCAGGGGTTCTGGAAGCACTTGCTACTGCTGCTGCCTCTGCTGCCACCTGCACAAACCCATGGCTCAGACTGGACCCCAGCTGGACCACATTCCTCTTTCAGCCAGGTCTCACAGAGTTTTCCCACTGACCTTCTATATTATCTTTAGCATTTGTGTGATAATAAGTATGGAAACTACCACAACTGCCAGATTCAATCCCCTGAGACCTGTTCTGACCCATCTATTTCAACGTGACTAATGCTGGACTGGGCTCAGCTCCCAGCCTGGTGAGACAGACACTTTTGTCAGCCTTCCAGGTTGTCTTGGGCTGGAGATTCATTTCACTCTGCCATAGCTCTAGAATTTGTTTAGAGTCATTTTAGGGGTATTTGGAGGGTTTGGGAGAGATCTCAAGCAAGTCCCTACTTTACTCCAAAATCTTGGCTCTGCCCACCTCCTTTTTTTTAAAAAATAAATTCTTTATTTTTAATTTTCTACAATCACTTCCATAAGTTTTAAATTTTCTTTCCTCCCCTCCTACCTCCCTTCCCTAAATGGCTTGCATTTTGATGTGGGTTTTAAACATACATTCCTATTAAATACTTTTTCACTTTAGTCATGCTACATAGAAGAATTATGACAAATGGGAAAAACCATGAGAAAGAAAAACAAAACAAGACAAAAGAGAAAAGAGTCAGCTTTTCTATATTCTGAGTCCATAGTTATTCTCTGAATGTGACTGTTATTTTCCATCATGTGTTCTTTGGAATTATTTTAGGTCCTTGCATTGCTGAGATCAGCTTAGTCTTTCAAAATCAGCCATTGCACTGTTACGTTGTACAATGTTCTCCTGGTTCTCTTCCACTCATTCAATATCAGACTCATAAAGTCTTCCCAGGTTTTCTGAAGTCTGACTGTTTATCATTTCTTACAGCACAATAGTATTCTATTGCATTCATATACCACAACTTATTTAGCCATTCCTTAATTGATGGGCATCCCCTTGATTTCCAGTTCTTGGCACCTACTTTTTTTTTTTTCTTAAAGAGAGAACATTGATTAATGCAATTCCTGTAGCACTGCATAGAAGGAGGACTATAGGTTGACAGCTAGGAAAGACAATACAAGTTTTTTTTCTTCCTTGTAATGTTTTGAGAAATTTTTTACATAGAACACTTTGAACTGAGTCTTAGGGTTATGAAGTTGGACATAATAAACAAGAAATATGGGAATACACATCTGTGATCCTAAAATATTACCAAGACATGAGACATTACAGAGGTTATTTTTTTCCTAGGAAAGTATAGCAGAGAGAATAAATTATTTCATTAAAATAAAAAAAAAAGAAAAAAAGGAAAATTTCATGTTAGTGTAGAAAAAAATTAAGGGTCGGGCAATAAGCCAGTGAAAACACATAGTATTTTGTAATTGATAAACTATTGATTTATAAGGGGCAGCTAGGTTATACAGTAGAGAGATTCTGAAGTCAGAGTCATCTTCCTGAGCTCAAATCTGACCTCAGACACTTACTAGCTTTGTGACCCCTGGGAAGTCACTTAACTCTGTATGCCCTAGTTTCCTCATCTGTAAAATGAGCTGGAGAAGGAAATGGCAAACCAGTACAGTGTCTGTCAGGAAAACTAAAAAATGAGGTGACATAGAGTCAGACACAACTGAAATGACAGAACAACAATAATTGGCTTTTAATGTGCAAAGAGTTAATAATTAGGGATTAAAGTCACATGTATCTATTTGAGAAGAGTTTACATGAAAGCATGCAATAGTTCGGTTATTTCTACATATGCATATGTGTGAAATCATCATATAAAGGTGCATATCTCACGATTTAGAAAAGAATTGACTGGAAAGAAAAAATGAAGTGCTTCAGAGTACACTGAAAATTATAGTTTGGGTAGTATTTGCACAAATAAGAAAGGAATTTTTTTCTTAGAAGAAAGAAAAGATGCCTAATCATATAATTAGTCAACTACTCCTATAGATGTTTTAATGTGGATATTCAAAAATGCCTGTAAAAGAGTGTGTGTGGGGGGGAAACCACTCCTAAAAAACAGGCCAAGGAATCACCAGATAAATAAAACTTTAGTGTGACTTTATTGTATACATGCAAATAAATAGGGTTATAATTACTTAATAATTAGAAAAATATGAGATTAGTAAATGAGCAATGAGATAAAATTTTTGTTTTTAGAACTCAGAATCTGGATATATAAAGTATGACAACAGATGAGTGAAATTGAAAAAAAAACAACTAATTTCTGAGTTTTTTGTCTATATAATCATATTTGGATTTCTTTAATGTCCTGATATTGATGGAGAAATAACTCAGAGAGCTCTCATTTAAGGCATACTGTCCTGGCTGTCTCTGAAATGGCTTATTACCATGCAGTCCCTAGGACCAATACATACTTTCCCCTTCCAACACCCTCAGCTGTTGAAAAGGTACCAGCATCTACAGTAATCAATCAAAACACATTAAATAAGCCCCCACTTGTAATGGCAAACAAAGAAGTAGTTAACACTTTGTTTCAGCTATTGAATTAACACCTTGTTTCAGTTCAAGTTTCTTTTGAGCCTTGCATCTCTGTTAAGAAACAGAATGTGTGAACCCCACAATTTGTGAACTCCTGGGAAGGAGCTAATGACCATATATAAGGAGAGTCCCAGGCTAGAGACAATATAACTGAGAAGAGAACTCTTGTGGTGGCAGAGTCAAGAAAGAGAGAAGGAAAAACTTGTGGCACTGCAGCACTCTTTTTGTCTGTTCTGTCTGTGTTGATGTTTGTTTGTGACACTTTGTACAGAAGCCCAGGGACCTTACTGGAAGTCCTGAAAGAGGTTATCTTTCTGGTTATCTTTTTACTGAAGTCCTGGGATTATACTGATGATTTGTATTGACCTCTTGGACCTTGTTTGTGGGTCTGTGTTGATTTCTATGTTGATGATTTGTGCTGACTTCTTGGACCTTGTTTGTGCATCTGGGTTGATTACCATGTTGATGATTTGTGTTGAGTTCTCAGACCTTTTTGGTGGGTCTGAGTTGATTTCACAGGCAGATAGTGAATTGATGATGGTGCTGGCAATGTTTATGAATATTATTGTGGCTCTGTTAACCTTTGTCTCGCCAGAAATAGGAACTGTGAAGGACCTGAGGTGGACTGGACACTGTGAGTTTCAGTATGGAATGGGAACTGGACAAGGGACTGGATGAAGAACTGGACAAGGATCTGGATGAGGAACTGGGAACTTCTGCCTTTGAATGCAGGTGACAGTTGGAACTGGGACCATGGAAGAGGAACCATGGGAACTAAGATCGAGACTCGAGTCAAGATGAAAGAAGACTTTACTTGGACACTGTGTACTAACAGAAGATTATGATTTACTGTGACCTAGGGGTGGAGAATTTTGATCTTTGTACTTTGTTTCCCTTGAGGAGGCCTTAAGGATTATTGAATTAAGGACTTACTAAATGATTGAATTGCTAAACAAATGTACTTTGTTTAAAACTATGTGACCGCTTTGGTGAAAACTATGTGGCCACTTTAGTAGTAAGTTATTATGTCACTGTGAATGTTGTACCTTGATTTTTGTGAATGATTTGCTCTAATTTATTGTTGAATAAATAGAAAGTTCACTGTACTGTGTAATCAGAACTTGAAGCTATTCACAGCAGCAGTCCTCTGGAAAACTGCTCGTGCTTAGGTTTATACTACTATGTGTCAGGGACGGTGCCAAATTCTGGGCAAACAAAAAGAGTCAAAACACAATCCCTGTTTTCAAGGAGCTGTCTCATTGGGGAGACATCATGGAAGCAAATATTTCAAAGCAAGATATATACAGGATAAATATAAAATAATTAACAGAGCACATTTATAGACACCCAAGTTGAGAAAATATCATGGCTACAACATAGTTTCCTCAATCACCTTGTCATAGGGTCATTGAACTAAAAGAGACACATAGACATGTCACTATCAAGAAGTTTCCTGGCTATGTGGGAACATGCAGAAACTTTCCTACAGCCCAGGAGAATATTTGATTTTAAATCACTTTCCTTAGAAATTAATTGGCTAGGGGCGGTGAGGTGGTGCAATGAGTAGAGCTCAGGCCCTGGAGTCAGAAGGACCTGAATTAGGGTCCAGCCTCAGACACTTAAAACACAAACAAAAACCTAGCCATGTTACCTTGGGCAAGTTACTTAACCCCAATTGCCCTCCAAAAAAAAGAAAGAAATTAATTGGCTAAGTAGTAAGAAAGAAGGTAGTAAGTCAAACAATCATTAGCAACCATTGTTCTTTCTTTTGTTTTTAAATTTTTTTGGTCTTTATTAATTTGCTTGTTTACTTTTAGTTTACAAGATTTAATTCCACAATTCCTTGAGTTTCAAATTTTCTTCCCTTCACTCTCCTCCTTGCCACCCAAGATAGCATACAATCAAGTATAGGATCTGCAAATACTTTCACATTAGGCATTAGTCAGGTTACAAAGGTGGATTGTACTAGATGGAATGAAAAATGGTAAGGAGGAAATAAAACCAAACAAGAAAAAGAAAAAGATCAAGTAGTTTGCTTCAATCTCTATTTAAACTCAGTTCTTTCTAGTTATTTCTCTGGATGTAGACATCTCTCTTCATCATGACTCTTTTGGGATTGACTTATATCATTGCACTGCTGAGAAGACTCCAGTCTATCTTAGTTGGTCATAACACATATGTTGTGTCTGTAATTGTGTATAGATTTCTCCTGGTTCTACTCTTCTCACTCAGCATCAGTTCGTATAAGCCTTTCCAGGTAAATATGAAGTCCATCTGCTCTTCGTTTATTATAGCACAATAGTATTCCATTACATGCATATACCACAACTTGTTCAGTCATTCCCCAATTGATGGGCACCCCCTTAATTTCCAATTCTTTGCCACCACAAAAAGAGCTGCTACAAATATTTTTGTACATATGGGTCTTCCTCCCACTTCTATGATCTCTTTGGGATATAAACCTAAAAGTGGCATTGCTGGGTCAAAGGGTATGAAATTATTTATAGCTCTTTGCGCATAATTCCAGATTGCTCTCCAGAAAGGTTGGATCAGTTCACAACTCCACCAGCAATGCATTAGTGCTCCAATTTGCCCACATCCTCTCCAGCATTTGTCATTTTCCTTTTTTGTCATCTTAGCCAATCTGACTGGTGAGATGTGGTACTTCAGAGTTGTTTTTATTTGCATTTCTCTAATCAATAGTGATTTAGAGCATTTCTTCATATGCTTATAGATTTCTTTAATTTCTTTCACTGAAAACTGCCTGTTCATATCCTTTGACCAATTATTAATTGAGGAATAACTCGTATTCTTATAGAATTGACTCAATTCTCTGTATATTTTTGAAATGACTCCTTTATCAGAGACATGGGTTGTAAAAATTCCCAATTTCCCACCTCCCTCTTAATCTTGCTTACATTGGCTTTGTTTGTATAGAAGCTTTTCAATTTAATGTAATCAAAATTATCCATTTTACATTTTAAAATGCTCTCCAATTCTTGTTTGGTCATAAAGTCTTTCCCTCTCCACAAATCTGACAGGTAAACTATTCCTTGCTTTCCAAGATTGCTTTCAGTATCATCCTTTATACCTATATCATGCACCCATTTAGACTTGATTTTGGTATATGGTGTTAGATAATGGTCTATGCCCAGTTTCTGCTATACTATATTCTCATTTTCCCAGCAGTTTTTTGTCAAATAGTGCTTTCTTATCCTCAAAACTGGGGTTTTGGGATTTATCAAACAATAAATTACTATAGTCATTGATTGCTGAGTCTCATGCCCCGAATCTATTCCATTGATTCACTACTCTATTCCTCAGCCAGTACCAAGTAGTTTTGATGACTGCTGCTTTATAATACAGATTAAAATCTGGTATAGCTAGTCCACCTTCCCTAGCATTTCTTTTCATTAATTCCCTTGATTTTCTGGACCATTTGTTCTTCCAAATAAATTTTATTACTATTTTTTCTGGCTCTATAAAGTAGTTTTTCAGTAAATTGATTGGTTATGGAACTTAAATATATAAGTTAATTAGGGTAAAATTGTAATTTTTATTATATTAGCTCTACCCAGCCATGAACAATTGATATTTTTCCAATTAGTTAGATCTGACTTTATTTGTGTGAAAAGTGTTTTATAGTTGTGATTATATAGGTCCTGAGTTTGTTTTGGCAGGTAGATTCCCAAATATTTTATAATTCTACAGTAACTTTAAATGGGATTTCTCTTTCTATCTCTGGCTGTTGAATTTCATTAGAAATATGCCAGAATGCTGAGGATTTATGTGGGTTTATTTTATATCCTGCAACTTTGCCAAATTTATTTATTGTCTCAAGTAGTTTTTTACTTGATTCTCTAGAATTCTCTAAGTATATCATCATATCATCAGCTTGGTCTCTTTTCGTAATTTGATTCCTTTGATTTCTTTTTCTTCTCTAATTGCTACTGCTAACTTTTGTAGTAGCAGATTGAATAAGAGCGGTGATAGTGGACATCCCTGTTTCACCCCTGATCTTATTCGAAATGCTTCTAGCTTGTCCCCATTACATGTAATACTTGCTGATGGTTTTAAATAGATTCTACCTATTATTTTAAAGAAGGCTTCATTTATTCCTATATTTTCCAGTGTTTTTAAGAGGAATGGATGTTGTATTTTGTCAAAAGGCTTTTTTGGATCTATTGAGAAAATCATGTGGTTTCTGCTAGTTTTATTGTTGATATGATCAATTATACTGATGGTTTTCCTAATATCAAATCAAACTTGCATTTCTGGAATAAATCCTATCTGATCAAAGTATATTATTCCTGTGATAAGTTGCTCCAGTATTTCAGCTAATATTTTATTTAAAATTTTTGCATCTATATTCATGAGGGAAATTAGTCTATAATTTTCTTTCTCTGTTTTACCTCTTCTTGATTTAGGTATCAGTGCCATATATGTATCATAAAAAGAATTTGGTAGGATTCCTTCTGCACTAATTTTCCCAAACAGTTTGTAAAGTATTGGAATCAATTGTTCTTTAAATGTTTGATAGAATTCACTAGTAAATCCATCTGGCCCTGGACGGTTTTTCCTAGGGAGTTCACTGATGGCTTGTTTGATTTCTTTTTCTGAGATGGCGTTATTTAAGTAATTTACTTCCTCTTCAGCTAATCTGGGCAACTTGTATTTTTATAAATATTCATCCATTTCACTATTATTGTCAAATTTATGTGCATTCCATTGGGAAAAATAATTCCTAATTATTGTTTTGATTTCCCTTTCATTGGAGGTAGAGTCACCTTTTTCATTTTTGATACTAGTAATTTGGTTTTCTTCTTTTTTTTATCTTATTGAGTAAGGACCTATCAATTTCATTGTTTTTTTCATAAAACCAGCTCTTAGTTTTATTTATTAATTCGATAGTTTTATTAATTTCAATTTTATTAATCTCTCCTTTGATTTTCAATATTTCTAATTTAGTATTTAATTGGGGATTTTTAATTTGTTATTTTTCTACATTTTTCAATTGCATGCCCAATTCATTGACTTCCTTTTTCTCTAATTTATTCATGTATGCACTCAGGGATATAAAATTTCCCCTAAGAACTGCCTTTAATGCATCCCACAAATTTTGGTATGTTGTCTCATTATTATCATTCTCTTGAATGAAATTACTGATTGTTTCTATAATTTCTTGTTTGACCCACTCATTCTTTAGGATTAAATTGTTTAATTTCCAATTAGTTTTTAGTCTATCTTTCAATGGTCCTTTATTGCATATAATTTTTATTGCATCATGATCTGAGAATGATGCATTTAATATTTCTGCCTTTCTGCATTGAATTATGAGGTTTTTATGCCCTAATACATGGTCTATTTTTGAGTATGTACCATGAACCACTGAGAAGAAAGAATATTCCTTTTTATCCCCATTTAGTTTTCTCCAGAGATCTATCATATCTAGCCTCTCTAAAATTCTATTTGCCTCCTTATCTTCTTTCTTGTTTATTTTGAGGTTAGATTTATCTAGTTCAGAGAGGGGGAGATTAAGTTCCCCCACCAGTATAATTTTGCTATCTATTTCTTCTCCTAATTCCCTTAACTTCTTTTCTAGGAATTTGGATGCTATACCACTTGGTGCATATATGTTAAGTAATTATATTGCTTTATTCTGGATGGTGCCTTTTAGCAGGATATAGTTTCACTCCTTAAATCTTATAATTATATCTATTTTTGCTTTTGCTTTATCTGAGATAAGGGTTGCTACCCATTTTTTTTTTTACTTTAGCTGAGGCATAATATATTCTACTCCAGCCTTTTACTCTGTGGATATCCCTTTGTTTCAAATATATTTCTTGTAGACAGCATATTATAGGATTATGGTTTTTATTCCATTCTGCTATCCACCTCTGTTTTATGGGAGAGTTCATCCCATTCACATTCACAGTAATGATGACTATCTGTCTCTTCCCCTCCATCCTATTCCCTCCCCTACTTATGTTTTTGTTTCTTCCTTCTCCCTTCCACTCCTTAAGGGTTTTCCTTTTGACCACCACATCTCTCAATGTTCCCACCTGGTGACCCCCCATCTTTACCTACCCTCTCCCCTTACTACTATTTCCCTCTCCTCTAATCCCCCCTTTGACTCCCTTAATAAAGATTTTTTTTTCATCAGATTAGTTCATTCATACCCACACTCTCTATCGATGTATAACCCTTTTAAAGGTCATGATAATCATATAAATTTCAATATTGACAGTTATCAGCTTCTCATATAGGGATGTGAACATTTTGCTCTTATTGCATCCCAAGTTATGTGCATGTGTGTATGTATGAGCATGTGTTTTCCTTGTTTACCTTTTTAAGTCTTTCTTGAATCTTGTAATTGGAGATCAAATTTTCCATTGAGCTCTGGCTTTTTCATCAGGAAAATCTGGAAGTCCCTTATTTCATTAAATGACCATCTCCTTGCCTGAAAGATTATGTTCAGTTTTGCCAGGTAATTAATCCTTGGTTGCAAATCTAGCTCTTTTGCCCTACAAAATATCAAATTCCAATCCCTCAGATCTTTTAATGTCAAAGCTGCTAGGTCCTGTGTGATCCTGACTGTAGTTCCATGATATTTGAATTGTTCCTTTTTGGCTGCTTACAGTATTTTTTCCTTAATCTTGTAATTCTGGAATTTGGCTACTATATTTCTTTTTTTTATAATTAAAAAATATATTTTGATTTATTATTTGTTTATTTTTAGCATTCTTTTTTTTAAACAAATGCTTTATTAACTTCTGTTTTACATCATTCATTTCCGCCAGATTTTGAGTTACAATCATCCCCCCCCCCCGCCCGTTTTTCCCCTACCCACCCTCCCAGAATAGCAGTACCACAAGGTCCTTCCTGCAGGGCTGCTGGGCTGTCCTCAGTGGGAGGTTAGCTTCTCTGTGTTGTTCTGTGGGTGCTGGGGCTCCAGAAGTTGTTCAGAGTCCCCTTTTACATAGTTTTTGGGGAATCTGGGGGCAGAGTGGCTTGGATGTGCTGTTTCTACTCCTCCATCTTGGCTCCACCCTGGCTACTATATTTCTTGGAGTTTTCAATTTGGGATCTCTTTCAGGAAGAGTCCGATGAATTCTTTTGATAGCTATTTTATCTTCTGATTCTAGGACTTCAGGATAGTTTTCTTTGACAATCTCTTGGAGTATGTTGTCCAGGCTGCTTTTTCATTGTGGCTTTCCAGTAGACCAATGATTCTTAAGTTATCTCTCCTAGATCTGTTTTCTATGTAAGTTGCTTTCCAGTAAGATATTTTACACTTTCTTCCAATTTTTCAACCTTCATGTTTTGTTTAATTGACTCTTGGTGCATCATAGAGTTCTGAGTTTCAATTTGACTGATTCTAATTTTTAGCAAATTATAGTCTTTGGTTAGTTTTTGAAGGTCCTTTTTTAGGGAGGTATTTTCTCTAATTACATCACTCATTTTACTTTTTAAGGATTTGTTTTCTTCAGTTAGACTTTTTTCCAATTTGGTCACTGTATATTTAAGTTTGTCTTCTACCTCCCTAATTCGGCCTTTAAAATCTTTCTTGAGATTCTCCAAGAATGCTTTTTAGGCTTGAGACCAGTTCATATTTCCTACTGTGGTCTTGGGTATGAGTATATAGTCCCTTTGTATTTGGTTGTTCTTGATCACTATAATAAGCTCTGATGGATTTTCTTGCTTTCCCCTTCTCCTTCTCAGCTTTCTTCCTTCCCATTGTAATTTCCTATTTCCTAATCTCTGAGGCTGGAAGCTAAGGGTCTGGTTGTTGACTTTGTATGCTGTAGCTTCTGGGTGTCTAGTTTGAGGCCAAGGCAGGAGTCTCAGTGTTCCCCCTGAGGTATGCTGAGGTGCATAGAGTAATCTGTGGAGGAGGAGTGGTCTGGATTTCTGCCTCTATACCCCTGATCTACAGCTCAGGCAGACTTTTGCTGGTCTGGTTAGGTGGGGCTTGTTGAGATCTCTCCCCCTCTTCTCTTCAGACTCCTTGATGCCTTAGTTACACCCCTTCTCAATGACTCCCAATCCTTGATGCTAATTCCACTATCTCAGCATTTCACTCTGGGTGGGACACTTATCTCCTGCTTTTCTAGGTCAGGGAGGAGGAATCAGAGCAGCCAGAGTTTACTTTGTCATCCTGGACTCTGGAAGGACAGGCAGGTGATTTCTAAACTTCCAGGATAGGGGCTGATAGCCCCAGGAGCAGCTGCTGTCTCTGCTAGGGGCCTGAGCCCTCTCTTACCCAGATTCAATATATCCTCCCACCCAGTGGTGAGATGAAGGTGAGACAGCTGGGAATCACCTTTGGGGTGGATGAGTCTGTCGCCTGGGGCTCCTTCTCTCTGCTGTAGTCTACTCTCTAGTCCAAGCTGCTGCAGCTCCCACATGCTCCATTCTCCCCCTGTCTGGACCCATGTGGGCACTTTCCAAGGCTGGATTCTCCCAGTAGATTCTGTCACTCCAAAATCTGTTCAGATTCACTTTTTAAAGTTTAGTGACGGGATTCATGGAGGAGCTTAGAAAAGTTACTACTTCTGTTCTGCCATCTTGGCTCCACCTCATTGTTCTTTCTTCTTAAGTCTTTGCATCATAGGTCACTCCAACATTTCCATGATATTATCACAATGAAGCTTAACAATAGCTGAATACAAGCTTTTTTAAAGTTGAGGTGCTGATTTGGGCAGAACTACTGGTTCTGCAACTGTCCCTGGCTATATTGCAGAAATATTTGGATCTCAAATAATAACAAGAACAACAAAGAAGCTTAATTTATTTAGGTTCATTGAATTGGTTGGCTCTTTTGACATTGTCTAGATACAATCTGAATCTAAAGAATAAAAGGATTTACAGTGGAAGTGAAAACAGTCCAAAAAAGTGAATGTACTCTATTTCACCAAATCAGTTTACACAGATATGAACTAGGCTATTGTTCCATAGGTAAAAATTTTTCTATGAAAAACATTATACACACACATAGCCTTGTTGTGTGATTTCTATTTTATACGGTCACAATAAGAATCAAAATAGGTTTTGAAGAAGTCCTGACAGTAAACATTTTAAAATGATCACAGTTGTGATCATTTTGGCTCTAGAAAATATTTCATTAGGGACTGATGTAATATTTCAACATCCTCAAACTATTTCTGTTACTATTTTTGATAAGGAGTGTACTATAACTCTGAAGTTAATGAAAAAATATTCATGTAGCAATTTGTCTCTTAAAAAGATACAAAAGTTTTATACTGGAGTTTCATCTGTTATTAAAGTTCAACCTGTAAACATAGAGTATTTTAGGCATCTTGAATAAGACTGATAAAGACTGGTTAGACTGGGTCTTTTTTCCCAGAATTTCCTCTGGGGATTATGGGGAGAAAGAGAGAGAGCAGAGAGGGAATATTAATAGAAATTCCCAGTGTCCATAATTCTATGATAATTGATCAGTCCATGAGTGTAGTTCCTGAGACAACAAAAGAATTCTATTAACCCTTTTATCTATCCTTATCTAACCTACTGGTGAGTGTTATAATACTCTGATTGTTATAGATCAGGATATTTGAAAAATGCTCTGGATCACTTTAACTATCTCAATAACACCCTTAGGCCTCTCTCATTCAGTCTATAATTCTATATAAAGCCAATGTTATAGCTTTTAGTTATGTATACCATTTCATTATTTAGAATCACAAGGATTAAAGGTTAAAGGGCTGTGGTAAAGTTGATCAAGTCTCTTTCTATATCTTTTTTGAGAGCAAGTGTTATACTGTCTAGGTGGTATATATTACCAGAGAAATATATTTATATTGGAGGTATGACTGTTCATAATGTCACTTTAAAAATATATTTCCTCATATGAAATGTAATCTGAGTGCCTTAAGATTTCATTGACATGGAATAAGTTATTTTTATTTGTCTTTGGGATAATCTATTAGCAAGATAAGTTAATCAATCTTGATTATTGAGAATGTATAACAACACTTGAATACTTATTCAATTGACTTATTTTTTATACCTTCATACATATGGTTTCTTTAGCAATCAAATACAACTAGTGCACCAATAATATAATCTCTTAAAGCACTTCAGAGAATATGACGTGCTATTGTCAAAATCATCCTCATCATTGCCACCACCACCACCACCACCACCAACATAATCAACAGCAGCAGTAGCATCATTGGGCTTGCTCAGGAAATTGTTAAAGAACTGGAATCAATACTAATTATCCATTTTAATTATGGGACAATTGCCCAACAGAAAGTGGCTGAATTAATTGACAAGTCCCAAAATCTACTGTAGGAGACTTCCAATGGTATGCACTTTCAAACCTGGAATCAAACATTTTACTGAAAAGTTAAAAAAAAAATAAGTTCTGAATTGCATTATAATTCAAAGTTATTGAGTTCAGTGAGCTTCACTGCCTTATTTTCAGTTTTTTTTCCTCTTAGCTATTCAAATTCTTCATCGGCTTCAATTAACCTGACTGGAAAGAGTTTTTTCTTCTTTTCTTTTTAAAATCATTCCCCTTTAAAAGGCAGGTTTGCCAGCCAAGCAGCTTCTTCTAGATTTCTCCCTTTACTCCATAAACTAATTGGATATTTTAAAATTAAAATGAGAAATCATTAGAATTACAATAAGGCAAAATTATGACTAGATCAAACCAATACAAGTACCTGAATGTGTCATGCTTCTGGGAAAGACTCAAACAAATTAAGATTTAAATGCTGACACTGGAAACCAAGGGTAGTTTCCAGCACTGCATTTGAGAAAGCTTAGCACATTAAAAAGAATCAGTTTCTGGAAAGGCTGGCCATCAAATTGGAGATTTTTCATATATTTTGGTCAGAGGTCAAACATGCCAATGTTTCTAGGCAGTAAATTGTTCATGTCTAGCTATATCTGGGAAATTAGGTATATATCTTTGTCTAGTTCAATTGAGTCATTAAGTAGAAAACACATGAATTTCAGGGAGGGAAAGGCTGAACCATCTACTCTTAATCAATGTAGACATACAATTGGAAAAATAGAAGTCAAAGTACTTTCTTCTCTTTGTCATTAATAACAAGTTTGAGCTTTCATTAACTTGGTAATGACCTCAATGTTCTCTTTTTGTTGTGTAGTTCATCTTAATGACCTCCAATTCAAGGTCAAATAGGTCTATCACTTCTTATCCCATATTTATCTAGGCACCTAGTAAGTAAATTAATGCCTTCTATACAATGTTTCATTCACATCACTTTAGAGTGAATCTGTCACTATATATTTGCATACATACATAGACATATATTTTATTGAGTATCTTCTGTAGGCTCAGCACTGTGTTTTTAGCTTAACATAGGAAAATGATAATATTCTTCATGATCTTAAGAAGCTTTCACACCCAAAACCACATACTTGACTTTAACATAACAATTAGAAATTAATACAGATACAGCTGTGCATTATATCATAGTTAAATATAAAATATTATTAAATATAAAACCCTTTTGTACAAATGACAAAGTTTCACAGAAAGAGTAGATTATTTATGTGTAGTGAGGAAGTAGTGGAAAGTAGAATGATTAGAGATTAGCCTGGGTTACAGATATAGCCTGGGTTACACAAATGACTAAACTTTGGCATTGGTGGTTAAGCTCTGTTCTCTCTTAGCTCCAATGCCCAAATGCTCAACTCATTACATAAATTCCCTCAAGTATTGGCATATTTTGACCGATGTCAGTGGAAATATTTTTCTAGAATAATTAATAATGACAATGATAATAATGATAATAATAATAATAATAATAATTAATATTGGGGTGGCTAGGTGCCACAGTGAATAGAGAACCAGTCCTGGAGTCAGAAAGACCTGAGTTTAAATTCAGCATCAGACACTTGACACACTTATTAGTCTTAGGCTAGTGACCTTGGGCAAGTCATTTAACCCCAATTTTCCTGCCTTTCCCCTTCCAAAAAGCAAAATAATAACAACAACAATAATAATAATAAGTAGCATTTATATAGTAAAGTTTACAAAATACTTTACATGTTATCTTGCTTGATGCTCATAACAACTCTGTAAGTTAGGTGCTCTTATTATTCCTGTTTTACATGTGAGAAAACTGAGGTTGAGAGAGACGAAGTGCTTTCCTTTGAGTCATATAGCTAAGTAAATATCACGGGAAGTATTTAATCCCTGGTCTTCCTGATTCCAAATGCAGCACTCTATCCACAGCAACACCTAGCTGCAAAATTACTACCATGTAACTACACTGGGATCAAATTCAATCATACTTATAATTGCCAAATAAACATTTAGTAATTCTGTCCCTCAATCAGGCTTCTCCTTAAGGCTGAATTCTCAAACAATACTGGTAATGAGATCATTTACCCCTGGAAAAGAGTTTTCCAGTGCTAATGAAAACAGTATAGGGAACTGTCCTTTGTAGAACACCAGGAATTGTTCTCAGATTAGATGAGGGTATCTTTTCATAACAAATACCATAATCCAAGGTTGATATCTTGAATTGGGATCTTTGAATAAAGCAAGGGTAAATACACAGAACTAACATTTGATCAACACCCATAAATAGATATAGACTAATTCATGCCCTCTCACTACCCACCCACTAGAAACCTTAATCCTAAAATGTTAATTTTTATAACCCTTTATTCTTATAATCTACCCAAGATGAAAGGCCTATATGGTGGTGCATTTTAAAAGATTGGACGACATTGAAATGGAACAGTTCCACAATCATCTGGAAAAACCCTTATATTACATGTGCTTTCATATGTACACATTTCCTTTCTAATGGGGGAAAGTGGGTTGGAAGACTGTTAATGTCCAATAAATGGAACCCCAGAAATGGTTTCTTATTATTTTATGTTCCTCTTCTTCAACAGTTTTGTCACGGGAAAAAATCCTCACTAAGAAGGTTTTCCTCTTGAATTTGTCAACTCGAACATTCCCAGTAATATAATTATCTTATATCTCAACAGATCTCACATGTGTGAGTGTCTTCTTTCTCTCTTCAAATAAAATATATGAATTACAGTTCTGTAGCAGTTCAGATTCAAGAGTTTCAAAAATTCAGTTGGCATAATTAAATAAGAACCATCTATACATGGACACAAAGGCATGGAACTTGGCCCTAGTAGTACTTGATTTCTTTTCAATATGTCCATGAAACCATAAAACCATATCTGGTTTCTGATTCCTTTCCTTGATCTCAGTGATAATATCCATGAATGGACTTTCTCAGTGGCCATCATGAACTTTGACTCCTTCTTTTGCTCCATCATCTCCAGGTTCTTTCTCAGGTTCCATCTTTCTCAGACTCTGTTAGAGCTCATTTAATGTGTTTTTTGCCTTCACCAGCATCTGTTCATCTTCTTTTGCTTCCTGTATCTCTGCCTTGCTCATGTATTTATGAATCTCTTAGGTATTTTTCCCCTCAGATATTTTTTTTCAAAGCATAGCTTTATAGTCAGTTCTCACCACATCCCAGGTCACAGGGCTCTCCTTTACTTTAGACTGAAGTTCCTGAACTCCTTTTACATTTTTACATATGATTTCTAGGTTCCCTTGGATTTTGTTCCTGTAGTGCAGAGCATCCATGGCAATGGGCCAGTGCAGGTGTCCCCTGTTAAGCTACCTCTGATTTAGAGAAAATTTAAAGTGTAGTCATCATCATAGAGCAATTCTGGACTTCTCAGTATGATTCTTGACATGTCAACCTGGAGATTTTTCACCTGGGAGAATTATCAGCATGTAGAGCAGCATGACAAGACAAGATATGCAAACAAGATAACCACAGTCAGAGGTGATTGGCTTAGGGACCCCATTCCAGAAGATACAGAAATTGTGCTCTTGTTCTTGTCATTCTCATTCCCATTTTTACTTCTCTTCTTGAGTAGATTCTGAATCATCTGCCCCCAAAATTAAAGAATTGATATACAGGGAAAAAATTGGTTTGGAAAACTACTATGTACTCACATTCCTAGAAAGCAGGGGAAGGGTTTTCTGGATCCCAATTTGTTACGCATTTGAGTGCTTTGCATTCAGAAATAGTTTTGTCTTTGGAGAAATCATTGTGATGTAGTAAACTTTCAGTGTGGGAACTCCTTCCAGCAATGAAAACTAATAGGTTCTTTATATTTTATTGTTGTTTGTTATTTGCATCTGCTGAGGAAAATGACCTTTTAATTTTAATTGTATTTTTCAAATAATATTGTATTTTTCCCCAATTACATATCAAAAATTGTTTAGTATTCACTTTTACAAGATTTTGAATTCCAAATTTTTCTCCCTATTCCCCTCCCATCTTTTGAAAAGTGCAAAAAGTTTGATTTAGTCTATACATGTGCTAACATGTAAAATATATTCCCTATTAATCATAGTTGTGGCAAAAGAAACAGATTGAAAGGCAAAAAAAAAACCCAAGAAAGAATAAAGTAAGTGAAAAAATATGCTTTGATCTGCATTCAGAGTCCATCAGTTCTTTATCTGGATATGCATAGCATTTTTCTTTCTGAGTCCTTTGTACTTGTCTTGGATCTGAGAATGGCTGTGTTTCTGAGAAAAGCTGAGTCATTCATCGTTGATCATCATCCAATGTTGCCAATACTATGTACAATGTTTTCCTGTTCCTGATAATTACATTTTGAATCAGTTTTTACAGATCTTTCAGAATTTTCTGACATCTGCCTGTTCATCATTTCTTACTGCACAATAATATTCTATCACTTTCATATACCACATTTTGTCTAGCTATTCCCCAATTGTTGGACATTTCCTCAGTTTCTAATATTTTGACAGCATAAATAGGGTAGCTATAAATTGTTTTGCATATGTAGGTTCTTTTCCGTTTTTATGATTTCTCTAAGGTTAGGCCTAGGTTTCCTACTATTGCTGGATCAAAGAATATGCATAGTTTTGTTGACCGTTGGGCATAGCTTTGGATTGCTCTCCAGAATGGTTTGATAAGTTCACAACTCCACCAACAGTGAATTAGTGCCCCAATTTTTCCCACATTCTCTCCAATATTTATCATTTTCACTAATCAAATGTAATTTTGAATACTTCTTCATATGCCTATAGATATCTTAAATTTTTGTCATCTGAAAACTACCTGTTCATATCCTTTGGCCATTTATCAACTGGGGAATGGCCTCTATTCTCATAAATTTGATGAAGTTTTGTATAAACTTAAGAAATGTGGCTTTTATCAGAGATATCTGCTATAAAAAGTGTTTTCCAGCTTTCTGCTTTTCTTCTAGTCTTGGTTTCATTGGTGTTGTTTGTGCAAAAGCTTTTCAATTTAATATGATCAAAATTATCTATTCTACATTTTATAATTATCTCTGTCTCTTGTTCGGTTATGAATTCTTCCCCTGCCCATGGATCTGACAGATCGACCATTCCTTGATCTTCTCATTTGATTGTTTCATTGTCCATGGTACCTTTTAGCAAGATATTGTTTCCTTCCTTATCTCTTTCAATTATTTTAGTCTATTTTTGCTTTTACTTTGTCTAACATCAGGATTGCTATGCCTGCTTTTTTTTTCTTCAGCTGAAGTATAATAGATTTTGCTCCAGCCCCTTTCCTTTACTCTGTGTGTATCTCTGTGCTTCAAGTATTTTTCTTGTAAGCAACATACTATAGAATCCTGGTTTTTGATCCACTTCCATTTTATGGGAGAATTCATCCCCTTCACATTCACAGTTATGTGTAGTTCCTCCCATCTTATTCTTTCTCCTGTTTGTTCTCTCTCTCCTTTCACTCTTTCCCACTTCACCAGTGTTTTGCTTCTGTCTACCACCTTTCCTGATCTTTTGTCAGTCCATCTCTTCCCCCTTTACTTAATATCCTCCACACTTACTTCCCTGTCAGGTAAGATAGATTTTTATATTCATCTGATTATGTATATTATTCCCTCTTTAAGTGGATACTGATAACAATAAATTTCAAGCCCACCCTCCCATCTCCTCCGCTGTCATAGGTCTTTCTTGACTCTTCATATGAGATAATTTACCCTATGCTACCTCTTCCTTTTTCTGTACCCATTTTATTCTTTCTCATCCCTTAGCTTTTGTTTTGGTTTGGTTTGGTTTTTTGTCATTCCTTCAAACTCATCATATACCCATACCCCCTGTCTCTGTAAATTCCTTCTCTCTGTATGGTTAGTGATTCAATGAGTTACAAATATCACCTTCTCATGTAGAGATATAGACTACTTAGCTCTGTTGAATCCCTTATGTTTCCTTTTCCTTTTTTACCTGCTAATGCTTCTCTTGGATCTTGATATTAGAGGTCAAATTTTTTATTTAGTTCTGGTCTTCTCCTTATGAAGGCTTGAAATCCTTCTATTGCATTGAATGACTATTTTCCCCTTTAAGTATTATGCTTAATTTCTCTAGGAAAGTGATTCTTAGTTGTCATACTTGCTCTTTTGCCCTCCAGAATATAAAATGTTATGCCCCCAGATGCTTTAGTGTTGCATTACTTGTAGTATTTTTTCCTTGGAATAATAGTTCTGAAATTTGGCTATAATGTTCCTTGGGGTTTTTATTTGGGGCTCTCTTTCCCAAGGTGATCAGTGTATTCTTTCCATGCTTGTTTTGCCTTCTAGTTCTTTTCCTTGATATTTTCTTGAAATATGCTGTCCAAGTTCCTTTTATTATGGCTTTCAGGTAGTTCAATGATTCTGATATTGTCTCTCCCAGATTTATTTTCCAGGTCATTTTTTTCCCCATGAGGTATCTTGCATTTTTCTTCCATTTTTCATTCTTCTAAACTTGTTTGATTGATTAAGGATGTCTCATACCTTTTTCCCCATATTCTCTTGCTTTACTCTAATTTCTCTCCCCCATTTTTCTTCCAGTTATCATATAATTTTTTAGCTCATTTTTGAGCTCTTTCATGAGTTCTTTCTGGGCTTGAGACTACTTCCCATTTTTTATTAAAGTTTTGTCCATAGGTGTTTTTGACGTTGTTGTCGTCTTCTGAGTTTGTGCCCAACAGGAAGGGACAGTTTTTCTAGGTTTTTGTGCTAGTGGCTTCAGGCCCTGCCTATTTGCCTGGTGCTGCAGTGATATTGCCCTGAGGCCTATGGGAGACCTTTGTGTCTGGTGCTGGACTGAAGGGGTGGGGTGACTGACTCTGTTGGAGGCCACAGGGTTCTAGCAGCTTAGCTGGTGCCAATTTTGTGTCATAATGGTGTTGTCTTGTGTGTCCTGAGGCCCAATGGGGTGTTTCTGTGTTTCCCTATAACTACACTAAAGAACAAAGTGGTCTGAGCTTAAGAGGTTGCCTATCTTTCTGGGGCTATAATGATGTGTGACAGGCTGGTACAGGCTAGAGGCTGCCTGTTTGGTTAGGCACCTGTAGAGTTTGTATCTAGGTAGATTGCCCAGGGCTGTGCTAAAGTACATGAAGATCTGGCTACTGGAGGATGCCTGTTTGCCTAGGAATTCTCTGAATGAAATGGTGATATGCCAAGCTGGAGTCTGCTGGTTCCCCTGGCTATGCCAACCCATATGGGGGGTTCTGGTGTTGATTTTTACCTGTTCCACCACACTGGGCCTCACAGTCTCTCACTGGTTTGGTGAGTTGTGACTTGCTGCTGGCTTTCTTGGATGCTTCCCATCCTGGACTGCCCTCCAAGAGAGATAGACTTTTCTTGAAAATCCTCCCATTTTTCTTGGGTTAAAAGATTTTCACCCTGTCTCTTTGCTGCTTCTACTATTCCAGAATTTGTTTTCCAATTCAATTCAATTCAATTTAATATTTTTTTAAAGATGTGTTGCAGAGGAGTTCTCCAACCAATTGGATGTTTGTTGTTGTTTGGAAATTATGGGCAAGCTTATAAATACCTATGTTGTTAGGACAAGATATAACTCCTAACTAGATTTCTGAGGCCGGAGCTATCCACAAAATGTTTGTTGACTAGGACTTTGGTTAGGATGGACTCATCAGATGTATCACTCTTTATCATGATGACCTATAAAAGAGAACTAGCAGGTGACTCCTGTCCCCTTTCTCCTTTTACCTCATGCCTTATTGGCAGGAAATGGTAGATTGCTCCAAATCCCTTCCAAGGAGTGGGGTGACCTAGGGGAGAAGCACATTGAAGAATCAAATTGTTTGCTTTTGTGGTCTAGGAGGGAAACTCAAAGACAATGTTCCTGCTCTTCTGCTTTCTGTGTTTATGAAGGGGAATTTCAACTTCCTGATCAGAATGACCCCAGAATTTAGCTACCTAGAGAGAGAAGAGAGATTCCTTAAGTAGTACCAGCTAAAAAGGCTGCCTCAAGTTTCAGAGTTTGTGCAATGAAAAGGCAGGGCATTTTCTGACATGATTGTTCAGATGAACCTCATAGGCAAAACAACAGCACTTGGATGCATTAAAGCCACAAAATGTTTGGGGCAAGGGAGAAGAACTTTGCCAACCCCAGTATTCCAATGATTTATAGGAACACTGAATGTCTGATGGCAAAAGGTCTATTTGAGCAGCATACAAAAGAGCATTTAAGTATGTTTGCTTTCAATGGGAGAAATTCTCAGGAATAATAACCAGAGGGAGCTTCTGAGTGTGTGAGTGACTGGGTAGGATCCTGTGGAAGAACTAAGGCTTCACAAAATTTTAAGATGAATATCCCATTGGAAATGTCTATTTCAGTTCCTTCTGAGAAAAACTGCTGAGACTGCCTTAAACACTTTCTGCATCTGCTTATATATTCCTGTGAGTCCTTGGACTCTTTTGTGTGCTTTCTGTATCTATTTATGAACTCCTGTTATTCTTTTGAATCTTCAGCATTTTTTTTGTAGGATAAAACATTTCTTCTACTCAGTATGTATTTGTAACTTTAGGTTATTATCAAGTCCTGTTACCATATTCGTGGGGACCTACATACTAATCATACATACCTACATGCATATACATGTATGTACTTATACATGTATAATGTATATATCTACATATTTGTGTATGTGTATAGGCATAGATACAAATGTACAAATACACAATATATCTATATGTCTGTGTGTATACACATATAGATATAAATATATAAAGATAGATAGATAGATAGGTAGATAGATAGATAGATAGATAGATAGATAGATAGATAGATAGATGCAAGCTTTATTTAGAGATTTTCTAGAGTAAACTCTGGGTAGAGGCAATTATTCAAAAAAAGAGAGAAAATTACTCTTAGATTAGTTCCCCAAGACCACCATTTGGTCCACATGTACCAATAGCAGAGGGGTCCCTGGGCTATGGGGCACAAAGCATATATTATGTGAAAATTGTGTTAGGTTCCTTTCTATCTATTTATCTATCTGTCTATGTATATATGTATGTATATAAGTATGCATGTATGTATGTATACATGTATGTAAGTATGCACACACATATGCATGTATGTATCTATCTATATCTTTCACACACATATACATATAAACAGATCCACAATACCTCATTAATAAATTTAGTCTTTCCAGTTTTACTTCTGCAATGTCTCTTACATCCATCTCCTTCTGTCTAATCACATTGTCACCATTGTTCAGGCCCTCATTACTTCTTGCTGGAGTATTTTTTTAAAACCTCATAAACAGTCTTCCTGTAATAAAGAGGTTCTCCCTTTATCTTCCCTCTATAATCTCCCCTTCAAATAGCTGTCAAATTGATACCCTGTAATGTCTAGGGAATTTGAAGATCTTAATGGGCCCATTCGACCTGCTTTGAGCTTTGGCCCAGCCCACAGCATGAGTCACAAGGATCCCATGGTGGGAGAAGCTTGCCAAATGGGTGGAGCAGGAAGAGAGAGTGAAGCAGAGCTGAGCAGACTGAGGCAGAGCTGAGGCAGAGCAGCTAGCATGAGTGAGAGAGGGAAGAATTTTGCCTAGGGGAACCTGTCTGTGGGGAGGCCTAATGCAGGGAAGACTTAAGGTTGTCAGCGCTCCCTGTATTGGTGATGTCTATAAACTTCTTTGTTACCATGGTGGAACTAGCTTTCTGGTATCTGAATAAATATTTTGGTTTCATCATTGAAGAGGAGAGTTTGTTATATTTTGTGATTCAATCCTGGAAATACATCTGCATATTCATAGTGGCTGCTATGAGTATCACATTGGACATAATACATATATGTGTGTGTGTGTACATATATATATATATATATATATGTATATATATATATATGTATCCCAAAATTATAAGCCTTATCCCTTGATCAAAGAATGCCAATGACTCCCTATTGTGTTTGGGATGAAATGCAAACTCCATTATTTAGTGTTATTGTATTGAATATGCAATACAATATTTGAATAATTATTGTATATGAAATGCAAAGTCCATTATTAAGGCCTGTCATGATCTAACTTCATCCTACAATTTCACCCTTTCATAGATTCCACACTTCAGAAAAACTGGCCTGTTTAGTGCTCCAGATAAACAAGATTCCATCTCACATCTATATGTTTTTGCATAGGCTATTCTCCAAGATTGTTATGCATTATCTCCTCACCTCTTCTTCAGAGAATCATCAGATTGGTTCAGAGTTCCAAAATGTTTAGTTTCACCTTGATAGAACATTGACTTCTTGAGAGCAGGGGTTATCTTTGTCTTTCTATCATTTTCTAATAGTGCTTGCATATAGAAGGTACCTACTAAAGGAGGAAAAAGAGAAATAAAGTTGGAAAGAAGGAAGGAAGGAAAGAAAGAAGGAAGTATAATAGTCAGCATTTCTATAACACTTTAAGGGTTGTAAAACGCTTTGATAATATTATCTTATTTAACCTTAAAATAAACCTGAAGGAAAGGTATAATCTCTCCTATTTTACAGATGAATAATATGAATATAATCTCTCCTACTTTACAGATGGGGCAAGCAAAAGTGAAGTGAGATGTACAGGGACAAAGATCTGGTAAGTGTCACAGGCTAGATTTGAACTTAGGTCTTCCTGATACCCCAATCCAGTGCTCTCTCCACCACATCACCTAGCTGGGAGACAATAAAGAGCCTTGTCTAACAATAGCACTCTTTTTTTTTTCTTACTGTTGGAAATAGTTTTTTTTTTTTTTAGCAATTCATGAATTCTTTTTTTTCCTTTTTTCTTTTAAATGTAGTATTTTATTTTTCCTGTTATATGCAAAAATAATTTTACCATTCATTTAAAAAACTTTTAGTTCCAAATTTTCTCCCTTCCTCCTTCCCTACCCCCCTCATTGAGAAGACAAGCAATTAGATATAGGTTATACATATGTATTTATACAAAATATATCCATAATAGTCATGTGAAATAAAAAGTAAACCAAAAAATCTCAAGGAAAATAAAGTAACAAAAACATTTGCTACAATCTTTATTAAGAGACCATCAGTTCTTTCTGTCGGGTTGGACAGCATTTTTCATTGTTAAGTCCTTCAGAATTTTCTTGAATCATTGTATTGCCTATAGCATTCCTACCCGGAACAAGTAGGTAGGGACCTACCCATAACTCTTTTTTTTTTTTTTTTGCTTTTTTGGAGGACAATTGGGGTTAAGTAACTTGCCCAAGGTCACACGGCTAGGTTTTTTTTTGTGTGTGTGTGCCTTAAGTGTCTGAGGCCAGATCTGAAGTCAGGTCCTTCTGACTCCAGGGCTGTGCTCTACCCACTGTGCCACCTAGCCGCCCCTACCCATAACTCTTTAGTCCAATTTATAATCAGGAAGATATTTACAGGTAATTTGTGAAATTGAAAACTTTTTTGGAGTTTTAGTCACTAATTCCTTCTGCAGAAGTCAAGATAAATCAGTTTTGTATAGTAACTTGTGGATTATTGTAAATAACGTGATAATGTTCATTACAATCTTAGGAATAACACCTTAAGGATGAATAATAAGTCTATTCAAAAGACTGTTAGCTTGATCTAATATGTTTAGCAAATAAATATAGAAATTTTTCCACAGTGGCCTTGAAGTCATAGAAAGTGTCTAAAATTAGTACCTACCAAAGGTTAAAGAAAACTTTCCAGCTGTGTATATTTCAGAGGCCTCCAAGAAGGGTGTACCACACTGTGGCTACACAAAAATATCTTCTGCAGTGGTTACTGTGATGCATTCAGGTTATTCTTCATTTTTAACAAGAATTTCTTTAATATAAAGATGTATTAACAATATGTCCCCTGACATTTTCTCTTTTTCTTTTTCTTTCTCCTTTTAGCTCCATATGTGAATGTATAGCATATATATGTGTTATGCATATTCTGTAGCAGCTTGATATACTTTTATTGTTCTTCCAATAACTAATTAACAACAGGGCATTTCAAGAGTCAGATATTCATAGTTTCAAAGAATACTCATTTTCCATTCTACCCTGGAGACTTGCCAAATGGCATCAGGTTTAGGGCTTGAGAAAATTCCCATTTATTTTGGAATATTAAATGGCAGCAAATATTAAGTATCATGTCACAAGGTGGAGGACAGTAGGGAGGTATCAGGATACACAAACACAAATATGAATAATGAAACTGAAGAATCTATAATAAGGTACTGCAGGTGGTAACTCCAGAGGAAGACAATTCCATGGGGAAAAAAAACCTGCCAATTAATGACAGGAACTTTTTTAAGGTAGAAAAAAAATTACTTTGGCACATCTAACAATCCAAGTCACCATGACTATAAAAATCTCATGTATTTAATGTGCATTATGAATTTTAATTTATGTTCTAATTGTTCAGTGAAGTATAATTTAGGATTAAAAGTTGCCAGACAAGAATTCATGAATAATTTTATGGCTTTTTCAATGTTTTGAAGGTCATATACAGTTTGGTATATGGCCTTGTGTGAGGGAAAAATCACCCTGCTCTGTAATTGTATAAAAGTAGCCTTAAGTTCTATATATTTATAATAATTTTGGCCCATAGCCCATGGATAGGCAGTTATGTTTTAAAGAAATAAGCTCGGTATTACTCAAACATACATAAAACATATACATGTGTAATACCTGCACATATTTTATACGTGTCAATATAACACTTAAATATATTTTTGTCATCATCATCACCATCATCACTGTTTTCTTTAAATATTTTTGCTTCATTTAAACTTTTGCAAACTTAAAAGCACTATATAAATGCCTAATAATGACGTATCATTAGATTTTTTCCAATTCTTTCTGGTAAAATGTTCCTGACACAATTCTCTATCTTGCAAATGTGCCTTGTTGATAGTATTCTGCAGACTGCACTGGTGAGTAAAATATATTTTTTCATAATTTAATAAATCTCTTTTGATTTAAGGACATCTTTAATGGATTCTCCTCAAGACAACCCCAATAGCAAACACACATACATCTACCTCATCCTGTTTGCATGTGATTTTGATTTCTTAAGCTAGGTCTCTATGTTTGTAAAGCTTTTGATTTTGCATAGTTTATAGATAATGACTTTTCTAAAGCAGTCTATAATAAAAACATTGTTTTAGTGGCAGTGAGCTACTCCTAAATTGAACCAGAAACCCCTGTTTCTCCAGACAAATATGAATTACTCATTCCTTTTTTCCCAGCTTCACTGTCAACATATTATTGGCTAAGTTCAAGTGAATATTGCTCATAAAGTACCTATGGAGGCCACACACACATTTTAATCGTATTATATGACCCTTCTGGATGTACTTTAGATAACATTTAGTAAATTTAGTAATATATATCTATAGTTAGCATTTACTATTGCTTTATGAATATGACGTCTGCTTGTTCTAAGATAATTTCTACTACTTGGATATAGAGAATGAGCATTTCATGCATTCAAGCATTTCATCTAGTATTTGCCAGGCCTTGTGCTATCTCATTTGATTCTCACAACCACCCTGTGAGATAGGTGCTATTATTGTTCTCTCATTTTACAGTAGAGGAAACTGAGGCATATAGAGGTAAAATGATTTGCCTGGACTCACACAGATAGTAAGTATCTGAGGTCAGATTTGAACTTGTCTTTCTGAATCCAGACTCAGCTCTCCTTGAACTCTGCCACTTAGCTGCCTCTAGCTGTTAGTTTTGAACCTGTTTATCACATAGTCATAAAACACTTATTAGTAGAGGTAAGCCTTCCATAGCCGTCTTCTGTTAGAGGGCCTTTTGCTCATCACTGTTGTTTTGGGTTATCTTAGGATATATTCCAAAAGTGTGCATTTTGTAATTGTATATTAATAATGTTTATAGTTGTATGTTAAGAATGATGTTCCATTGAGATGAGTTACCTTGAATATTTTCTTAAACTTTTAGAGGATGTATTCTCGGAAAATTATAGAGAAGGTCAGAAATTTCCAGGCTTTCCAGATTTCCTCCACAAAAAGACAGAAAAACACCACAAAAGGAAATTAGAACAGCAAAAATAAAAGACGAAAGCAGTTGTCCTAGGAAATCATGAAAAAGCCTCGAAGTCTCCAGGAACTGGGGTTTGGTCTGAGTGAAATGTAAACATCTCTAGACCTACCAGCTTGACTGAATCAACAAATAGTGGAATCTGCAGGAAGCAGACTAGGCCTCAGGAAATTTCACCTCAATATTTATGTCATTCATGGCCTCAAGAAATTTTACCTCAGGAACTTTTGCCTCACAGACTTTCATCTACCAAATAGTAGGTGGCTGAGAGGGGGAAGATAGAAGGATTCCCTGCTGTTTCTCAAAGTTTGGCAGAGCAGTGCCAGATATGATCCAACCTGTGACTGTGGGAGAGGAGGAGTGAGTATAAGCCTGTAGTGTGGCATCACAGGGAGAAAAAACATTTTTGGGACAGTGAGGTTGGGGCTCTGGGGACGAAGTTAAGAATAGCCGAATTTGAGCCTCAAGACAACATTCAAAAAACAATAGTTAGAAGGACCTGAGTTATTAGCAATAAGTTGGTATTAAAACCTGATAATTATAATACTGAACTGCTAACAATGAAATAAGATGAATTAAAAACAAAAAATGAGTAAACAAAGGAAAAATAACGAGACCATTGATAGCTACTTTGGTGTAAAAAAAATCTGGATTCATATTTACAGGAAGATAGTGAGTTAAAAAATAAAAGCCACTCTCACCCTGAAGAATAATGTCAAATGGTCACAAGCCCAAAAAGAGTTCATTGAAGAACTTAAAAAGATAGTAAAAAATAAAATGAGAGAGAAAGGAAAAATTAGAAAAAAATAAAAGCAATCCAAGAAAATTATGAAAGGCAAGTTAACCAATTAGGAAAGGAGATAGAAAATCTTAAAGAAGAAAATAACTCCTTGAAAATTAGAATTTGGCAAGTGGAATTGAATGAATTATAAGATACCAAGAGAATTTGAAAATAGAAGAGAATTTGAAATATCTAATTAGAAAAACTAGAGAAAAATCTGGAGAACAAATCAAGGAGAACCAATATAAGAATTGTTGGTCTACTAGGAAATTATGGTACAAGAAAGAATCTGTTTACAATATTATAGGAACTTATTAAGGAAAATTGCTCTGAAGTTCAAGAACAAGAAGGTAAAGTAGAAATAGAAAGAACCCACTAATTTACAACTGAAAGAAATTCTAAAAAGAATACTTGAAGGAATTTCATAGCCATATTTTAAAATTCTCAGGTTAAAAAGATACTATTGCAATCAACAACAACAAAAAAATCAATTTAAATACTGCAGGAAAAAAAAACAATCAGTATTTCACAACTTCCAGCAGCTTCTACACTAAAAGTTCATGGGTCCTGGAACATTATATTTTGAAGAGCAAAGGAGCTAGGCTTGCACCCAAGAATAATGTATCTGGCAAAGTTAAGTATAATCCTGTATAAGAAAAAAATAGACATTTAATAATCCTGAATAAGAAAAAAATAGACATTTAATAATTTCAGGTATTTGTAGCAAAAAGATGAGGACTTAATGGAAAATTCAATGTAAAAGGTCCAGGAGAAATACTAGAAAATATAAGGAAAGCATTAAAGACTATTCACAAGGCACTGGAAAAGGTTAAACTGTTTACTCACTATATATGAAAATGTTATCAACATTCTTAAAACTGTTATCATTACTAAAGTAGTTTGAAAGAAAGTTTGTGGATAAGTTGTGTATGATGTGGTGATTCTAAAAAAATGGGTTGAAAAAGGTGAAAAGGAATAATTATCTCATTAAAATGGGGCATGAAGAACCAATGCAGAGAAAACAGGTGAGGGTGGGTTAGTAATGTTGGAGCCTTACTCTCATCTGGTTTGAAGAGGAAACAAAGTGTACATCTTAAGAGGTTGAGAAGTCTTCTGAACTTCTAGAAAGATGAGAAAACCTGGAGAGAGAGTAGGAGAAGAACTTTTAAAAGGACATCTAGAATAAGATTAGAAGAGAGGGGGGAGAAGTTAAGGGGAGGATTTTAGAGGTGTGGGCTAAGTAAGGCACAAGATTGTAATGGAGAAAGATAACAGGGACAGGGTAAAAAGAGAGGCTGGGAAAGAAAATATTGAGAAAAGTAAAATAGAGGGAAATTCACAAATAGTAATTATAACTTTGTAAAATCTATAAGAAAACAAGTCACTTCCCAACTGATAAATAGTCAAAGGATATGAACAGGCAGCTTTCCAATGAAGAAATAAAAGCAATTTATAATCACATATATGGTAAAATTCTCAAATATATTGCCTGGAAGTCCAAAAAATAGAGCAAATTTCTGATATAATTCTAGCTGCTGTCACATATTGTTAGCAGTTTAGAAGATGTTAAATTTTTATACCCTACAGTGATGTTTTGCTCTCTCTATCATTTCCTTACATATCCTTTCTTGATCACTAAGGCCAAGCTCCTAAAAACTTATCTTCTATAATTTTTGGTAGAAATGATGTGATCTTGAATTGTCATAAAAGCCCTTTCATTTCCACTAAAAAAAAACAAACAAAAAAACAAACAAACCTAAGGCTAACCATGTGTTTGATGCTCTTTTGTCAAAATTTTGTTGGATGAATTTATACAAATGTTATCCATGGAAGGACTATGGATTCAATTTTTGAATTGTTGTCATTTCATAGGATCTATTCCCAGCAAACTTCTTATGGTTACATTCCACAAACCAAATGATTTTGTGCCCATTATTAGCCTTTAACTATTGAGTAGGGTAGTGATAATTGCTTGTTCCAAAAATACTTCTCTAGGCTTTGAACTCATTATTTTGTATATTATCTGTTTAACAATTGTTTTCTTTCTTTTTAGTGAGGAAGTGTTAATCTTCCCACAGCTGTTTGAAAATGATGATTTCCGGGGCAGCTAGGTGGCGCAGTGAGTAGAGCGATGGCCCTGGAGCCAGAAGGACCTGAGTTCAGATCTGGCCTCAGACACTTAACACACACAAACAAAAACCTAGCCATGTGACCTTGGGCAAGTTACTTAACCCCAATTGCCCTCCAAAAGGCAAAAAAAAAATGATGGTTTCTGTGCTTCATTAATTTGGTATTTGTTTTTGTTAGGTCACTTTCCGGATCTGTTATGATCCATTTTATAGTTTCAATGATTACATTAAGACTTGTATTATGTTGGTCCTATTTAATTTTTTTTTCCCATTGAACTTTGATTTCAGGATGTTAGAAATTCACTTAATATATTCAATGATAACCTTCTCCTTGACATCTCCTTGCTCAATTTCTTACCTACAGGGGTCTGAGGAATATGTGGTTATCACCTTCATTAACTGGAGCAATATTACTTTTGGGTTCAGGATCACAGATGTCATTCTCAATTTTTCTTTGGTATATATTAAGAATTTACAACTATTAATTCCAAAAGACTTTTTAACATTATTGGAGAGATTCCATACGATGATGTCTTTTCATTCATTCAGTTATTATGGAGCAATTGCTTTGATGGGATCCATATACATCAAGTGATTAATAAGATGCTTTGAACTCCCTTATTAGTTTGTAAAGGTATACTTAGTTTTATTTAAGAGGGTTGATAATGAATGTTAAGATCAGAAATATAATGGGTTTAAGTTGACTCTCTAAAAAATGCCACATTTTACTTCAATTGATTGAAAATTATTGTATTGCTGTCATATTTAATGTGCGTGTTGTGATTTTCTAAGTGAAAATCAAACACTAACTGTTCTTATTATTTTGGGGTATATTTTAGATATTTGCAGTATATGAATAATTCTGAATGTAGAACTGAGTAAACACTTTTTTAATAAACAAAGGCAGAATAAATGTTATGATAATTTAGGCAGTATATCAAATAACAAATCAAAAATAAATTGTCCTTTTATCACCCAGACTATTGATATCCTTATTTTTGCTCTTGAGAAAATATCTAATTTAGAGTGCTTATAGAATTTTTTTTTTGGCTTTTTGGAGGGCAATTGGGATTAAGTAACTTGCCCAAGGTCATACGGCTAGGTTTTTGTTTGTGTGTGCATTAAGTGTCTGAAGCCAGATCCAAACTCAGGTCCTTCTAACTCCAAGGCTGATGCTCTACTCACTGCGACACCTAGCCGCCCCATTTATAGAATTTTTAGTGATAAAAAATCTATAGATGTTTGTGGTCAGTCAACTAGATGGTGTGATTTTTTGTAACAGATACATTATTTCTCTTTCAAGAAAAGTTAAACAAGTCCTATATCTGAGATGAAGTTTGTAAAATATTTTCCTAGTAATGAATTCACTATAGTAAAATGCTTGAGCCAATAATTATGGATTTTATACAGTTTTGCCACTTGCCAGTTTTTCAGAAAACTCAAATTTCAGTCACATTCCTTGAAAAAGTTGCTCTGTCATTAATCGTTTTAATGATGCTGAAACTGTCTTTTTCTTGTTTGATCCAAATTGGGTCATCATTGAGTTGGACTTATCTACAATGATAGACAAAATTCTTCCAAAATTCTCCTTTCAGAAGTTCTTTTTCATTTTTTACATCGTGCTTTCCTTCCTCCCTTCCTTCTTTCTTCCTTCCCTCCCTTTCTTTCTTTCTTCCTTCTTTCCTACCTTCCTTCCTTCTTTCCATTCTTTCTTTCTTTCTTTCTTTCTTTCTTTCTTTCTTTCTTTCTTTCTTTCTCTCTCTCTCTCTCTCTCTCTCTCTCTCTCTCTCTCTCTCTTTCTTTCTTTCTTTCTTTCTTTCTTTCTTCCTTCCTTACTTCCTTCCTTCTTTCCTTTCTTTCTTTTTTTCTTTTTCTTTCCTTCTTTCTTTAGCATCTTGAGCAAAGGACTTTTTCAATTATTTTTGAATAAGTTATGTCTTTTTTGGTGGTTTGACTTTTTGTATGACTTTTTCTAACATTTAGTTTCAAATTATTTTTAAAGTTTAATTTGTATTTTTCCCAAATTACAGGTGAAAAACAGTTTTTAACATTAATTTTTAAAACTTTAAACTCTAAAACAAACTCTCTCCCTTCTTTCCTCCCCACTCATCTTGTTGAGAAGGCAAACAATGCAATATAGGTTAGTGTAATCATGCAAAGTATATTTCCATAAACATATACAAAATAACCCCTCAGAAGTGCAGAAAATTAAAAAAAATTATGCTTGAATCTGTATTCAGACACCATTAGCTCTTTCTCTGGGGATGGATATCATTTTTCATCATGAGCTCTTCAAGGAGCAGAAGCCACAAAATGACAGAGTGAAACAGCTATCAGCCCAAAACAAACTGGAAGGCTCCAAGGAAAGGTCTATTTGCAGCATGCTCAGAATGGAGTACAGTCCAGTGTGGGTTGGACCTCCACAGACAGACTGGTTCAGGTCTCAGGGCACTGAATCACTGGCAGTTATGGCAGCTCCAAGATTTCTCAACCAACTAACACCAAAGACAGTGGAAAATCTCTCTCACCTGGGTGAGAGAGGAGCATGGTCCAACAACAGCCCCAACCCCAGTCCAGGGTGGCAACAGCCACTGCCACAGCAGTGGCTACTTCTGGAGCTCTCAGCCTACAGATGGTGGGGGAATCGAGTAGCTGACTGGGTCACAGTCTTGGGTGGCAATCCTGGGAGGAGGAGAACTGGCATGGCAGAACTGGTGGCAGCCGTAGAGAAGGAATCCTTCTCATAGTTCCTGGGCAGAAAAGAGTGTTTGTGGTTGCTCACAGACCAGAGCACAGGTCAAGAGAGGATTAAAAATCTCTCCTTTAATCATACCACTTTGAAGGAGCTGAGAATTTACAGGTCCCTAGAAATATATCTGAAAAATGCTGCACAGAATGCCTGAAACTTGGGGCAGTAAACCCTCCACTTAACAAAGAGCTCAGAAGTCAAGTAATTGGCTGGGAAAATTAGCAAATGGGGGGTGGGGGAAGGAGAACATAAACATATTTCTTGGTAAAAAATATAATTTCTTATGTCCTTGGTGAAGAAGATCAAAGCATACAACCAGAGGAAAATCAAAGCATATAACCAGAAGGAGATCAAAGCATACAACCAGAGGAAGACAGCAAAGTCAAGACTCCTACACCCAAAGCCTCCAAGAAAAATGTGAAATGGTCTCAAGCCACAGAAGAGCTCAAAAAGGAATTTGAAAATCAAGTAAGAGAAGGGAAAAATTGGAAAGAGAAATGAGAATGATGAAGGAAAATCATGAAAATGAGTGAACAGCTTACTAAAGGAGACCCTCCAAAATGCTGAAGAAAATAACACCTTTAAAAACAGACTAGTCCAAATGACAAAAGAGATCCAAAAGGTCAATGAGGAGAAGAATGCCTTAAGTTGAACTGTTTACATTTATGCATGGAAAGATGATATTTGTAACTCATGAGACATTTCTCAGTATTAGGGTAGAGGGAATGTGTGTATGTGTATTCTGTATGTATGTATTTATGTATGTGTGTAAGTGTATATATTTTTATGTATGTGTGTGCATGTATATGTGTATATGTGTGTGTGTTGGGGAGAGAGAGAGGGCACAGGTGAGTGGATCATGAAGGGATGATACCTAAAAAATAAAACTAAGTATTGAGAGGAATGTACTGGGAGAAAGAAAAAGGGAGAGGTAGAATGTAGTAATTCATCTCACATAAAAGAGACAAGAAAGAGCTTTTAAAATGGAGGGGGTTGGGGGGGAGCGAGAAGACATAAGTGAGCCTTACTCTCATTGGATTTGGATTAAGGAGTAAAGTCAATCATGAGCAACTCTCCTGAGGACTGCTATTGTGAATAACTTTTAGGATCTAATGGTATTGTATAATGAACTCTCTATTTATTCAGCAATAAGCTACAGCAAAACATTCAAGAAACTAAAGCACAACATTCACAATGATATAACATAACAATGCATTACTAAGGTGGCCACATAGTCTTAAAAATCCACTCCTAGGTCATAGAAAATCAAAATCTCCTTAGTGAATACAGAGTGTACAAGAAAAGTCTTCTTTCATCTTGACTTGATACTGACTTCCAATCATCCTTAAATCAATTATCCTTATGGGGTAGCAGAAAGTACAAACACCATCCACCCTTAGGTCACAGTAAGTCACAGTCTCATCAGTCAATACAGAGTACCCAAGTAAAATTGTCATTCATCTTAACTGGAGGCTGACTTCCAAACCCCATGGCTTCTCAGCTCCCAGCTCTTACCTAGATTCACATGACAATTGCCTGGATACACAGGTAGGCAGCTCTCCATTTCTGTTTCATACTTCAGCTTACTGTTCCACTCCAACGTCTTCAAAGTTTCTGTTTCTGGACAAAGCATAACAGAGCTACAACAATATTTTTACATATTATTGGTACTATAATCTCAATTCACTTTCTGTTTGACAAAGTAACACAAATCAACAGACAAGGTTTTTGTCTGAGAAATCAAACACAAATAAACAATAAAGTTCCGGGACTTCTAAAACAACAGTAAAAATCATCTTTCAGGACTTCTGTAATAGCAGTAAAGTCCTCTTTCAGGACTTCTGTCTAAGAACAACAGACAGGGTGCTTTTGTCTGACAAAACAGCAGAGTGCTACAGATTGCCAAGATCACAAACATTCTCTCTCAGTTCACAAAAAGTAACACAAATCAACAGAGTCACAAAATCACAGACATCCTCTTTCTCAGTTCCCAGAAGGTAGAACATATTAAGAGAGTTCCAAAATCACAAACATTCTCTCCCTCTCAGTTCTGCTTGGTCTAAGTTCTGCTTGAGCTTTTCTTTGCTCTGCTCCTTCCTGTTCTACCCTTCCTGTTTTGCTCTATTGACAAGCTCCTACAATGATGGACTCCATGTGATGATGTTAGGCCTATTAGAAGCAATACAATGTGTGTGCTTCCAGTACACACACACACACATACACAAACACACACACATATCAAAGACATTTGATACAATCAAAGGCCAGGTACAAAGGCACTTGAATAGCTGAAACAAGTAGTAAAGTACTACTTTGCTTGCCATCATAATAAAACACACTCAATTGGGTTATGGAAATATATCTTACCCTGCAGGAAAGCAGAGGGAAAGAGAAAAAGAGAGGAGGGAACAATAGAAGGGACAGTAGATTGGGGAAAGGGGTAGTCAAAAACAAACACTTTTGTGGGGGGACAGGTCAAGGAAGAAAATGGAATAAATGGAGGGCAGGACAGGATAGAGGGAAATGTGGTTAGTTTTTTGCAACATGACTATTATATAAGTGTTTTTCATGGCTTCACATGAATGACCTCTATCGAATTGCTTGCTTTCTCAGTGAGGGTAGGTGGGGAGGGAGGAAAGAAGAGAATGTGCAATTTAATCCTTTAAAAATGACTGTTAAAATTGTTTTGGCATGCAAATGGGAAATAAGATGCATGGGCAATGGGGTATAAAAATCTATCTTTTCCTACAGGAAAATAGAGGGGAGGGGGATGGGAAAAATGTGTGTGTGGGGATAGATAAGAGGGCAGATTGAGGGAAGGGGTGGCCAGGGTGCATGCTCTCCTGAGGTGAGGTAAGGGTAGAGATGGGAAGAAAATTTGGAATTCAAAATCTTGTGGAAGTGAATGTTGAAAAGTGAAAAGAAATTATATATACATATATACATACATACATACATTCATATATTCATACATATATGTGTGTACACACATATATATCCATTATGTGTGTGTATACATACAATATATCCATTGAGGCTGTAATAAATTATTGTATTGCCGAGATTAACTAGGCCATTCATAGCTAATCATCTTGAAATATTGTTGATACTTTGTGTTTAATAAATGTCACTTTATATCAGCTCATATTAAGTCTTTACATGTTTTTATTAAGAGCATCCTACCCATCACTTTTTATAGAACAATATTATTCCATCACAGTCACAGAGCACAATTAGCTCAACCATTCCCAATTGATGGATATCACTTCAATTTCCAATTCTTTGCCACCAGAAATGAGTTGCTATAAATACCTTTGTGCATAAAGGTCCTTTTCCTTTTGTAAACCTCTTTTTGGACATAGACCTAATAGTGGTATTGCTAGGTCATAGGGGATGAATGATTTTATAGTCCTTTGGGCATAGTTCCAAATTTCTCTAAAGAATGATTGAATCATTTTACAACTCCACTAACAGAGTGGTGTCTCATTTTTTCCACAGCCCTTTCAACATTGATAATTTTCCTGTTCTGTTCTATTAGTCAATCTAATAGGTGTGAGTTAATACTGCAGAATTGTTTTAATTTGCATTTCTCCAATCAACAGTGCTTAAGCAAATTTTTTTATACAGCATTAGATAGCTTTGATTTCTTCATCTGAAAAATGTTCACATCTTTTGATCATTTATCAACTAAGTTATGGTTCTTGTTTTTAAAATTTGACTCAGTTCTCATTTGAGAAATGAGGTCTTTATCAGAGAAACTTGCTTCAAAATTTCTTTTTTCCATAGTTATGATTGCTAAGTATATTTCACTTCATCCCCTCCCCCTCCCATTCATTCTATTTTCTCTTTCCTTTCACCCTGTCCTTCCTCAAAACTGTTTTGCTTCTGACTACACCTCCCACAATCTGCCCTCTTTTTTTTCTTCACAAATGTTTATTGGATTGGATTGACTCTGTACTCCTATGTCTTGTCTAAGAAACATCTAATTTAAAAACATAACATAGAAATAAGAGCAGTAAAATTCTATGTAATAAAATTATATAATAAATTGTCTCTCAGTGACCCATTACAGGACCCATAACAATGACTTGAATCTAGTAGGCACTTTACAAAATATTTGTTGAGTTGAATTAGTACATGGATTTAGCTATATCCTGGGTCAAATCATATGTCCCCAAACACAACAGGAAAAATTTAATGTAACATAGTCTTGTTTCCCACTTCCCCATACCTTTGTTTAAAAAAAAGTTTCTTTTGGGTACTTAAAAATTGGTTGGTTGTTGTCCTTCATTCTCAAAGAGGACCAAAATGATATCACTATGCTAGAGTCAAGTCATGGTGTGTCTGACTGTAGGTGATCAGACCGATCCAAGCTCAGAATGCTCTACCATGGGTCAGACCCCAATAGTGCATGTAAACATTTGGGGTAGATTCTCTAAATTTGAACATCTCATGTCTCTTTTGAGCTACTTCAATTTTGATTTGCTCATAGAGCACAGTCCATTCTCTGATGTGGGCACACCATGCTGAGAACTCCTGTGTCAGTGTCTGCCATGTTGATTCTGAAGTTCTTGTGAGTGTCCTTGTAAGCACTTCTTCTGACCACCAGGTGAACGCCTTCCCTGTGTGAGTTCTCCATAAAATAGTTTTTTGTCTGCCCTTCTTTCTATCAACTCATGCCATTCCTTTCCCTTCCTACTTTCCTGTAGGGTAAAATAGATTTTAATGTCAAAGTGACTGTGCATGTTATTCCCTCTTTGAGTCAATTCTAATAAGAGTAATGCTCACTCATAGCCCCCCTTAAACACATATCCCCTGTCTTCTCCTCCACTGTACCAGCCTTTTCTTACTTCTCTTATGTGGGATAATTTACCCCATTCTATCTCATCTTTTCTCTTTCTCCCAGTGCATTCCTCTTTCCCATTTCTTAATGTTATTTTTTTAGATATCATCCCTTCATAATCAATACACACCTGTTTCTTTCTGGCTGTGTGCAACAGCTTCTCCTTGACCTGGGGCCTCTGGAATTTGGCTAAAAGATTCCTTGAAATTTTCATTTTGGGATTTCTTTCTGGAGCTGATCAGTGGATTCTTTCAATTTCTATTTTACCCTACATTTCTAGAATATCATGCCAATTTTCCTTGATAATTTCTTGAAAGATGATGTCTACACTTTTTTTTTTGTTTGGTCATGGCTTTCAAATAATCTAACACCAAAAATCCAGTGAAGGAATAACAGTTCTAGGTCTGTATGTAAAAGAGATCATAAAAACAGGAAAAGGATCTACATGTACAAAAACATTTATAGTAGCTCTTTTTGTAGTGGCAAAGAATCAGAAATTGAGGGGATGTCCATCAATTGTGCAATGGCTGAACAAGGCGTGGTATATGAATGTAATAGAATACTGCTGTGCTGTGTGATGATGAGCAGTTGGACTTCAGAAAAACATGGAAAGATGTATAAATATGAACTAATGTTGAATGAAATGAGCAAAATCAGGAGAACATTGTACACAGTAACAGCCACATTGTGTGATATCTGACTTTGATGGACTTAGCTCTTCTTAGCAGTGTAAGGATAGAAGACAACACTAAGACTAATGATATAAATGCGACCAACATCCAGAAAAAGAAGTATGGACTCTGAATGTAGATTGAAGCATATTATTTGCTCTTCTTTTCTTTTGTTATTTTGTTTTTTCTTTCTTGTGGTTCTTCCCATTAGTTCTATTTTTTCTTTTCTCATGACTAATGTGAAAATGTTTAATATGAATGATAAATAGAGCATATATCAGATTGCACACTGTCTTGGGGAGGGGACAGGAGAGAGGGTGAGAAAATTTAAAACTCAAAATATTATGGAAGTGAACATTGAAAACTAAAATTAAATTAATTATATCTTAAAATTTAATATGTTTTTAAAAATTATCTCTCTTGGACCTATTTTCCAGGTGAGTTGATATTCCCCTGAGACATTTCACATCATCTTCAATTTTTTTAATTCCTTTAGTTTTATTTTCTTTTTTGTCGATTTCTCATAAAGTTATTAACTTACATTTGCTCAATTCTAATTTTTAAGCAATTATTTTCTTCAGTGAACTTTTTGTACCTCTTTTTCTATTCGGCCAATTCTTTTCAGGACATTTTTCTCCTCACTGATTTTTTTTTTAAGCAATTGGGGTTAAGTAACTTGCTCAAGGTTACACGGCTAGTCATTATTTGTGTGTGGGTGCTCATTTTCTGAGGCCGGATTCGATCTCGGGTCATCCCAACTCTGAGGCCTGCGCTCTTACTCACTGCACCACCTAGCCTGCCCCTTCTTCACTGATTTTTACAATTTTATTTACAATTTTATAATAGCCCAATTTTACAATTTGGGCTATTCTATTTTTTAAGGCATTATTTTCTTCAACAATGTGTGTGTGTGTGTGTGTGTGTGTGTGTGTGTTTCCTTTACCAAGTTGTTGACCTTTTTTCTTGCCATTCTTGACATTTTTTATTTCTCTCCCCAATTTTTCTTCTATCTCTCTTATTTGATTTTCAAAATCCTTTTTGAGCTCTTCCATGCCCTGAGACCAATTCGTAACTTTCTTGGAGGCTTTGGATGTAAAAGTTTTAACTTTGTTATCTTCTAAATGTGTACTTTGCTGTTCCACGTCACCATAGTAGCTTTCTATGGTCAGAATATTTTTCCTTTGTTTCCTCATTTTTCCAGTTTATTTTTTGACTTTTAGCTCTTTGTTAAAGTGGGGGTCTGTTTCTGGGGGGGGGGGGTTCACTGTCCCAAGCTTCAGGGGTTTTGTGCAGATTTTTTCAGAGATACTTCTAAGGATCTGTAAGTTTTCAGTTCTTCCAAGGTGGTGGGATCAAAGGACAAGTGTATTTACTACTCTCCTGGCCTGTGCTCTTATCTGTGAGTAACCATAGATACTTTTCTGGCCTGAAACTGTGAGAAGGGTCCACACTCCACTGTGACTGCTAGCTTTGGTGGGTTAGTGCTCCTTCTCACCCTGGGACTGACGCCTAGGACTTCAACTCATGTCTGAACTTGTGTAAAGCTATGGAGTCCTGCCCATGGTGCCAACAAAGAGATTGCCATAGTCCCCTTCTTGTTAGACCCCTTTACCATCTGTGGGCTGAGAGCTCCAGAAGCAGCCACTGCCTCTGCAGATTCAGTGGCTCCCAAGGCCCACTCCTCATTTGCTTGGGCCTGGTCTGTGTCAGTACATCTTGTGCTAGACTGTGCTCTACTTTCACCCAGGTGTGATGGACCTTTCCTGCTGAACTTCTAACTTGTCTTTGGTGGGGGAATTATTTCACTACTTTTCTAAGCTCTGTCATTCCAGAAATAATTTTATGACATTATTTAAAGGTGTTCAGACAGGTTTGTCAGAGAGCTCAGGAAAGTCGCTGCCTTTACTCTACCATTGTGGCTCCACCCCCATCCCCTCTAGTTTAAAATTCTTATTAATAAGATCCCAAATTACTGATATTCTTTTGTTTTCTGGATGTTTTTTTTTTCTTTTTGACTTTTATTGGGTAATATGGTACTCAAAGGTATCTATATGCCCAAAAATGTTTCTAGCAGCTACCACAAAAAGAGCTGCTAGAAACATTTTTGGGCATATAGATACCTTTCCTTTCTTTTTTATCTCTTAAGGGTACAGGTCTAGTAGTGGTATTGCTGGATCAATTGCTATGCAGAATGATAGGATTAGTTTATAATTTTACCACATCCCTTCCAACACCTGTCATTTACTTTTTATGTCATGTTAGCCAATCTGATAGGTGTGAGGTTGTTTTTGAGTTTGTTGAGGTTGTTTTTTATTTGCTTTTCTCTACCATGATTTAATGAATCTTTTGTTTCCATATTACTATAGAAAGCTTTAATTTTGTCATCTGAAAACTGCCTATTCATATCTTTGATCAGTTATCAGTTGGGTTATGACTTGTATTCTTAGAAATTTAATTAAGTTCTTTATATATTTGAGAAATAAGGCCTTTATCAGAGAAATTTGCTATAAATATTTTTTCACAGTTATGATTACTAAATGTGTATTTCACTCCATCCTACTCCTACTCCCCACCCTGTATCCTTCTATCTCCCCTTTTATTCTATCCCTCCTCAAAAGTGTTTTATTTCTGATTGCCACCTACCCCCCAATCTGCCTTCCTTTTTCTCAGCACCTCCCAATTCTCTTATACCCTTTCCTGTCCATCTCCTACTGCAAATACTTCCAGCCCTTCTAAGAAATTTGTTCAACATCTTACTCGGGCCCTGGTGACTGCATTATATCCCACTCTCTCCACTGGAGCTCAACTCCTTCTTACACTCTTCCAGGACAAGGACCTGAATATGGACAATCCTCCTATGTCATTAAACCCAGGACAGATCAGGGTGATAAATGCAGAGAGGTCATTGGAGGAGGGACTGCCCTATGGGGGAGAGAGGGGGTCACTTGTATGCTTAGAGTTATGCACCTTGAAGCCCATACCTCTGGGCATGCAGGTGACCCTCTCTCCTTCATATCCCTGGGTCTATGACCAGGCCCGGCAGTTTGTAGAGAAGGGAGAAAAGCCCCCACATTTGTTGGCCCAATCTTCCATAATTAATTTTTGTTTGTAATAATTGGTACTTGCTTTGGTAATGCAATTCATGTTACAGTGTTATTGTGTTATCATAGTATTCTTAAATTTGTAAAATCTCCTTTTTCCTATATAAATTAAGTGACCATTATTTAAAATTTAAATTGTGTTAACAGTTCTTTTATGTTGTCTAAATTGGGTTAGTTAAAATTGGGGTTGGATAAAATTTTGTTAAATTTATAAGATTAACCCAGCTGCATTACATAATTGTTCCTCTGAAAGTTAAAATTGTTTCTTATGGGCACTGAATTTTATGTTTTGAAGATATATTCCCTTGCAGTTGTATTAATATTATTAAGATTAGTTAAACTGTAAGATCTTTAAGTACAGCATTCTTTATTTAACTTTTGTTACAACTATAAGATGGGTAAGTTTGTGTGACATTAGTTGTACTATTTTATCAATTTTGCTAGTATATTGCGTATCTCTGCTATTTAGAACATCAGGTCTATACCTTGTACCTGTACAGGTTATAACTGTTTTTATACTCTAAATTGTGTTACATATGTGTCAGTGATATAGTCTGAGTAATAGAGTATTTTAGCCCATCCACACTCTACTTTTGGCTTTTTGGCCCCTGTGTTGTTTAAATTTTTTTCCTAGATTTGTATTTTCTAGGCACAGCACCCAGATAACATCACTAACTGGGTGCCCTCCACTGCCTGCAATGCTTGCCCAGACCAGAACCCATCAGTAGGCCCACAGTACCCAGTAACACCATGACCCATCACCCCAGTGCCGGGCCCTGGCCTCACCTTGGTCCCTGGTCCTGGGCTACAGACCTAGTCCCTTGAAGAATGGGACCCTCTGGTCCAGGACCAGCTTTATGGCCTCTATCAGCTTTGTTTGGGACACTGAGGCCTTTGTCCCTCACCCCAAATGATTTTAGGTCCCATTTGACAAGGGGGGACTGACAAATAATGGAGCGCTTGTGAGCCTGCCCGATTTGTAAATTTTTAAAATTTATAAGGTTTGAAACTTTTAAATCCCAGAAAATTTTAAATCTGAATGACATGGTATGCTTAGGAACTGTTAGGGCTGCTTGGGTGCCTGTGCATTGAGAATTACTAACTGAGAAAACATAAAATAAAATAAAATGGATTGCAATAGCCAAATTGGAGAAATTTAGTTAAGGCAAGGATATTTTAGTTGTGAGTGAGATCAACACAATGGATAGCAATGCTTAAAATCATAGAGATCAGAGATATTGTAGATGAGAGAAAAGAAGGATATTATTTTTGACAGCAGCTATGTCAATTACCTGCTATCCAATATACCAGCTAAATTATTAGATATGTTTGTTTTTCTTTTTATATCTTGGGCCCTGCATATTAAATTAACCTCTTGGATTTGTGTCCCTACCATTATAGGCCAATTCACCTATATTGGCAACTAACAATAGACACCAGTCCATATTCACCTATCATCCCCTAGAGGTGATTTATGCTTGGTTCCAATCAATTTCCTCCTTGGGACCAATGAGACAGTAACAGCTCTATACCCCTTGCCAGCCTGAAGAAGCCATAGAAGAAGAGACCACCACCCCTTTTCCCCAAGTGAATTTGGGTCCCAACTCTATAAGGGGGAATGATGGAATTTGAATAAAGCTTCCCAACTTTATTATAAGCCTGGCCCTAGTGAGAAGTAAACAGCAGGTCCAATAAGAACCTAAATTCCCCACAGATGGTAATATTTTGAAAGTTAGAAAGCAAAATTAATTTTTGCCATCCAGATAAGCAATTTGCCTTCAAGGGGAAATATTTTTAGAAAGATGGTTTGGAAGGTCTTGTGTGATATTTTCTAAAATCTATGTATGCAGAGCTAAGGAAAGTTGATAAGAAGGTTTGGGGACAAGTGGATTTATCCAAGCTCCTCTCTCTCCAGCTAGATGATATTAGTTTTGGATGGTTAAGTAATGAGGAAGGTCTGAAAAAGGTAGGGAGAGTATAAGGAAGTTAAGGGAAGGCATTTTTTAGAAAATTAAAAATTGAGAAAATGATTGAAATAATATTTTCAAGGAAATTTAATATAAATTGATTGAATTAATTGTTAGGATACCCATAAAGGAAATAGGAAAATTTGGCAAGTAATTATAAATTTGTTAGAATAGTTAAAGAAGATTAAGATTATAAAAGCAGTTAGGTTAATTATTGAAAATTGCTACTTAAGATTTCATGGCACTATTAATTGTCTCTTTCTCTGAGTCTACCTCCAGGTAAAAATGTTAAGAAAAGCTGCCCCAGCCACCAATCCATGGAGCTAAACCCTGTAACTTACAGGTATAAAGTAGGCTGCCCCATGGTGCCAGACCTGAAGATACAGGTATGAAGTGCAATGGAGGGTCGGGGGAACAACTGTTCAGCATGTGCTGAGGTAGGATTCTCCTGACTCAATTTACCCACAAGCACCTGACACATTTTAAAACTTGTCTCACTGTAAATTTCATCTTGGTAAACATCTCATCTAGAATTGACCTCCTAAAGTTAGGGAACTAACTCATTATAATGTTGCCCTATTCTTGGTGACAAGTTTCAATAATCAATATAGAATAATAATGAATTGATTTTTATATAAGAAAGACGCCTAAATAAACTTTTAAAAGTATAATAGAAATGGAGATATATATATATATATGTATATATACATATACACATACACACACACACACACACACACACATATATATATATATATATATATATATAATTAAATTGGATTTTTCTGGCTTTAATAATTGTTTTAAGCAAATTTGTATAACAAAATAGTAGAAGTTTGCTTTCTAGTTCTAGGAGTGTTGAACAATGTGGTAAGGGAAAGACACTTGGGTACCTGATGCTATGTAATCATTTCAGTTTTATAACCTTGTAAGCCTAGCCCTGTGTGGCTAAGACAGTTTAATCATTTGTACTGTTTAAATTGTACACATGAACTTGAGTCATCTAGAGTTTCCCCCTCTCCTGAGGCACGGGATCTGCACAAGACAGCATCAGAGGTAGATGACAGTTCCAAGAGCCTGGACTTGACCCTTGCTGAGATAGCTCCTTTCCTGGACTTTGTCAACCCTGAAAGAACTACAATTCTGTTTCCAGAGCCATCCCTCCATCCTTTGGCCTAATGGATTTAAAATTTTTATTTTTTAGTTGTCTTATAGATATTTTTAGTTTTATGTTGTATTTTTATTGTCTTAGTGTGTGGCCCAGATTCTTGTCAATGGTTTGACATTTTCTTGAAAGGAAGTGGGGAATGTTGTAAGGTAAACCAAATCACATGCCACCTGATTTGGATCCCACCATTAAGCCACCATTAAGCCCCTTTATACTTGTCTTTGTCTTTATCCTAAATTCTGTAACTGTTTGTAATAGTTTAAAGGCGTAGTCCTGAGTAAGAGTCACCCAAGGCATAGTCCCCTGCTTCCTTATCCTTCTTTAAGTTAAAACTTCCCTAAATCAGTACGCCTTGAAACAGCAGCATGTATAAGGATTATGGTGCAAGCCTGTATATAGATCATGGGGCAAGTCTATACCATGCAGGACACCACCCTGTTCTGGAATGCTGACCCAGCAAGGTCTCCCACACGCTTCACCCAGAATGTGACCCTGGCCCATTCTGGGAAATACCACTCCCCCTGTGTCCTCCACCCTGTACCCTCTACACTGTTCTGGGTGGGACCCCATCATATGGAGGGTCCTGGCCTTGTACCCTTGTGCCATGTTTCCCAGATTAGCCCTAAACTATAGATCCAACCAATGGCTGTTCTTGGCTTCTGTATGTCATTGCGTACACTAACTCCCCTCCCCAGTTGTGGTTTTTGCCTTTATAAACCCTGTCTGTATCCCATTTCAGGGCTGCCTGATTTGAGTGTAAACTCCAGGCAGTCTCGTGCTTGATCAATAAATCCACATCTAAGTTTATTAAAACCCAGATCTCAGCTCGCTCTTATTCTCTTCACAACACTACTTCCCTGTAGGGTAAGATAGATTTTCACACACTACCAAGTGTGTATGTTATTTTTGTAATTGAGCCAATTCCAATAAGAGTAAAGCTTGAAGCATTGTCCACACCACTCCCATCATTTGCTCCACTTTATAAGCTCTTTGGGGGCTCTTTTATGAGAGAAAATTTACCCCATTCTGCTGATCTCTTTAGCTTGCTCCCAATGCATCTGTCTTTCTCACCCCTTAATTTAATTTAATTTAATTTTTTAGAAATTATTCCATCATAGTCAACTTACACCCGTTCCTTCTGTCTAAGTTCTATTTACTTTAATAATGATAGAGTTCTTAAGATTGTGTCATCTTCCTATATAAGAATATAAACATTTTTATTTTATTGAATCCTTTATGACTTCTCTTTCCTGTTTACCTTTTTATGCTTCTTTTGAGTATTCTAATTGAAAGTTTTCTATTCAACTCTGGTTTTTTCATCAAGAATGCTTAAAAGTCCTGGGAGGTTTTATTTTGGGATTTCTTTTAGGAAATGATTAGTGAATTCTATCAATTTCTATTTTACACTCCGATTCTAGAATATAAAGACAAATTTCCTTGATAATTTCTTGAAATATGATGCCTAGGTTTTTTTTTTAATTTATCATGACTTTGAAGTAGTCCAATAATTATTAAAATATCTTTCCTCAATATATTTTCTAGGTCAATATTTTTTCACATTGTCTTCTGTTTTTCATACTTTTGATTTTGTTTTGTTTCTTGGTGTTTCATGGAGTCACAAGCTTCAACTTTTTCAATTTTCAATTTTAAGGAATTATTTTCTCCAATGAACTTTTATACCTCCTTTTTCATTTGATCCATTCTGCTTTTTAAGGCTTTTTTTTTTTTTGGTTTTTGGAGGGCAGTTGGGGTTAAGTAACTTGCCTAAGGTCACACGGCTAGGTTCTTGTTTGTGTGTGTTCAGTGTCTGAGGCCAGAACTGAACTCAGGTCCTTCTGACTCCAGGGCCATCGCTCTACTCACTGCGCCACCTAGCTGCCCCTAAGGCATTCTTTTTTTATAAATGACTTTTTGTATATATATTTCAATTTGGCAAAATCTGCCTTTAAGTTCTTTTTGATGAATATTTGTATTCCATTTTACAAAGGACTAGTTTGGTTTTTTAAGGTACTATTTTCTTCCATATCTTTTGTGTCATCTTTACCAAAAATATTTACTCTTATATTTTCAAGATTTTCTTGTCATTCTTTTCCCCTAATTTTCCCTTTACTTTTCTTATTTGATTTTTAAAATCCTTTTTGAGCTCTTCCATGAATTCTTTTTTGTGCCTAAGACCAACTGTATTTTTCTTTGAGGCTTTGCATGTAGCTACTTTGATTTGGTTGTTTTTTTTTTTTTCTCAGAGTTGTGTTTTGATCTTACTGGTCACTGTAATAACTTTCCATAGTCAGATTCTTTTTTGGTATTTACTTTTACTTTGTAGCCTCTTTCTTGACTTTTAATTTTATTTTAAATTTGGACTCTGCTTCCAGGGTATAGAAACAAGTGTCCCAAGCTTCAGGTTTTTCATGTTGCTGTTTTCAGAGCTTGTTCTGAAACTTTGTTAATTTTCAGTTCTTTCAAGCTGGTATAAACTAAAGAGAGGTGTGGACACTTCTTTTATGGCTTGTGCTCTCATTCCTGAGTGACCACAAGCATTCTTTTTTGCCCTAGAAGTGTGATCTGAGTCCCTACTCTCCACGGACCACAACTCACCCTGCAATTGTGACCTGGTATCATATATGGACAATGAAGCAAAGGCCTATGCACAGGGCCAGCAAAGGGTTCCCTCTCCTATCCTTCTTACCGCCTTACCATTTATGGGCTGAGAGCTCTACAAACTGTTGTTGCTAATTCAGTTATCTTCAAGGCCCACTGTTGGCTTATGATGAGCTTGGCTTTCATTGCATTCAACTGTATTCCACTTTCACTTCAGTGAGATAAACATTTCTTACTGACCTTCTAAATTGTCTTGGGCAAGTAAATATTTTTACCTCATTCTTTTGTTGGTTCTGCCATTTTAGATTTGTTTCGATTTATTATTTGAAAGTTGGTTGGAGAGAAATTTGGAAGCTCTAACAATTAAACACCTTTACCATCTTGGCTCCTCCCCATACCCCCAGTCACCAGCTTTTTAAAAGTTACTGAGGCATGGTATAGTTGATTTCTTAGTTGGATTCAATTCATCAAACTAAAAAAATTCCATTGTAAGTTTGTCCATCTCCATCTCAAAAGCATTTTAGACAGCAGTGAATTTTTTGTCATCCATTTTGTTATTAGCTATAGGTTCTGGAGTATACATTGAATTATAGTTTTAAATTACCTTTTTTCAGCTTTTTCCTCATTTTAAAATTTTTTTCTATTTTAGTTTACCTTTTTCTTCTCCTATTTCTCTTTCTCCTTCTCCTTGTCCTCGTCCTCCTCCTCTTCCTACTTCTTGTTCTGGTTCTTTTTGTTTTTCTTCATCTTCTGTTTTTGTGGTTTAAAACTGAGAAATATGAGTTATTTTCTGATAACTGGTGATATGTGTTTCAAATTTATTTTATAGCATAGCACCAGGGACTAATAAAATTATGCATACCTTCATCCTGTTTCATGTTGTTGCTTCTGCTTTCCCCACTTAGTGTTCAGCACAATCTGCAATAAAGTATTTCCAGAAGGTGAGGTAATTATGAATTGTTCCAGGATCTTATCTTGCTGTGTTAACAGAATACAAAGGAGTGCTACTTGTTCTATGTTCACTGAACAGCATTATGGTTTTGAGTAGGCCAACTCTACAACCCAATGAAGTCTCGTCTATTTCTTTTCCACCTAGAATCAGTTGCATTATAATGACTATGGTATAAGCACTAATATGGGTATCACCCACACTTCGGTGTTTGCAGCTTCCTGCCAATACTTAAGAGCTACTATAATGGTCTTAGAGCTCACAAAGTCTGCACTGTATATCACTATTTTTGTCACTATTTGCTTTGCCATATTTAATCCACTCCCTTCTGCATGGCATGGATCTTGGGTTAAACTTTGAGGGAATTATTATTATTAGCTTGTGGTCTTGGGTTAGTAACATTCCTTCTGTTTTTTAGTGCCTAGTTTCATTGTTCATAATGGGAAAGGACTGAACTAGATGATATCCAAAGTCCTTTATAGCTCTAATTCTATAATCCTATCATTGTCATCATCCATTTATCATTACATGACCTCAATAAGACACGTTTGTTTCACTTGAGTTATGATTTTTCAATCTTTTTATGGTAGTGAATATAAAATTTAACTGGATTTCCAATATTTAATCATAAATGATTTTGATGTACCCAGCCACTATCTCTATAGGCATCGATGGAAGCTGTTTACTCTTTAAGATGGTAAACAACCTGAATGTTCTGGGAAATCACAAAGAACTCTTCGAATCTATAGGCAAAGTAAAAAAAAGTATATGGAGAAATAATGTAACTAATGTAGATTTATATCAGAAAAGAGATTGTTTGTAATTCACTTTCCCTATTAGGTTTCCAGATTTTTTTGTTTTTTAATCTCTAAACAATTGCTCAACATTTCAGTACATTTACTTTATAGAAACAATCTCACTTTCATATTTTTTCTGTGTATCTGGTGTCTCTTTCTCTCTATGTCTATATCTATATCTCACTCTGTCTCTCTGTATCTTTTTCCCCATCTCTGTCTCCCTGTCTCCCTGTCTCTGTCTCTTTCTCTGTCTTTCTCTGTCTCTGTCTCTGTCTCTCCCCCTCTTTCTGTCTCTGTCTATTTCTCTCTCAATAGATGCAGAAGTTGCTGCTGATGTTTAAAGATTAATTTATTGAACCTTGGATCAGAGAAAAAAATTCCAAGACAGTTAACAGCCTTGAAAGACATTGTTGGTTTTCTATTTTCAGACCCCACATATTCTGCCCCCCACATATTCTTTATTGTGACACTTTATCAATTTAGTCTTAGGTAGCTTTTTGACAATAAAAAGACAATAAGAAATGAAGGATGGCTATTCTTTTTCACATGTCCCATTCCACCTCTACTGCAGGGTCATGGGCAAGACAATTCACTCAGAAACTATTGTGCTTTCAACTGAGAGATTTTGCAGTAATCATAATTTGCTAACCATTTGCAGAGTAGAATTCATCACAGTTGGCTAAATTGTTTTTCATCTAGTATTTAATAACTCTTCCTAATGGTCTTGTAATTCTTTAGTAAGCAAACTAAATTTTGCCCAACAAAAATTCCCTTGCAATGTAAATAGTTCATTAAATTTAGAGTATAGATATGGTGTGCATATATATATTTGTATACATCTATTCATGTATTTCATTTTCTTATGTAATCTTTCTGTACATTATTATAAAAATTCTTTGTTTTTCTCCTCAGGACTTTGCAATTTCCTCATGGCATTTTGAATTGCATTTGATATTTAAGAACAGGTTTCCAAACTAACTGAGCTATATTCTACTTGTGTGAAAGTTACTTAATCAAAATAGCTACTTAGCCAATATCTTCATCTGAAAAATTAGGGAGCTGAATTATATCAAACAACGCTGTGAAATAGGGGGCAAGCACATGGAGGCCCACTCTCCACATCTTTCCAACTTACTATCCTGGAGTCTACTGCTCTTCATTTTTAACAAACCACAACAATATTACAACAATTTCTCTTGTCACTGAGATAAAATAAAGCACATCTTCAGGAACCAGACTAGATCACAACTAGGACCTGAACCTCAGGAACCTGGTCTTTTACTCCCAGATCCAGGGCCTTAGGCAAAGTCTTCAGTTCAGAAATTATTCAGGACTGAATCCTTAGATAACAAGCCTTCATTTTTATAATCTATTACACATTGATGTTTTTTAATCTCAGTTGGACCCTTATTGCTGTATGATAATACTGATATTCCTTGCTAATTGACTACTGTATAACTTCCAGAAGCTGTCATAAAAGTTATCTTCTTTCCTTATGATGTTATACTACTTTCCACATTCCTTCTCTCAGCAAAGGATTTTACCACCTATTTTGCCAAACAAACAAATAAATAAATAGAGCCTAGTCATCATTGCTCTCTTCTCCCCTACCCTATCATTCACAGCCTCTTCACATCACCATGCCCATTTTCTTGACTACTATCCACTTTCTATCTGTAGTTCTGCTCAGTTTGATTTGATGTCTCCCATCTCCATGGTGTTTTTTTCTGCCTTCCTGTTTCTTTCCCTGAATGTAGGTCAGAAACTAATGATTTTGAGAAATAAACATTTACAATTTTGACAGTAACCTCATACTATGAAAGTTCATGATTTTTGGCTTTGTGGGAGAATGTGGAAGCTAGATGATACAGTGTGCTGGTTCTAAAGTCAAGAAGTTTCATCCTTCTAATTTCAAATCTGGCCTCTAACACTAAGTAACTGGGTGACCCTAAGGAAGTCATGTGACCTTTTTTGTCTTGGTTTCCTCATCTGTAAAATGATCTGGGAAAGGAAATGCAAACCACCCCAATATTTTTGCCAAGAAAACCTCAAATGGGGTTATGAAGAGCTGGACACAACTGAAACAACTAAACAACAACCAAAACCTCAGGAGATTTCCTGGACAACATACTTATCTTGAAGTAGAAGATGACAACCATCAGGACCATCATGTAATGGAAAGACAAAATAAGTCATGCCTTAGTAATTCAGGACACCTAAAACTTATGGATTGCTTAGATACTTAACTTAGAACTGAGGTAAATCTGAAATTGTTAAACAAAGTTGTCCTTGTTTGCAAGGAAAATATAAAGAGCATGATGTATGTGTTTTTGCTTTCTGGATTTGGCATTATAGTCTTCTGTGGCCAAAACATTTTATATGGTGGAAGAAATAAACAGCCCCCCTGCCCCCCATATAATGGATATTCATATTACATTTCTAGTGGAGACTGTTTCTGATATTGGGGAAGATTTGAGAGATGAGCCATCCCAGCCTACTTTCTGCCTCCTGAAATAGGGTTTCACATCAGTTTTTGAGGGATCCCAGATACCTCCAATCCTGGAATATTGTCCTTCTCACCTTTAGTTCTTAAAATTTCCATACTCTCTAAGCCTCTATTCATGTACCACCTTTTAAAGCATTAAGTGTGATTGGGAAAGGTTTCTTGTAAAAGGTGGAATTTTAAGTAGGACTTGAAAGAAGCCAGGGAGAGGAGGAGATGGATATGAAGTTGTTTTTTTAACAATAAAGTAACTAAATGTCAAGAGGTTTAATGTTTTTTTTTCCTGTATCCCAGAGCTGCTAGGATCGGGGTGTGAAATTTGAATCCACGATCTTTACCTCAAATCCAGGCCACTTTCTACAATACCAGTCTTTTTGATGACCATGTTTTTAATTTGAAAGTATGTTCCCTTTTAAAGGTACAATATTCTTGCTCAATTTTCTACAATGAAAAATAATATGTCCTTGCCAACTGAGAAAGGATTGACTAAAAGAGATATGTTCTCCTAATTTACCTGCCCTTAACTAAGCATCTTGAAAATGTCTCTTTCACAGCCAGGGATTAATTCTAGTAATCAGAACCTACCAGCTGATCTGTCAAACACAATCAAACCTGGCATTTCTCTTATTACAACATCAATATGATCCCTCTGTTGTCCTGCAAAGCTTAAACTATCATTGGGATTATCAATACTGTTACTTTTGCTTTATTTAAGGAATTGATTCCTTTAACATGGCAGAAAGGAAAAATAAACTTCTTGTGGATCAATATAACAGTGCTCCCACTCCCTGATGCAGCCGTTCTTGATAAATGCTACTTTTGACTGCTTGCCTTGCTAACAGATTCTACAGATTAGACTGGAGCAGCTGGGGCTGACACACTGTTCCATCCTAAATGTCGCAGTTTCCTTTTCAGCTGCTCTAAAACAGTCTGTGGCCATGAGTTTTTGTTGTGACACAACAGGCTATTTTTGATAAGGGTGGGGGAAAAGAGCGACACTTGTCTCTTTCATTATACTCATGCTTTAAGGAAAAGTGGGAATACTTGGCGAGATGGGCTGACTCTATCTGCAGATGGAGAAAACTAAGAAATTTGGGATATTTACCTAACATTAGAAATTTTTGTTCATGAAGAAAAGTATCTGGTGATAAGCAATGGTGACATAGGTAGAATCAGAAAAAGCAAATCAGAAAAATCAGTGTTACAGGAACAGATCATCAAAGCTTATTGAATTATCAAATGTCAGAGTTGGAAGAGAAGAGACATCTAATCCAGCTCTCCTCATTTCTATAGGAAAAACAAAAACAAAAACAAAAACAAAAACAAAAATGCCACAAAAGCGATATTCCTAAGGTCACATAGCAAAGCAGTGACACGAAAAGGACTGAAATGCATATGTCTAGTTTCTTACCTCCATAATGCTTACTTCCAGTGTTCAGCTGTGCTGCAGATAATCTCATGGATTCACTACTCTTGCTTTAGAAAAAAGATATCAGCTTGTTTATTCAAAAGTACATTCAAATATATATTTTTAAAATGCTGTGCACTGTTCACTTGAAATGGGAGGGAGAGATAAAGAAGTATAAAACATGACCTTTGGCCTCAAGAAGAGTTCACTCTATTTGGGGAAACAACAAATAAGTAAAACAAAGTAAGGAACAATGCATCTTAACAAAAGATATGCCACGATGCTGTGTAGTGCTGACTACCAAATAAGGGCTTATACAGCAAGTGCTATGAGATCAGAAGAGGGAGACTTCACTGTTAATTGGTGTTGTCCCAGAAGATGATGTAGTTGAAGAGGAGACTGCAAAGTCATGGTAAATGGAACAGAAGCAAAGAGTACAAAGGAAGGGGAAGGGGAGGACCTTAGAGGCATAGAGGGAAGCTACTAAAAAAGTTCAGTAGCTTCTTATTACAACTGGGATACAGCATAAAATCCCTAGTATGGCATCTAAGACCCTCCACAATCTGGTTTCCACAGATATTTTCAGTCTCATTCATTATACTCCCCATTCTAGGCAGATAGGGCCTCTACTTGCTCTCCATATACTAAATTCCATCTCTTTAACTTTATGCTATTGCACATATGGTCTCCCATGTGAGAAATGTGATCTTTCCTTATCTCCATCTCATAGAATGCCTAGCTTTTGTCAAAGCACAGACAAGATGGCAAATCCTTCATAAAACATTTTCTGAGCTACAGTTATTAGTATTCTCTCTACCATATGATTGTGCATATACTTCATATGTAGCTACTTGTATCCATAGTTCATCTTTCTAAGAGATTATAAGTACCTCAAATATGGGGACTACTTTATACTTAGTCTTGTAACCTATATCCATGGGTAGAGCACATATGTCTGGAGACAGATACTAGTTTCCTGGTTTTAAGAAATTTAAATATCTCTTAAGGAATAAGACACAGATATAGATACTCATCATGCACCAGATTACACAAATGTATTAGAAAAATACAAAAGAAAGTGCTATATGAGACCTTATGGGCAGGTTCATTGCCAACCTAAGAAATTATGGATGACCTTCTGCTTGAGGTATTTTTTAAAGTGGTATTTTAAAGGATGGGTAAAATTTCAACATTTCAAGCAAGAGATGATATTGATCCATGTAAATACAGTAGCCTGAGTAAGGTGAGAGATATTTTGAAAGGCCATGTGTTTGGGGGTCAAAGTGTTATATAGTTTAGTAGGAGGTTACAGTGCATGGAAGAGATTCATATGAGATAAAACTGGAAAGGATGAGTGGCATCATGACGTAGACACTTTGAACACTAAAAGATAACAGCATTTAGAATTGAACGAAAGAAAAGATTCATCCAAATCCTGTATCAGGCACCTTCTGTGACCCGGATATATTACTTAACTCATTTAGTCTCAGTTTCCTCATATATAAAGTAGGTTAATAATAGAAACCATAGATGGTTGCCACGAGACTCAAATGTGATACTATATGCAAAGTGTTTTACAAATTTTTAAATGATAAATAAGCATCATTATCATTTTTATTACTCTTTTATTTCTGTTTGCTACTATTATTAGTCATAGGGGTCTATACTTAACTTGGCAAAAAAAATTGAAACCACTAAAGAGTTTTGATTGGAAGGCTGATATAATATAATGTATATATAACAAAAGTTATTTTGCCAGGGATATAAAGTAATGGTTAAAGAAAACACAAGGTAGAGGTGGGAGGACTTGTAAGAAGGCTATTGGGCTATTGTAGTATTCAAATGTGGATGGCAATGAGGGCCTATAGTAGAGCAGTGAAAATGGTGAGGAAGAAATGGATTAAGGAAATACTCCAGGAATAAAATCAATAGGACCTAATTGAATATGAAAGGGGAAGGAGAGGGAATAGCCAAAGATAACATCACAGTTATATGAATGGGATCTCCCAGGAAGTTGTACTTTTTGGAATAAAGTACAAGTCAAAATATGCCTATGAAAAGTTTTGGGGGACAGAAGAAAAATAAGAGGTTGGCTAATCAGAAATATTCCTATGGAAATATATCTTTAATACAGAAAACTTGTGTTAAGCTGCAGGTACTATGCCAAGTTCTGATAAAGGAAACAAGAAAGAAGACAGTCTCAGCCCTCCAAAGAGCTTATAATATGATGGGGGAAGACAACATACAAAAAGAAACTGGAAAAAAAGGAGGTAGGGGACAGAGGTAAGATGAGTATATCTGGTTGGAAATGACAGAGCTGTGAGCCCCCTTTAAATTGAGGCTTTGGGAGGAGATTTTTGCACTGCAGTCTAGCTCTCCAATGGAAGAGGCAGAGGTTACTGAGGTTACTGATGAGTTGGGAGTACCAGGATTAATGCAATCTCCATAATTATGAATTTCCTGGTGATAAGGTTTTTGCATGATAATAGTTCCAATCTCCAATACAATGTCAATTCTAGTCCTGCTTTTTCTTCTTTTTTTTGCTTTTTTTTTTTTATAGGGAAATTGGGTTTAAGTGACTTGCCCGAGGTCACACAGCTAGCTTTTCATGTTGTGTCTGAGGTTGGATTTGCACTCAGGTCCTCCTGACTCCAGGTCTGATGCTCTGTTCACTGCACCACCTAGCTACACCACTAGTCCTGCTTCTTATGGCTTGAGCTAAGAAGATGCCTATGCCCTCTGGTAAATCTTTATTGAATAAAATCCTTAACTTTATATTTTCACATTTCTCTTTCTCCAGGGTGACCACTAAAGGTTTTTTAGGATCAGTAATAATATATGCTGGGATGGAGTCAAGATGGCAGAGTAGAAACAGCACTTCCAAGGTGCTCCCCCACACCACTTCCAAACAATGTAAAAGGTGGACTCTGAACAACTTGTGGAGTTCCATCACCCACAGAACAACACAGAGAAGCTAACCTCCTACTAAGGACAGCCCAGCAACCCTGCAGGGAGCAGCCAGCTCAGCTCTCTGAGAGCAGGCAGCACATTGCACTGGGAATTGACAGAGTAGTGCTCTGGGTGCTGCGCCCAGGCCCCCATGAGCTTCGGTTTTAGCCCCAGGGTGGCTGGGCAAGCGGCCAGCTGGAGGACCCCAGAACACCAGGAACTATGGTGATTCCAGAATTATCAACACAGATATGCCTAGGACAAAATGAGAGGTTAGTACCCTATGGTCTTTGGGAGCAGTATTTGGGGAATGTGTCAGCTTCCTCTCCTTGAGACGAGAAGTGGCTGAGGAGGCACGGAACAGAAGCCATTTTGCAGCTTCAGTGGCAGCTTCAGGTCCTGGTCTGTGAACTGTAGGGAGATCCAGTAATTAGTCTGGGTTTAATCACTCTTGCTTTAACCTGCTTGGATGTGGATTGTGGTCTGGGGGGGAAGTCTGGAGTGGGTATCCAGCTTGCCAGAGCATATGGAGGCTCCACAGAGGCCACCCAACTAATACCTCTGGAAGTTGTGAAGACCCCAACATTTGGGATGGAGCCTCCCCTCTCTGGTGGCTGAGTCCTACTGTGGCAACAAGCCCCAAAATCAAGTAATTAGGTGGCAACATGCCTAGGAAAAGGAAACAAAATAAACAGAAAAACACAACATTAGACTCCTGTTTAAGGGGCAAAGAGGATTGATGCATGGAAGAGTCAGAGGACTGTGAGGTCAAAACTCCTGCACCAAAAGCCCCAAATGAAAATATGAGCGGGTTACAGGCCATAGAGGACCTTAAGAAGGATTTTAAAAACCAAATAAGAGAAGTGGAGGAAAAATTGGGAGGAGAAATGAGAAGGATGCAAGAAAAGTATGAAAGGAGAGTCAACAGCCTGACTGAGGAAAATAACACCTTAAAAAATAGGCTAACTCAAATAGCAAAGGAGGCTCAAAAGGGCAATGAGGAGAAGAATGCCTTAAAAAGCCGAATTTGCCAGATGGCAAAAAAATCTCAGAAGCTCACTGAGGAGATTCATTCCTTCAGAGTTAGACTGGAGCAAATGGAATCTAGTAACTTTATGAGAAATCAAGATGCTGTTAAGCAGATCCAAATAAATGAAAGAATAGAAGGCAATGTGAAATATCTCATGGGAAAAACCACTGACCTGGAAAATAGATCCAGGAGAGATAATTTAAAAATTATTGGACTACCTGAAAGCCATGATCAAAGAAAGAACCTAAAAATCATCCTTCAAGAAATTCTCAAGGAAAATTGCCCTGATGTTTTAGACGCAGAGGGGGAAATAAAGGTTGAAAGAATCCAGAGATTGCCTCCTGAAAAAGATCCTAAAAAGAAAACTTCTAGGAATATTATAGCCAGGGTCCAGAATTCCCAGATCAAGTAGAAAATACTATAAGCAGCCAGGAAGAAACAATTTCAATATTGTGGAAACACAATCAGAATAGCACAGGACCTGGCAGCTTCTACAGTGAGGGATCAAAGGGCATGGAATATGATATTCCAGAGGTCAAAAGAGCTGGGATTAAAACCAAGAATCACCTACCCAGCAAAACTGAGTATCTTGTTTCTGGGGAAAATATGGTCATTCAGTGGAATAGAGGACTTTCAAGCATTCTTGAGGAAAAAAACAGAGTTGAATAGAAAATTTGACATTCAGACACAAGAAGCAAGAGATGCTTGAGAAGGTAATCAGGGAAAAGAAATCAAAAGGAACTTATCAAAGTTGAACTATTTACATTCCTACATGGAAAAACAATAACTGTGACTGATGAAACCTTTCTCAGTATGAAAATAATTGAAGAAGGGTATATGGGCATATGAATACATATGTGAATGTGTGTATATATGTTTACAGGTATACATGGATAGAGGGCACAGGTTGAATTTGGTGGGAAGGGATGATACTTAAGGGTTGAAGTTAAGAGGTGAGAGAGGAAAGTGGCAAGAGGAGATGGGGAGAGACACGGTAGGGTAAACTATCTCATGTAGAAAAGGCAAGGGGTAGTGGTTTCAGGGGAGGGGAAGAACAGGAAGACAAAAAGTCAAAACCATATTCTCATTAAATTTGGCTCAGGGAGAGAATGACATATATATTAAACGGGATATCTCACCCTGCAGGAGAGTAGGGGTAAGTGGAATGAGAGGGGGCATGATGGAGAAGAGGGCATTCTGAGAGAAGGGGAGGTTGGAAGTACCCACTATTGAAGAGGGATAGGATCAAAGTAGGGAATGGACCAGGTGGGGGGGTGGGATGGGTGGGAGGGAAATATAAGCAATCTTTTACAATACATATACTATGGTAATGTTTTGCATAGCTATACATGTACAACACATACTGAATTGCTTATCTTCCCAGAGGGAGTGGGTGACAAGGGAGGGAGGGAATGGATCTGAAATTTGAAGTTTTAAAATTAAATGTTTCAAATGTATATAAATACTATTTTGCATGTAACTGCGAGATAAGATGTGCAGGCATTGGGGCACAGAGATTCACCTTGCCCTAATGGCAAAGTCAAAGAGTATATGGGAGAAGATATGGGAGAGAGCAGATTGGATGAGGGGATATCTTGTGGGACTGCTATTCTGGGGTGGTGAGTAGGGGAAACATGGGGAAAAATTTTAACTCAAAATCTGGCGGAAATGAATGATGTAATCCAGAAGTTAATAAAGCATTTGTTAAAAATTAGAAAAATAAAAGAAGAAAAAAAAATAATACATGTTTTACCCACCAATCCCAGGAAGTGATTCTATGAACCAATCAATATGAAGAAATTTGGAGAGTGACAAGAAGACAAAGTTTTCTCCCTCCATAGTTTTTCAGGATAGATTGTGGCGGTGCCCAGAGCAGCTGGCAAGGGAGAATTGAGTAGTTCATATTCGAATATAGATAATTTATCCATAATGAGCTGCATTCTCTAAAATCAGGCATGCTGATGTTGTAATATGATAAATTTAACTCCCCCTTCCAAATAGATGAAAAGCTAAATTTTCTGATACATTTTGCTTTGCTAGCCCCTAATCAAGATTTATGCAACTCAGATATATAGGATCATAGATTTCAAGCTGGATGGAGCCTCAGAGGTCATCTTGTCCAACCCCTTAATTTTGCAAATAGGGAAACTGAGCTAATGAAGAATCTGGCCCAATTTCATATCACAGCTACTAAGCATCAGAAATAGAAATTAAAACCATTTTCTCTGATTCTGGAGTCAATGCTTTCTTCCTTGTATTTCTTCCTTCCTTTCTTCCTCCCAGGATCCAAATTCCATGAAGCCAAGAAGGTATTAGACTTTAAGAACCCAAGGCTGCCCCAATGTCATGATGAAGCAAATGAGTATGACTTTAGCATAGAGTTTACCAAGGCAAGAATTGCAACATGGATTAACCATAGTGGAAATCCAGTCTTCTCTTTGGCTACCCTTTTCTATAACAACAATAATAGTTGATATTTTCGCAGTGCTTCACAGATTACAAATTGCTTTATTTTCTTATTTGATCCTTCCAACAACTCTTTGTGTTAGGTAGTATAGATATTATTATTTCTGTTTTGTAGAAATTGAAGCCCAGAAGTGGAAAGTGACTTTTCTGGGGTCACACAACTTGTATTTGTCACCCTAACATTATAATTTCTGGTTTCACATTCAGGTCTGTTTTCAGTATACCACAACTGCTTCATTTATGTCTTGCAATTATACTCTCCTTTCAAAAGCATTACTAAATATAGTACCTTTCTATTTAAATTAAGTACACTATAATAGCTATCCTCTACTAGTTAGTCAAGTATATAAAATATTCAATGCTTATTTCTGGCCTTGCATTAACTAGCCCTATCCACATAAACAAACTGAAAAGATTGTTCTTTTCATGGCTACCAGATTCTTCAAAGTGAAACCAGCTTCATGCATTCAGCTTTGGGGGCTGTCTAAGAGCGATGCAAATGTGTCTGTTCTGCCCATTGCTCCCAGACTTTTATTAACATGAAGATGGAAGGTTCTGAGTATATCCCAAATCTATTTCTCCCCAATGCATTAGCATCAATATCTGGCAGCAGATCAACACATTAAGGAGACTTTCAACAGCAAAATCAGGCTAGGAGTAGAGCAAGCTAAAAAGTATGATCAACATAATTTTTAAAAACTTGCTTATTTTTCAAAGATGACATACTTTCAGCTGTTCTAATGTAAGTCATAAAAAGCTCAAGTGCGTGTCTGGACTAAAGAGCATTTAGAACTTCTAGGGCAAGCATTCTGAATTGAGAGTGAAGATTGATAACATTTAATCAGTCTGATACCTGAAATCTGCTTCAGACAAGTTTACATCACTGAAACACAACCTGTCAAACAGAATTCTGAACACTTAGCGACATGTGTAAACAATTTATATCCAATGTGGAATAGAAAAGCTGCTGTTCAGACAACTCAAATTGTCCCCATCTATCTAATAGGCCAGAGGCTCTGTGTTATTTTGCATGATTCACAAATGGTTTCTTACTTGAAATCAACAGAGCCTTATAAAATACTGGGTTAACAAATGCAGAACCAATTCCTGTTTTGATTAACCCAAGAATATAAAAGGAAATGGTTTTCATTTTGGGGGTGGTGGTGGTGGACACCAGGGCAAGGATTTGGAGGAATTAAAAAACAAAAACAAAACCAAGAGAACAGGAAAAAATAATTTGTTCAAAGATCTAGCTCAGAAAACACATTCAGAGTCTAATAAATAAAGAAGTAGATATTATAAGAAGTATCATTTTAAAATTGGAAGAGATCATTTTAGGGATGAGCACCAGGACAAGGGTGTGAAGGGATCTTAAAAAAAAAGAGAGAACAGAAAAAAAATGTTCTATTATCTAGTTAAGACAAATGGATATTCAGAGTTTAATAAATAAGCAACTAGCTGGTAAAAGTATTGCTTTAAAGTTGAAAGAGACCTTACAGATTGCTAATTTGGTGATTCCCAATCTTGTTTCTTTTTTTCCCTGTTGCACAGTATTATTCTTTGTTAAGAGGCATCATAACACATCAAGAGAAATCCTGGAGATTTATACTTACGTATACAACAACTTTCTCTTCTTCTTATAGATTAGGAAATGAAGTCCTTTTTTTTAAACCAAATGATGAACACAGTTTGAAAGTTCAACAAAGAAATATGAACAAGGAAATCCCAATTGAGTTAAGGTAGAGTTTCGGATTACCACTCTTGGTCATATAATTTTTATGCCTAAATCACAAAGTCTGTATTATACAATACTATACTTGGAAGAGACAGCGGTGGTCATTTAGTCCAAAGTCTTCATTTTACAGAAGAGATGACTGAGTCACAGGGACGTGAAATGGCTTGCCCCAGATCAAAGTGAGATTTTCTCTGACTGGTTTTGAAGTGAAGCTTGTTGATCCCCAACTCAACACTCTTTCCAATTCACCAAACTATTTGTTAAATTTTCCCCTTTAAATCTTCTTTTCCATTTTTGGTTTCTCTTTCCCAAGACCCATTTTTAACTTTTCCAAATGAACAAAGGAAATTTCACTTGGGTTCAAAAAATATAAGGGACATGTACCAAAACAATTTTCTACCAGAAAAAATTCAATCAAGTTTCCTTTCGTTAGGATGTAAATCTTGCAGACAAACATCATAGAACACAATCATATCAAACTCTCTCTCTCTCTCTGACATTTACTTACTTTCTTTGTTTTCCTTTCTCCCCCCCCACCACCTCAACCCCAAGTCATTGGACAATTGCAAGTGCTCATTTGCAGATTAGGGTTGAGGAAGAAGGGAAAACATGGGACTTTGCAAATGCAGTTTGAAACATTATGAACTTGGTACTTTTTCTATACCAAAGTCTGATTTTGGTCCTACTGGAACTCAATAAAATTGAATTAGGCTATGCCAATCAATATCCTGAAATTCTGTTCCAAAGGGTACAGTATAAATCGAACATTAAGATCTGGATCCCTCCTTTACTCTCCCCTCTTCTATCACCAAACCTAACTATGAATTTGCTATATGGACTTGAAAGCTATAACACCACACAGTGGAGAGTTTAAAGATTGCTAAAGGCTACATATTGCCTAGTTTTTGTCCAAACTAGGAAGTACATATAAAGAGGTGATACTGAGTTAATTCCCAATCAATCCTTTTGGCAATTTCATACACTTTTCTTAGTAAAGTGAATAGTTGTGAAAGGGTTCAGTTTGGACATAGCCAAATAAAATAGACAAAACAAAAATTCCCAGAAATATATATATATATATATATATATATATATATATATATATATATATATATATATATATATAACAGTGTGGGGAGGTCACAAAAGGGAGGACAGTAACTATGTGTGAATGTTCATGAATGAAAATAGTTATTTCAAAAATTTCAGTGGCATAATGGATAGAACACCAATTGTAGAGTCAGAAAAATTTGAATTCAAATCTGACCTCAGACATTTACTAGATATGTGTCCCTGGGCAAGTCACTCAAGCCTGTTTGCCTCAGGTTCCTTTTCTGTAAAATGAGTTGGAGAATGAAATAGCAAATCACTCTAATATCTTTACCAAGAAAACTCCAAATAGGTTCATGAAGGGTTGAACAGAACTGAACAAAAAAAACAACAAAAGTATATTTTATAACCCTGAGAAATTAAACTTTAACACATATGCTCTAGTTTATAATGTGCCATGGTAGAAATTATGGAGGAGGGAAGGGATGATAGTAGAATACAGATGAGACCCTTTTGTCATAGGATAATGTTTGTACCCACAGACCATCTTAAGGTTATGTAAAAATAGGGCTGATGCTTGAGTTTCTTTAAAATGGAGCATGAGTATTTGGTTAGCTAACAAGAAATTTTAAAGTTTACTGCTTGTCAAGTGCTGTGCTGTGAGTTGGATGTGCTACCAAAAGAATAAGGAGACACACTCTAAGAGAGTTTAAATCTAGAAAGAAGAAAGTAATTACAAAACATAAGCACATAATAGCTTGCATTCAATTTCATTTCAACTCATCACCAGTGGGAATAATATAGTTCTAGTTGAATATGTAACTGCATAAGGGATATAAAGGAGAGATCAGAGAAGGGTAAAGGTAATCTTGGAAGAATCTCAGCGTCAATAAGTCTTGATCTGATTCTCTAAGGAGGTAGTAAGAATGAATTTGTAGAATGTAAGCCACTTGAAGGCTTAAAGGGATTTTTTCCACTTTATTTTTGTATTCCCAGAGTTGAGAAAAATGTCTGGCTCATAGTCAGTACTTAATAAATGTGTGTTGACTGACAATAGAGGTTGACTGAAAAGCTGTTCTAGTTGTATAATTATGTACTCAGTATGAGGCCTGTTTTATGCACCCTATTCAGCAGAAGTATAGTAGAACTCCTTTAAAAGATGGTTCATTGTTACACATATTTATATACTACAGGACAAAATATGTCATCTGAAACATGACTGCATACAGAAATAAGTTGGTATAGTCACCATTCCATTGGTAAATAAGAATTTATTTAATCCCCATTACATGCCATAGAACCCAGACAAATGTGTGATGGGGGAAGGTATGGAGGGAAGGGTAATCACTCTAGGTGATTCATGTTCATCATTCCCATACATGATATATGGATCACCTAGAGTGATTACCCTTCCCTCCATACCTTCCCCCATCACACATTTGTCTGGGTTCCATTGCATGTAATGTGGATTAAATAAATTCTTATTAGTAATTATTTCTTTTTATTCTGTTGCTCTTTCCAACTATATTGTCATCACTGTATATTTTGTTGGGTATTTTTCTGGTCATGTTTAATTCACTCTCTATCAATTCATATTTTAAATATTTCATTAAATTAACCATATCTGTCATCTCTTAAAGAACAACAATATTTTATCATTCATATACATCACCATTTTTATCTTTATCCCTGGATGCCATGCCTCTCATAGTACAACTTGCTCTTACATTAACTTTTTAGCCATATAATACTTCTGATAAATATTAAACCTGCAGTCCACTAAAACCCTCTTTATTCAAACTACTATCTAACCATGCTTCCTACATCTTTAACTCTAACACAAAGGCAATGCTGGAATACTTTGTATTTATTAAACATGATCTTATTAATTACAATCACATTTTCTACTGAAAAATCTTTGTAGATTCTGATGCTGTCATTCAAATTTGTTAGTCATTTTAACTTCTTTGTGTCAAATGGAAATTTAATAAGTATGTAATCTATTAATATGTACACATTATTGTTAAAAAGTGTTAAAAAAGAGAAGGCCAAGCATATATTTCTTTGAAAATTCACTAGAAATCTCTTTCCAAGTTTACCTGATACCATTAATGACTAATCTTCAAGTCTGTTCTTTTTAAATGTGTCCAAATACAAATAACTGTTTTGTTGTACAGCCCATAATTTTCATCTTGATTTTTTCTACTAGAATAGCAAGATAGTTTTTTTCTTTTTTTCTTTCTAAAATATTACTTATTAGGGGCGGCTAGGTGGAGCAGTGAATAAGAGCACCAGCCCCGGAATCAGAAGGATCCAGGATTGGTTCCAGCCTCAGAAAACTAGCACCCACACATAAATAACTAGCTGTGTAACCTTGAGCAAGTTACTTAACCCCAATTGCTTTAAAAAATTAAATATTATTTCTTTATAATATTCTTTTTTTTTAAATTTTGAGCTCCAAACTCTTTCCCTCCCTCCCACCTCTTCCCCATTTACTGAGAAAGCAAGCAAAATGACATCAATTATACATGTGAAATCACACAAAATATATTTTCACAGTAAACATTGCCAAAAAATTAAAACTTTAATATTTAAAATGATAAAATTATATTTCAATTTACCCTCAAAGTTCATCAGTTCTTGTTGTTTGATCATTTTCCCAACTTATTTCTTGATTTTATATGTTATGTTAAATCTGGGCACCTGAGGATGGGGGCACACTGCCTCAATCTTCAATCTTTTTTTGTGTTGCTCTTTTCAGAGCTAGTTCTGGGGGTCTCAATGCTTTTAGTGCTTCTAAGGTAGTTTGATCTGGGGAGAGTTGTGGTCACTCATCTCCTGGTCTATGGCTCCTCTTGGTTCTGAAACTATGACCAAGTGCCCTGCTCTTCTGTGGCCACAAGCACTAGTGTTCCCTTTTGCCTTGGAACTATGACCAGGATCCCTGCTCCCTTGTGACTGACCAGACGCACTCCTCTCCTCCATAGAACTATGAACCAGAACTATATATGGGCAATAGAGTTGCCAATCAATACCAAGTTGCACCCAGTGTGAGCAAAAGATCCCTTGAAATCTCTTTCTGCCCAGTTGTCCAACCTCTTTACTTTCTCTGAGCGCAGGCTTCCCAAAGCTGTTGCTGCTGCTATCCTGACCCTCACTCTGCTCCAGGCCAATCCCCACTCTGGTATCATAGAGCCCTCCAGCTGACATCCTAAGCTGCCTTAAACTGGAAAAAAAAAGTCCCACTCTAAACTTTGGTTGGTTCTGCTGCTTCAAAATTTGATTTGATAAGTCATTTTAAAATTGTTTGGAGGGGAATAATGAGATAATAATGAGAGAATAATTGGTTGTTGCCTGTACTTAGCTGTCTTGGTTCCAGTAGGATAATTTTTCCAACTTTTTTCCTAAAATTCTTTACTAGTTAGTAAAGAATTGGAAACAAACAGAGTGTCCATCAAATGGAGAATACCTGAACAAGTTATATGAATGTAATAATGATAATATTGAGTTATAAGAAATGATGAAAGGGATGAGTTCAAAGAAACCTGGGAAGACTTTTATTAAGTGATGCAAATGAAATAAGAAGAACCTGAAGAACAATTTATACAATAAAAACATTATCATTAACCGAATTTGTAAACATTTATTGAGTACTTTCTATATGCCAGGCAGTGTGATATGCACTGGGGGTACAAAAAGAGGCAAAAGACAGACCCCGTCCTCATGGAGTTTACAATATCCCATATTTCTACAGTGCTTTTAGGTTTATGAAGTGCTTTTCCCCCACAGCAATCTTATGAAGTAGGAAGTGAAGAGCTAATGAGATTTCCAAGTAAAGTAGCATAGAGGTAGAAAAGAAGAGAGCTCATGACATGAGGGACACCTATAAATACAGGGTGATTCAGCAAAACAGACTGAAAAAGAGTGGTTTGGAAGCCAGTAAGTGAACCAGGATAGTATGGTGTCTTTAAAACCTAGAGAGAAAAGAGTGTCAAGGAGGAAAGAGGGTTCAACTGTGTCAAAAACTGAAGAAAGATCAAGAGGAATGAGGATTGAGAAAAAGCTTCCAGTTTTGGAAACAGAGACCACTGGTTACTTTAGAGAAAGTAGTTTCAGTATATAAGATACAGGCAAATAATTTAGAAAGAATGAGTAATGGGGCAGCTCTGTGGCGCCAGTGAATAAAGCACTGGCCCTAGAGTCAGGGGGACCCGAGTTCAAATCTGGCTACAAAAACTTAATACTTACTAGCCGTGTGACCTTGGGCTAGTCACTTAACCCAATTGCCCTCCCAAAAAAGCAAAAGAAAGAAAGAAAGAGAGAGAGAGAGAGAAAGAAATAAAGGGAGGAAGAAAGAAAGAAAGAGGAACTCAGGAACTCTGATCAAGACAACAAACAATCAAAATTCCAGAGGACTTGTGATCAAACATGATCTACCTTCAAATAAAGACTTGATGGTCTAAGACTACAGATTGAAATTCATGGTGGGGGGTGGGATGGAGGAATGAGAATGCTAATTCTGGGATTTATTTTGCTTGACTACATATATTTGTAACAAATTTTGTTTTTCTTTTGTTCCCAATGTGTAGAAGGTAAATGGGGGGGGGGGTGGAGGTGTAAATGAACTGAGAGCTAAAAGTAAAATAAAACTGAATTACAAAATTCGATTTGTCAATATTTAGATGAACTTTGTCTGCAGTAGTTTTTTTATCTGTCCATTTAGTATCCCTGTCAATAAAGAAAATCAATTTGGTCTGGTATCATCTGTTCTGTTTCTTACTTAAATGTACTTTTTCTTTGTGACCAAGGTCTTTCCTATATATTCACTAATCATCTCTTTAATACTATCTTATTCAATTTTTCTAGGAATTGAATTCAAGACCATTGGACTTTGTGTTTTAGGTTCCATTCTCTTCCCTTTCTTAAGGGTCCTAACACCATTTTCCCTCTCAAGTACACTGGTGCCTATCCAGTCTTCTCCAGTCTTTCAGATATCATTGGGTTGGGTGGGGGAGTGGTCCAACAATCAGAGTTGCCAATTTTTTTCTTCCACTATCAGAATATAGTTCATGTAGGCTAGATGAGTTAATCAGTTACCATTAGAGGCAGGTAAATGCTAGAGTGAATAAAGTGCTGGACCTAAAGTCAGGAAGACATGAATTCAAATTTGGTCTTAGAGAGTTCTTAGGAATTACCATGGGCAAGTCACTCTGTGTGCCTTGGTTTCCTCATCTGTAAAATGGGGATTATAATAAGACCTACCTCCCAGAGTTGCTGTGAGGATAAAATGAGATAATACTTGCAAAGAGCTTTGCTGTCCTTAAAGAACTGCACAAATGAAAGCTATTATTTTCATATCTCCCTGCTTCTCATAAGAATAAATTTGCTACCAGAAATTTCTTGGTTTTTTCCTTCCAATTCAAAGGTCATTTTCAGAGAAAATAGAAAACGTATAAGTTCTGCTAGCATTCTGCTTTCTGAAGCTTTCCATCTTGAACATCCTTGGGGACATCCTTAATCCTTAAGGACATCAGGATTTACAGATATATATTTTTTTAACATTCTGCATTCTCATTTAAAAAACTTCTACCCTTATGATTTCTATATTTACCTCATATACCCAAATCTTGGATACCATAATCATTTAAATTTGTCACATCCCCATGAAATCTGAAAATCCACTATTTGAATAAATTTCCTTTCCTTCTGACTTTCTATCTGCCTTATTACACCTTTGGTTATCACTAGAGCTCCCAGTCCCTCTGTTCCTTTATCCCTCTCTATTCTCCTACTTAAAACTCTTAGGGTGATCAAACTTTACTTACTTCTATCCAGTCCCTCCAGTTTTAATCAATTGAACAAAATACTGTTTTTCATACTTAACTCCCCCTTTCCACTCTTCTGTCATTTAAGCCTCCCTTACATCAATATGCAAACAACTAGAATCTCTCCCAGTTGTCTTGTTCTCATTTACTCTCCTATTGCTGAAGGCCTTTAAAAAAAGGATAACGTGTTATTTGATTGAGCCTATCACATTCTTACCAATAGTTTTTACAAATGTTTTTTCCACTCTCCTCACTCCCTAATAACATCTTCACTGACACCCATCTATCACCATATAATAAGGTCTTACATTTTCTATAATAAACAGACACCTTTTTTGCATTCTTACCTCAAACCTTTGCTATGTCTTCAACTATTCTCTGCTAGGTTTTTTTGTATGTCACTGGAAATTATTGCACTCCTACCTGACAAAACTAGCCCACAATACCATTTATGCCTTAATTCTATTCCATCCTAGCTTCTCCATAAATGTGTCCTTGTTTTTCTCCCTTCTCTCATCTTTAATACCTTCCTATCAACTGACTCTTTTCCTTCAGTCTATAAACTTTTTTGAGTTTCCTGCATCTTTAAACTAAATGAATGAACAGAAAACAAAAACTTTATGTGATTCTGTCATCTACTGAAGATCTTATCCTTTATCTCTCAGAAATTCTCTCTTTAATAATATGCTATAAGATTTGCTATAAATTGAAGTCAAGATCTTTGGCATATAGTTTATAAGTTTAATTTTCTTTTTTCTTAAATAAATCATAACTGAAAACTTTGTCTGCTAATTTCAGAATAATAGCAAGCAGCTAGGTTATTCAGTGAATAGGGGACTGGATCTGGAGTCAGGAAGATCTGAATTTCAATACAACCTCAGACATTTTTATGTGACCCTTTGCCATTTAACTTCTGCTTTTCTTAGTTTCCTCGACTGTAAATGGGGATGATATTAGTACTTGTTTTGCAGGGTTGTTATAAGGATCAAGTATGATAATATCTTTAAAAGTGTTTAGTACAATGGCTGGCACATAGTAGGTGCTATATAAATGCTTATCGCTTGCTTACTTCCTCGCTATCCCCTCATTCTTTGGCTTCCAACTCTACCAGACTACTAAAAAAAGTACTCAAAAATTACCTTGATAGCTTTGTTGCAAAATCATCAACCACCTTGTTGTGAAGGGAGATGTATACCAGGAACCACAGAAGCATTCCAGAGCCTTCAAATATCAATAAATCTGGCAAATCAGACCATTAATTGATTCTGTTAGGAACAAACTGCTAGGATTTGCTGATGCATCTTAGAGTTGAGTATTAGGACAAGAAGTGCCATGTGGAACAATTGTTAACTTCTTAGTACTATCTATGTGTTATTAACTTTATTCTATCTCTGTCTTTCCTTAAATCCTTGTAAGTCTATGCAAATAAATGATCTACAAATATATTCCACTTGTCATACTGTGGGATTCCTCTGAGCACAGGAAAAGCTCAGAGCAAGTCCCAGTAAGATTTTTTTCACATATGCCAGGGAGCTGTTTAAGGCTCTATAAAAAGAGGGGGCAGATAAGTTATAGGGGGGAAATTTCAGGTTGACCATGTCAGATACGAGGTGCACTCTTACTTTTAGTCTATTGATTTACTTGAATAAGGAAGAGTGGACTACAATTTCTAATAATCACACTGATAACAGCTAGTAGTTATTTATATAGCCTTTTAAATTTTCTAAGACTTTTTGCAAATATCATCTCATTTCATCCTCATGACAAACCTGAAAGGTAAATGCGTGTATTATCCTTATTTGATGGATAAGGAAACTGAGGCAGATGGACTTGCCCAGATTCATACAGTTTGTGAATATTTGAGACTAGGACTTGAGGTCAGATCTTCCTGTCTCTAAGACCAGTGATATATGTACTGCCACTGATAGGTGGTTTGAAAAGGAAGTGAAGAAAAAGAAGAAACTAAATAAAATGTCTTTTGACTGAAATTCATCCAATTCCAAAAATTTGTTCCAAATTTTCCCTCCTTTTCTGAGCAATTAGGAGTTCAGGCATTGTGGCATATAAATGGGAATAAGAAGAAAGAGGAGGAGGAGGAAGAAGAAAATAAAACCTCAGGTTCTTGCCTTCAGATCTGTGAAGAATGGAGGAATTGGTGGTAATTAACTATTTCAATGTCAAAAATAGACCAATTATACTCAAGTTGTTGCTGAAATCCTGATAAGGACAATGACATCATAAAAAGAAAATTCAGAGATTAGGGCCTCAATTCTTACTGCTCCCTTCATTTCTTTTCTCCAAAAGAAATATTTTAACAAATGATTGTTTGAGAATAAAAGGGGAGAGGATTTGCACACCTGGCAAGTTATAAGAATCAGAAGGGGAGCAATTAGGGGAAAAGTAGCATTATTTGGCACAGCTATTCCTGAAAATACCAATGACATCAATTTATGCAACCTTCATTTGTGAGTTGCCCAAGTAAATGGATTTTCCTCAATCAGGTATTTTCTTGCTTGATTTCTATAAGCATGAGCCCACTCTTCCTCACAAATATTATGTATATTGCTAAAACAGTGTAAATCAGATTTATTTGTGGGGTGTGATATATTTTTTACTCCTGGATTTGATTTAATATGTGAGTATCTACAATTTTATTGTTTGGTTATATTTGTAAATAGTGATATTAAATATTTTAATGTGATTTGTTTGCATAATACATTTTTTTTCCAGTGCGGGTACAACAACTATAGTGTTGAGGGGGTGGAGTCCAGATGGTGCAGTAGTAACAGCATTTCCACAGAGCTCCTGCTCCCACCACTTCCATATTAATGTAAAAGAGGACTCTGAACAAACTCTGGAACTGCAGAACCCCCAAAATGACACAGAGAAGCTAACCTCCCACTGAGGGCAGCCTGGAAGCCCAGCAGGTAGTGGCCAGCACAGCATTCTGGGAGCCCAGCCCAGGCCTCCATGAGTCAGAGGTTTTAACCCCAGGGTGGCCAGACCAGCAACTAGCTGGAGGTACTCCAGAACACCAGCAGCTGTGGTGTTTCCAGAATTATCAACACATAGATGCCTAGGACAAAGTGAGAGGTCAGTGCCCTGTGTACTTTTGACTGGTTGGGAGAGCATGCTGGCATCTTTCCCTGAGGGTGAGAAGCCACTGATTAACCACAGCTAAGTGTTATGAACTTATCAAAGTTGAACTATTTACATTCCTACATGGAAAAATGATAACTGTAACTGATGAAACTTTTCTCAGTATTAAAATAGTTGAAGAAGGGTATGTGGGCATATGAATACATATGTGAATATATATATATATATATGTTTACAGGTATACATATATATATGTTTACAGGTATACATATATATGTTTACAGGTATACATACACACACACACACACACACACACACACACACACACACACATATATATATATATGTTTACAGGTATACATAGATAGAGGGCACAGGTCGAATTTAATAGAAAGGGATGATACTTAAAAGGTGAAATTAAGGGGTGAGAGAGGAATATAACAAGAGGAGATGGGGAGAGACAGAATGGGGTAAACTATCTCATATAGAAGAGGCAAGGGAAAGTGGTTTCAGGGGAGGGGAAGAACAGGAAGGCAAAAAGGCAAAATCTTATTCTCATTGAATTTGTATCAGGGAGAGAATGACATACATACTAAATAGGATATCTCACCCTACAGGAGAGTAGGGGGGAGGGATATGAGAGGAAGGAGGATGGAGGGGAGGGCAGATTGAGGAGTAGGGAAATTATAAGCACCCACTTTTGAAAAGGGACAGGATTAAAGTAGGGAATAGACCAAGGGGGAGGTGGGATAGGAGGGAGGGAAACATAGTCTGTCTTTTACAATATATCTACTACGGTAATGTTTTACATAGGTACACATGTACAACATATACTGAATTGCTTATCTTCCCAGTAAGGGTGGGTGACAAGGGAGGAAGGGAGTAAATCTGAAATTCAAAGTTTTAAAATCAAAGGTTTAAAAATGTATAAATACTATTATTAATACTATTTTATATATAATTGGGAAATAAGATATACAGGCATTGGGGCACAGAGATTCACCTTGCCCTACTGAAAAATTCGAAGGGGAGAAGATATGGTAGAGAGTAGATGGGGTGAGGGGATATCCTGTGTGACTGCTTTACTGGGGTGAGGGGTAGGGAAAAAAACTGTAACTCAATATCTGGTGGAAATGAATGATGTAAACCAGAAGTTAATAAAGCATTTGGAAAAAAAAAAACTATAGTGTTGAGTAGGAAGATATGTTCTAGGTTATCTCTCCTAGGATTCTGAGAGTTTGAGTATGTGATGCTTTTTCACCCTAAGTAATGGGAACCTGTCCATGTCATATTGTAGTGAGTGAGCCATCCCAGAAAATCCGTAGGTGTTCATACATGCTGTGTGATAAATGCTATACCCTACACTGTGGGTGGTTAATCCTCATACTTGAAACAAAGCTAATTGAAGCTCTGAAATATGGTTATGGTCTCCAAAAATGTTATAAAATAAGTCAGTGTGCAAAGTTATTTCAATTACTTTATGGGATGATAGGCCCACTTGAGGCAGGATATGCGTTAGAACATTCACTGTCATCCTAGGTCAATGAGGTGTGTGGGAAAGGGTATAATCTAGATTAGATGAGTTATAGAAGCACAAAAATCATACAATTCCAGGAGTGGCAAGACTAATGTTCAAGAGTCAGGGTGTGTAAATTTAGGAAACAAAAGCTGCCACTCAAAACTATGCTTCAGAAATGACAGGAATATAATGACCAAGTCTTCTGGATTGCTGATAATTATAAAAGCTACACTTCACATTTATGGAGAATTTTATGTTTTGCAAAGCCCTTTGAATACATTGTACCAATTGTTATATCATGTGTCACCTTATTATAAGGATCAATAATATAGGGAAAAGACAGATTTATATTCAGGTCCCTGAAAATTTCACTGATGTGTTGAGTTTGAAATTACAATGTAACATCAGAGTTAAAATTTCCATTTGTATCTTTGCTTTAGGAGCATGAACAATAAAATAAGAATGCTATAAAGATTAGCATAACCCTTATATAGCAAATATACACATTTTTTTAAGAAAGTAATATTTTATAGAAAATTTCAGTCATAAAATGGGAAAACTTCTTACAAAGTAAAATCAATGTAGTTAGAATTAGAAAAAAAAAGTTAATAGAGAGAAAAAAGAATGCAGAAAGGTCTTATATCCAAAATTCATTCAACTGGTGAAAAATATATGTACACTTATTATATAGTTTCTAATACCATATGTACATGTGAGTATATGTGTATGTATACATATATATAAGCACACATACAAATATGTATATATAGAAACAATTTAATTAATTAAAACTTCACTAAGACTACTGTTGGTATACTTTGAATATGAAACTGTTGAAAAGATGTAAATAAGCAAATTTCAAATGTCAAAGCAAAAATTGCTAACAACTACATAGAAAAAAGTCATAAATCACTAATAAAAAGAAAAAAAATGAAGTTAAAAGAACTCTGATGTTACCCCTCACTTCCATCTGATTGACAAAGATGATGAAATCTAAAAAGGACATTTATTTGTTTTTTCAGGCTAATTTATTTTTAATTTTCAACATTTACTTCTTTCCCCAAAAAAGCCTGCAATCTGATAAAGGCTTCACACATACATTCCTATTAAACATATTTTCACACTAGCCATGTTGAATAGAAAAATCATAACGAATGGGAGAAACCATGAAAAGAAAAAACAAAAACAAAACAAAACAAACAAAAAAAACAAACAAGAAAATGGTCTGTTTTGGGTGGGGCAGAGCCAAGATGGTGGAGTAGAAACAGCACTTCCAAGGCACTCTCCCCCAAACCACTTCCAAACCATGTAAAAGGGGACTCTGAACAAATTCTGGAGCCCCAGCACCCACAGAACAACACAGAGAAGCTAACCTCCCACTGAGAACAGCCCGGCATCCCTGCAGGGAGTGGCCAGCACAGTGCTCTCAGAGCAGACAGAGCAGTGTGAGCGGCCAGTAAAGCACTCTGGGAGCCCAGCCCAGGCCCTTGTGAGCTGCAGTTTTACCCCAGGGCGGCCTGACCCCAGCCAGCTGGAGGGACCAGAACACCAGCGGCTGTGGTGATTCCAGAATTATCAACACAGATATACCTAGGACAAAGTGAGAGGTTAGTGCCCTATGGACTTTGGGACCAGTATTTGGGGAATACGTCAGCTTCTTCCTCTGGAGGCGAGAAGTGCCTGAGGAGACATGGCCCAGACACCATTTTGCAGCATCTATTTTTGACATTGAAGAAGGGTATATGGGCATATGAATACATATGTGAATGTGTGTATATATGTTTACAGGTATACATGGATAGAGGGCACAGGTTGAATTTGGTGGGAAGGGATGATACTTAAGGGGTGAAGTTAAGAGGTGAGAGAGGAAATGGCAAGAGGAGATGGGGAGAGACAGGGTAGGGCAAACTATCTCATGCAGAAGAGGCAAGGGAAAGTGGTTGCAGGGGAGGGGAAGAACAGGAAGGCAAAAAGGCAAAACCACATTCTCATTGAATCTGGCTCAGGGAGAGAATGACATACATACTGCACCCTGCAGGAGAGTAGGGGGAAGGCAGATGAGAGGGGGGATGATGGAGGGGAGGGCATTTTCAGGGAGGGGAGGTTGGAAGTACCCACTATTGAAGAGGGATAGGATCAAAGTAGGGATTGGACCAGGTGGGGGTGGGATGGGTGGGAGGGAAATATAAGCAGTCTTTTACAACATACCTACTGTGGTAATGGTTTGCATAGCTATACATGTACAACACATACTGAATTGCTTATCTTCCCAGAGAGAGTGGGTGACAAGGGAGGAAGGGAATGGATCTGAAATTTGAAGTTTTAAAATTAAATCTTTCAAAAATATATAAATACTATTATTAATAATATTTTGCATGTAATTGGGAGATAAGATGTGCAGGCATTGGGGCACAAAGATTCACCTTGCCCGATTGGCAAAGTTGAAGGGTGTATAGGAGAAGATATGGGAGAGATCAGATTGGATTAGGGGATATCTTGTGGGACTGCTATTCTGGGGTGGTGGGTAGGGAAAAATGGGGAAAACATTGCAACTCAAAATCTGGCAGAAATGAATGATGTAAACCAGAAATTAATAAAGCATTTTTTTAATTAAAAAAAAAAATGGTCTGCTTTGCTTTGCATAGTTCTTTCTCTCTATGTGAATGGCATTTTCCATCATGAGTCCTTTAGAATTGCTTTAGGTCCTCGCATTGCTGTGAAGATCCTGCATTGCTCTATGAATATCAGTCATCACAAGACTGTGACTGTTACTGTGTACAATACTGGTTCTGCTCACTTCACTCAGCATCAGTTTATATAAGTCTTTCGCAGTTTTCCTGAAGTCCACCTGTTCAATATTTCTTATACTACAATAGGATTCTGTTACATTCATATACCACAACTTGTTCAGCCATTCGACAATTGATGGGCATCCCCTCAGTTCTTGGCCACCACAAAAAGAGCTACTACAAATGTTTTTGTACATGTGGATCCTTTTCCCTTTTTTATGATCTCCACCATCTTAGTTCTGCCCCACCCATTTTTTATAATCTCTTTTGGATAGAGTCCCAGAATTGGTATTGCTGGGTCAAAGGGAATGCATATTTTTACAGCCCTTTGGGCATAGTTTCAAATTGCCCTCCAGAATGGTTGGATCAGCTAGGACCTCCATCAGCAATAAATTAATGTTCCAACTTTCTCACATCTTCTCCAACATTTATCATTTTCTTGTTTTGTCATGTTAGCCAGTCTGATAGCTGTGATGTAGTACCTCAGAGTTGTTTTGATTTGCATCTCTCTAATCAATAGTGATTTAGAGTATTTTTTTTTATATGTCTATAGGTAGTTTTAATTTCTTGCTCTGAAAACTGCTTGTTCATATCCTTTGACCATTTATCATTTGGGGAATGCCTTGTATTCTTGTAAATTTAACTCAGTTCTCTATATATTTTCAAAATGAGGCCTTTATGAAATGTACTAGTTGTAAAAATTCTTTCCCAGTTTTCTGTTTCCCTCCTAATCTTGGTTGCATTGGCTTTGTTTGTATAAAAAATTCTCAATTCAATGTAATCCAAATTATCCATTTTGCATTTCATAATGGTCTCTATCTCTTGTCTCTTGTGTGGTCATAAATTCCTCCATTTTCTGTAAATCTGACAGACTATTCCTTACTCTCCTAATTTTTTATATTATCGGCCTTCATATCTAAATTGTGTATCCATTTGGACTTTATTTGGTATAAGATGTCAGATATTGTTCTATGCCTAGTTTCTGCCATGCTATTTTCCAATTTTCCCAGCAGTTTTTGTCAAATAGTAGTTTTATCCCAGAAACTAGGGTTTTTGGGTTTATCAAAAAGTACGTTGCTATAATCATTGACTATTGTGTCTTGTAAACCTAACCTATTCCACTGATCTACCACCTCTATTTCTTAGCCAGTAACAAGTAATTTTGATGATTATAACTTTATAATACAATTTAAGATCTGGTATGACTAGATTGCCTTCCTTAGTATTTCTTTTCATTAATTCCCTTGATATTCTGAACCTATTTTTCTTCCAGATGAACATTAATGTTATTTTTCTAGCTCTATAAAATAATTATTGGTAGTTTGATTTGCATGGCACTGAATAAGTAAGTTAATTAAGGTAGAATTGTCATTTTTATTATATTAGCTTGACCTACCCATGAACAACAGATGTATTTCCAATTATTTAGGGATGACTTATATGAAAAGAGTTTTGTAATTGTCTTCATTTATTCCCTTGGTTTGTTTTGGCAGGTAGACTCCCAGATACTTTTTTAACATCTATATTAACTTTAAATGGAATTTCTCTTTCTACTTCTTGCAGTTGGGTTATGTTAGTAATATATAGAAATGCTGTGGATTTATGTGGGTTTATTTTATATCCTGTAACTTTGCTAAAGTTGTTTATTTTTTCAAGTAATTTTTTCTTGATTTTTCTAGGATTCTCTAAGTATGTCATCATTAACTTCTGCAAAGACTGAAAACTTAAGTTTCTTCTTTACCTGTTCTAATTCCTTGAATTTCTTTTTCTCCTCTTTTGCTAAAGTTAACATTACTAACGACATATTGAACTACAGTGGTGATAATGGACATCCTTGTTTCACTCCCAATCTTAACTGGGAATACCGCTTGGTTATCCCCATTACATATAATGTTTGCTTATGGTTTTAGGTAGATGTTACTTATCAATTTAAGGAAGTCTCCATTTATTCCAGTGCTTGCCAATGTTTTGATAAGAATGGGTGTTATGTTTTGTCAAGAGCTTTTTCTGTATCTATTGAAATAATTATATAGTTTTTTTAGTTTTGTTGTTGATATGATTAATTATACTGAGAGTTTTCCTAATATTGAACCAACCCTGCATTCCTGGTATAAATCCTACCTCATTAAAGTGTATTATTCTCATGATAAGTTGCTGTAGTCTTTTTGCTAATATTTTATGTAAAATTTTTGCATCTGTATTTGTTAGGGTAATTGGTCTATAATTTTCTTTCTCTCTTCTAACCCTTCTCAGCTTAGTATTAGTATTGAATTTGTATCAAAAAGAATTTGCTGGAATTCCTTCATAATTTTACCAAAAAAAGTCTACATAGTTTTATATATATATATATTTAATATCAATTGTTCTTTAAATGTTTGACAGAATTCACTTGTAAGTCTATAAGTCTATCTGGCTCTCAAGATTTTTTCCTAAGGAGTTCATTAATGGCTTGTTCAATTTCTTTTTCTGAGTTGGGGTTAAGTATTTTTCTTCCTCTTCTGTTAATCTGGGCAATTTATATTTTTATAAATATTCATTCATTTCACTAAGATTGTCAAATTTATGGGCATACAGTTAGGCAAAATAATTCCTAATTATTCTTTTAATTTCCTCTTCACTTAGTGGTGAATTCACCCTTGAAAAGGACATTTCTTAGGGGTACTGTAGGAATTTAGTTTTGCTAATGCAATTGAATTTTTGAATGAGTCCAACTATTTTGCAAAACAATTTGAAGGTCTATTAGGTAAATCACTAGACTCTGCAAAACCTTTGATCCAGAGAGACAACCAAAAGCAATATACTCCCAAATGGGTCAAAATCAGGGGGAAAGGATATATAAAGTGCAAAAAATATTTAAAACACCATTTTGTGGCAAAGAGACAAAAATAAATGAGTGCCTGTCACATAAGGAATGACTGAACAAAATATGATATAGAAGTATGATGGAATATCTAATCAAAGGAAATGAAAGGGGCAGTTTCAGAAAACCTTGGGAATACTTGTATAGAATGATACATAGTGAAATAAGTACAACCAGAAACACACATTCCACAATGTCCAAAAGAATGTGAAAAAAAATTACAAACTTAATTGATGTTTTCCAAGCAGTAAGCAATATTGACTTTAGAAAACAGATGATGCCTGTTGGCAGAGTGGAAGAGTTTGAGATAGACTAGTAGTACAGAGGGGGATATGGCTTTGCACACATAGCCAACATATTTATTTTTCCTCCTTGACTGTACTTATTTTTTGCTAATGGTGTTTGTGGGAGTCAGCAGTTAAGGTTGAGTTAACAGAATAATGGCACAAGGGGAGTTAGCAAACCAGCATTTAATATACAAAAGAAACCAAAAAACAAATTCAGAGAGTAATAAAAATACAGTGTAAGTTTCTTACTATTTTGTTAAAAATCATATGCTTTCAAAAGCAAATTTTATTCACCAGAAGTCTACAGGTCCTTAGGAAATATTATTTTTTATAGCAAAATGTATTTTTAATGATCATTATATTCACATTAAGATAAACTTAAAAACAAAATGATGAAATACTATAAAATGTAATAAAAAGGGCCATTTGTGTTAATGAAAGTGTAAAATTGTTCTTAGATTGAAGGTCAGACTAGAAAAACACATTTGGAAGTCATCAGCATCTAAGTGATTACATAAAGGAGAGAACATTGAGTAAGAAAGCTAAGACCGAAGCTTTAAGAAAGATCCTCATTTTGTATGAAAATAAGAAGCCAGTAAAAGAAATGGGAAAAAAAAGATTGAGATTTAAGGAATAGTTAAGATATTTTATCATTGCTGAAAGTAAGGGAAGACATTGTTTCAAGGCGAAGTTAAACAATAATGCCTAGGAGAATGAGAAAAATTAATATGGCATTTCATTTGAATGAGAAGAATCATTAGAGATCTTTGAGACAATGGCTTCTCAAAAAAAGGTAGAGATATCACAGTCAGGATTATGCAGGATTTACCAGCTTCTATGTTAAAGTATCCCACGGCCTGGAATGTGATATTCCAGAAGGCAAAGGAGCTTGGATTACAAACAAGAAATAAAAACAAAGCAAAACAAAACAAAAACCCCAGTAAAACAAAGTATAATTTTTCAGGGGAAAAAGATGGACACTCAATAATAGAAGAGTCTTTCAATAATTCCTGATTAAAAACAGAAATAGAACTGAATAGACTATTTTATCTTCAAATATAGTACTCAAGAGAAGCATAAAAAGGTAGACAAGAAAGAATAAAATAGATGTTCTTAAATGGGCTTGAGCTGTTTGAATTCCTGCATGGGAAGATGATGCTTGCACCTCTTTAGAACTGTATCTTGGGGGGCGGGGCCAAGATGGTGGAGTGGAAACAGCATTTCCAATGTGCTCTGCCCCACACAAATTTCAAACAATGTGAAAGGGAGCTCCTAACAACTTCTGGAGCCACAGCACCCACAGAACGGCACAAAGAAGCTAACCTCCTGCTGAGGACAGCCCAGCAGCCCTGCAAGGAACAGCCATCGCAGCGCTCTGAGAGCAGGCAGCCCATCGCGCTGGGAACCGACAGTGAGCCCACAGAGCGAGCCCAGGTCCGCGGTTTTAGCCCCAGGGCGGCCAGGCCTTCAGCCGGCTGGTGGAACCCCAGAATACCAGCAATTGTGGCGATTCCAGAATTATCAGCACAGATATGCCTAGGACAAAGTGAGAGGTTAGTGCCCTATCGACTTTGGAACCAGTATTTGGGGAACACGTGGCTTCCTCCCCTGGGGGCAAAAAGCTGCTGAAGAAACTGCTGCACAGAAGCCATTTTGCAGCATCAGCAGTGGCTCTAGCTCCTGGTCTTCGAACTGTAGGAAGATCCAGCAATCAGTCTGGGGGTTAAGCACTTTTGCTTTAAACTGCCTGGATCTGGATTGTGGTCTGGGGGGGAAGTTTGGGGTGGGTATCCAACTTGCCAGAGTGGGTGGAAGCTTTACAGAGGCCACCCAACTGGCAGAAGTTGTGAAGACCCCACATTTGGGCAGAAGCTCCCCTGTCTGGTGGCAGAGTCCTACTGTGGCAACAAGCCCCAAAATCAAGTAATTAAGTGGCAATATGCCTAGGCAAACAAAACAAAATAAACAGAAAAGTTCAACATTGGACTCCTATTTTAGGAGCAAAGAGGCTCAAAGCATGGAGGAGGACTGTGAGGTCAGAACTCCTGCACTAAAAGCCCCAAATGAA